>NESQ01000040.1:0-361442 GCA_003070745.1 Tuber borchii
TACATGAGTCATTACGAAATGAAATGGTTGCAGCACAGTTGCGACAAAAAGAATATTACGATCAATGACGAAAACCAGATCCGAATTTACAATCAGGAGATATGGTGTGGTTACTACCACGAAATATCAAGACCACAAGACCATCAAAGAAACTGGACTACAAGAAAATCGGACCATTTAAAATCTTGGCAAAAATTGGAACGAGCGCTTATAAGCTGGACCTACCGCCATCAATGGCAATACACAACACATTCCACATCTCACTCCTCGAACCTTACCAAGACAACCGATTTCCCTCACAAATTCAAGAACCTCCCCCGCCTATCGTAATCGAAGGCGAACCAGAATACGAACTCGACGAAATCATCGACTCTCGACTCCACTACGGAAAGCTTCAATATCGAGCTAAGTGGAAAGGATACTCACCAGAACACGACAAAGTCTGGTACCCTTCGGAAAACTTTACCAACGCACAACATGCAGTCCAGCAATTCCACCAACAATACCCAGGTAAGCCAAGACTGGGTAGAACTCAAAATCGAACTCAAACCCGACCAAGGTTGGGGAGACAACGAATCCAGCCCAGGGCTATTTCCACCTACTAGCCCGGGCTACAACATGCCAACGGAACAAGAACTGGACGAAAGACAAGCAAAGGCCATTGAAACAGCAAGACACAATGGACTATCATGGACGGCATGCTACGACGATGGGTGCTTCGTGCACCTTAGCGAGAAACAAGGACAAGGGTGGTACCCACAAGAACCAAAACGGAAAGGACGAACCTCGAATGAAGAACACAAGAAAATACATTGGGAACAATGTTGGCAGAACGACTGTCGGTCTCATAAGAATGAGAAGATCAAAGCTGGCTACTACCCGAGGTCGGAAGGCAGAAAGGAACCCCTTACGAAGAGGGATGAAAAAACGAGGAAGGCAAGAGAAACCGTGAGGACACGGTTGGCAGAAGAGGGGGGCGAAAAAACAGAAACGGAAACGATTCCGGACCCGGAAAGCCTAAGAAGGCAGATCAACGATCCAAAATTTCGGAACAACAACGAGCGCTAGAGGTTGGGAATCTCACCCTCGAAGTTGTACGCAAGAGGTGGAGAGACTCCGAAGACGTCATTCGGAGAATGAGGAGAGAGGCAAGACGTTTAGGAAGTCGGGTGACGGATTTAGGACTTTGAGCATCGTGGGACCGATGCTAGGAGGAGAGGGAGCTAATGTCACAAACGGTGACTAGAAGGAAGAGGTTTTCACATGACTTATACTTATATAAGTCATAGGGTTTAGTATTTCACATGACTACGCGATAGTATATCATTCGTTTGTTTTAATTGGTTTATTGTTTTAACATGACTCACGATTGTGGTCATATGATTATGACTTTCGCACATGACTCATAGTTATGAGTCATGGATTTTACACATGTGATGCGAGTTGCACACATGATGGGTTTATTATATTTTGATTGGTTAGTTGTTATTGCGCAGTGACTCGTACGAGTCAGCTGATGGATTTCACACTATGACTCATATATGAGTCATAGGGGCGCGTGATGCGAAAGATGAGTCATGAATGGTGGGAAGAACGGTTATAAAAGAGAGCCCTTACGGCCTCTTGGTTTAGAGTTCTTCACGCAATCATCTAAGTTATTCTCTTACAATATACTTTATCTTTACACTACCGGGCCAAGAATATAGTGTCTCTCACGAGCTTAGCGAAGTATTACACAAGACAGGAGTCAGTATACTCAGCTGTCGTTGTTCGTGTAATCTTAAGATAGTGCGATCACTATCAAAGTAAGGGAGATAGTGCGATCACTATCTAAGCGAGAAAGGTTACCTGCTGCAAGTATCGCCCGAAGAGAAAGAGGATCGTAACAGTATGGGGCTCCATACAAAAAGGTACATGGCAACCCATGCCAGACACTTAAAACGACCTTTTCTCCATCATTTGCTAATATTTAAGGATTCTGTAACTTCCTTCATGTTATCTACAGGTTTGCTAATACCAGGACAAATTTTCACTGGTTCTCATAGACATTGCGCAATGAGAGAGGGCGGTGAAGATGGGCACTTTTGGTGTAAAATGGGCACCGGACGAATCTTTTTGCCCTAGTACTGTATCAACAGAGGAAATAATCTCCTAACCAAAACCCAACACTACCATAGTGGATTGAAACAAAAGCAGTAGATAAATTGGGATTCATCTCTGGCAGTACTGAAGATTAATATATATTATTTCCAGGCTTTGTTTTATTGTTTTGGTTGCACATTAGACAAGAATAGGAGGTCTGGCCGGTTGTTGTGATCGCCAAAAGTGTGCTACGAGCGAAGGGATACGTCCCACCTCCCCATCAATGGGGGACTAGTAGCTCATGAATGTGGGATGGAAAGTAATAAATTCTCTTATTACACCTACCGAGGCCAGTTCATTAAGAAGGCATTCTGGTGATATAAATATGCTATGTAGCGAAGCTGCTATACTAGAGTACTGTAAATAAGTGATAGTCTATAAAAACGTGTCCCATCGGGAGTCTGCTAGCAGAGACAAGAGAGTAGTGACACTGATTGCCTTGGCATAGAAATGATTGGCTAGCGCTCCCATCTGAAACATCACCTTGCACCAATACATGAAAGTAACCCCCGCTTTCCTTGGACTGGAGGGAGGGGAAGTCCATCAACTTCCATGATACGCCCCTGTGCTGGTACACTACCGTATTGTCTCACTTATCACCGAACCTTATCCAATATGAATACATTACCTAGCCGGATCGGAGGAGCGAGTCTCACTCGTGATCCCAGCCAGCTTGGTATATCCAACACCCGTACCGATAATAAAACGACAGATAACTTCCGTGGCTCGAATACGAACTTTGGGAACGTGTTAAACAGCTATAATAACACCATCAACGTGGGAATAAGTGAAGAGTCTGCGCGGATTCAAGCATGGCTGTCGCCACTCGAACCTCATGCAAGGCACCGGGATGTGAGGAACCGGCGACTGGATGGTGTCGGGGACTGGGTTCTGCAGAATAATGAGTTCGAGTCATGGCGTAAGAGTCAGGATAGATCAGTGAATCACATTCTTCTATGTTATGGAGATAAAGGAGCTGGAAAGACATATATAAGGTATAAGAGTATTTTCTAGATACCATAGACGTTGCTGACAAAATTAAATCAGTTCATTAGTGATAGACACCTTGCGGGAGCAAACCTGGGGGCAGAATATCGCCGTTCTGTCCCTCTATTGTGATTACCAGACCAAGAAGGACCAGTCGGCGGTGAATATGATAGGGAGTCTACTCAGGCAGATTGCCCTCGGAGCAGTAGGCACCGTGGATGAAATTAATAATGCTTTTGAGAAGTCAAGACAGGGAGGTGGAAAAGGTCTTCTATTGCCGGAGATGCTGAAATTATTTACTAAAGCAATCAGTTCTATTGAACGAGTATATATCTGTGTCGACGCAATGGATGAGCTGCTGCCACGAAATCGATCAGAGTTCCTCCACGCGTTACAGCAGATTATTCAAGATGCACCAAATGCGAGGCTGTTTCTTACAGGGAGGCCGGATATTCGCGCGGAACTTGACAAGCATCTCACGAAAGGAGCCTATACCATACACATTGTTCCCGACCAAGGGGATATCGCTAGATACTTAAGCCACAAGATTGGTGATGATGATTACTCAGATCCTGACTTGATGACGGAAAATCTGAGAAATGATATCATAAACATAATGTTGGAAAGGGCTTCGAATATGTAAGTAGGAGCAACTCTATTATGGATTGATCTCCAATTGACATTCTGCTCAGATTTCTGCTCACTGCACTAAATATCGATACAATCTTAGGCGAGACCTCAATAGCGAAGAGGAAGAAAATGTTGCAAAAGGTGGCTACGACTGGCATAGATCTAGACAATGCATACGACCAAACACTACAGCAGATAAGGGAACAGAAGGGTAGCAGATCAAGACTTGCGACAGAGACACTAATGTGGGTATCCCACGCGGAACGGCAGTTGCGGATTGACGAACTCTGTCATGCTCTAGCCGTAGAAATGGGGGCAGCTGAGATCGACCCCGAGAACATCCCGCCGCCAGATACCGTGTTAGGATCATGTTTAGGGCTTGCGGTAGTTGACGAGGAGACATCGACAGTCCGGTTTAGACACTACACGGTTCAAGAATACCTTTCCCGGCCTGGTGTATTGCCTGATGCCCACAGGATACTTGGGCAAACATGCTTGACTTATCTGAATTATGACCAAGTCAAGAGGCTTCCAGTGGATAGCGTTTCGAACCATTGCGACATGCCCTTTCTCAAATATTCATCCTTCTATTGGGGAAGCCACGCGAAAATAGAACTATCAGATCAGGCGAAGTTGCTCGCGCTAAAACTATTAAACCGGTTCGACAACCACATATCTGCTACCTTACTCCTCAACAAAATCGAGGGTCGACATTCTTCTCCGGTCGCTCGTCACCTATTTACCGGTCTTCACTGTGCATCCTACTTCGGAGTTGCTGAGGTCCTGGCAACTTTGATAGAGATGGAAGACTGCGATATCAATCAGAGAGATTGTTTCGGTTATACGCCGCTCATGTGGGCCGCTCGGAGGGGGCATGAAGCGGCAGCGAGACTACTGCTCATACAGGGAAAAGTCGATCCTAACAAGCCAGACAACGATGGCCGAACACCATTGTGGCCCGCTTCATTGAATGGGCATGGATCGGTGGTGAGGCTACTGCTCAAACAAGACGGCATCAACCCTAACAAGCCAGACAACTATGGTAGAACGCTCCTCTGGTGGGCTTCTGCGAGTGGGAAAAAGGAAGTTGTCGAAACACTGCTCACACGGCGCAATGTCAATCCCGACACGCCAGACATCATTGGTCGAACACCACTCCTGGTCGCTTCTCTGAATGGGCACTGGGAGATTGTCGCTCTCCTCCAGCTTCGGATGACTGAAGTTCCTAGTGTGGATTAAGCTCTGAGAGGGATTTACCCGCAATTCTTCCTTGCACTCACGTACGTGTCCCTCTTCGCACCAGCTTCCTAATACATACCCATTATCGACATAGCACCCGCCCTCTCTCCGAAGCCCTTCGCAGCCGCCCGGTGTATCGTTACCACAATGCGGAGATTGCCCCCTTCCCCTTACCTAACAATCGTTCCTAAATATCAATTATTAAACTAGTCTTAGCTGCTCGAAGAAATATCTTTTGCTCGTTACTCCTCCCAGTATTCCACCGCAGGCCAGCTAGTACCTCCGGGTCATGCCAGCTAAACACCCCGCCTTGGTCATCTAGTTTCACATGGGAGCAGGTGCTGGGGGAAGAAGGAGGGCCCTTTCTTTTTTTATTATTTAGTAAGTTCTATATCACAGCCCAACCTCCCGCCACATCAGACCTGTTTGTTTTTCCTTCTCTGTATATATTCTCCTTTTTTCGTATTCTCCTTCGCTTCCTTCTACTCTTGTCTTTATTTCTTGTTTCCTATATACGGACTATAGACATACACTCGGGGTTGTTTATGCGGGAATAAATAAGATTATTATAAGTGCCCAAACACATCTGCGAATCGCAAGCTAAAGACACATGCTCGGTAGGGAGACAAATCCACCGCCAGGAAGAATTTTATTGGACTAGTAGCGTAAGTATTATTGTACTGAGTATGTTTGGACTAGCTTGAGAAAACGAGGGCGCCATTAACATACTTGACGGCGGACTGAGATATACGGCGTTGCGAAATACCCCATGACGACAGCAGAAAATCAAGTTTAGTGAAGCAGCTTTTTTTATAATTACCTCTCTCCTTCTCTTTCTCCTTATTCTCAACTACTACGCCGCTCAAGTAGGTGGTGTTAAGGTTGATGTTAGTAGTAGTCATGTAGTGTTTCGCAATATCGTATATCCCGGAGGTTATGGGGTATTAGGCAATAAGGATTTACACTCATTTTCAGGTGTCCCATTACCATTAGAGAGGCATTTAAGCGTTCCCTTTCTTTGTTTTACGTCTCTTCTTCCGCGCGATAGACTCCACACCTGACCGAAGGTCTTTCACGGACGATACGAGACCTTCCTGTCAATTCCGAGGACGTAAATTAGAGAAACAAGTAGTGTTTGGCACAAACGACACAGGCGGGGGCTATGTACTGTATATTACCGGTACCTGAGGAGTCATTCTGCATACGGAGGTGCGACGCTTGGGTTTTGTATGTTCCATAGGCGAGGTTTTCTACCTTTACCCCCTGTGGAACATACAAAACTTAGGAGCTGTACCTCCGTATAGATCCCGCGACAACAAAATGCGAAACTAGCATAGTATGCGGAAGCCGGCAAGAATACTCCGTGTCGTTCAAGTTGTTTGCTCTATTAGTAGGGCCCGGTGCCTTTTTTCTTTGGCAAGGGGGATTAGCTCATCACCTTTGGCTATGGTTTTAACCCACCTCGCAGAGAGGGGATTTTTAGACTGCGGTACAGTAGATGGCTGGGCAACACGCGAATAAATTACCGGCACCCGTTGTTGACTATGTTACACACAGAGCCTCACTCAGTGCTGCCCCACCAGCTCACCCACAAGCTAATTGGAGCCGCATGCAGAGCCTCAACTCCCGCCCGGGCCGGATCTCGGTAACCGACACAGGCAACTCTGCTAGCCAGCCAAACTACCGTATTTACTGGAATAATTGAACCGCACGCTAGGACGTTGGAGTTGCCTTTGTTGGTAAGGTCTGGCGATTTTTTCTTTTTTTTCTGTCCGAGGCTCAAGCTAAGGTGGTCAGTTTTGGCTGTGCGCTCGCCCCCCTATCCAAGAGAGGGAATTTCGGACGTCTTCGCGTGCGGTTCAATTATTCCAGTAAATACGGTACCGTAAAAACTCGTGAAATTCACTGCTCCCGCCAACCAAGATTAAGTTTAGTTTAGTTGACAAATTAGCAGAATTGCCAATACCATAATAGATCCAACAAGTCCTCTAGGTCGCCTTATGCTGCGTCAGGAAAACGCTAATCCTTCTCAAGGTCTCTTGTCTCGGAATCCGGAGATCACAGAACTAACCGAGGTACTTGATTTCACGAATTTTTACAAAACCTATCGTGAGCTAGAGGATGGCTTCCGCCGATAATCTGAGAGTAGACAAGGTGCCGGGCGGGCAAAATTGGTATGAAAAAAGGAGGAACAGCCATCCGAGAGAATAGCTCATGATCCATGACAGACTATGATACCGGAGTTTTTATTGCGATTGCCCAATGGGGTGGGATGGGTTGGTGAGATGGCCTTGAGCGGTGGTTTCCAACATCTAGGGTAAACCAGCTGGGGCACAAAATAAAAAATACAAACAAACAACTCTATCGTGTTCCTGATAGGGGCTAAACTAAATAAACAAAAATAGCGATTGAAGAAGCAATGAGAGGGCTAATAGGGAGGTTTTGCTTAGCGCATTCGAGTGCCAAGACCCCCGTTTTCCGTTGTCGCTGTGACAACCGGCCACATGTTGATGTGTACCCAAGTTAACTTATCCCGAATAACGGGGGTCTAAAATAAAAATAACACTAGTGACTGTTGTGTATATCTCAGCACAACTTAAGTAATTGTTGTACCTAAGAAAGAGTTTTCTCATGATAGCCTACGGCTAAGGCGAGAATTGATTACTCGCACCACTCACAGTGCTGCTTTTCTCCAACAAAACCGGAACTATTGATCGGCTGTTCCCTAATACCGTAGTCGAAAAGCCCAGTACCTGTACCACCGACAAGACCAACCCGGGATGTCTGCTTCGGCACAATCAGGTCCTCAACTTGGAGAGAGTGTAAGCGAGGCAGTTGTTGGGGCAGCTACTTTCTGCTCATAGCTTCTTTGAGGCATGGTGGTGATCTTGTGATATGGTAAGAGATAGCAATGTGGTGATGTTACGGCTTGCTAAGCAGCTATCTATTTTTTATTCCATCGTTCTGAATTAGAGAACTACCAGCCCCAGCCTCGGCGCTAAGGCTCGGTCGTTATAGTTATCTTATACCGAGTGCAAAACCCCCCTAATAGTGGAGTATAGGACTTCAATTGCCTGTTTTTCTTTGCCCCTTCATCAGTGTTCCCGAGAGGTTTCGGGGTGGAACATGTGCAGCTATGGCACCAAGAATCATGCCGTAATGTATGATACAATAATGGACAACCCACAGTTGACCCCAAAACTATTTTGCTCCCTATTTTTGACACCAGCCCGCCGCTGAGCCTCCCAGTGGCGGGTGAAGATATACCATCCTAAGAAGGGGGAAAAAAAAGGCCCAGTGACTAACCATGTGCACAATAAAAGAAGACAGCTGTAAGTCCACTACTTCCCCTACTAGCCGTTTTCAAAAGTATCCGGATGCCTTGGTACAACTCCAAAGCCTCAAACTAAGAGAAAAAAATAATACATTTCTCATAGCCCTTAAAAGTAACTAAACAGAATGAAAATCATAAAAGCAATTGTGGTGACCAATTAAATCCAAGGCTTTATCGCATTTTTGGCATTTCCATGGTTGGTCCAAATGGCACGATAAGCCGGTTGTTACGACGGAAGGGATAGGACTTGGAAAACCTGTACCGAACTCGCCGCTCGCATGGTCATAAAGGGCGGAAAAAAAGATCAACAAGATGATGTGAGGTAGTTAGAAGGCAGTTTTCATCAGTGGAAATATTCTGGGTTAGGGGGACAGCAGAAATCTAGGTTGAAGGAGTAGGTGTCTTCAGGTATCAGTATGCAGTTCAATCTATTTATTTATGAGTCCCTTGTGGATCTATTCCAAAAGCCTTGATTCCTTCCCCTTTAGTCTCAGCTTAGCCTTATACTGTACGAGTACAATCTTAATAAAAATCCATAGATTTTAGAACAACAGCTAGACACGGAGTGCCACTGCCCAAGGCTACTGGAATCCTATCGCCCCCGTTCTTTCCAGTCCCCCTGATCGGTCAGCACTCCTAACCCTTACCTCGCCACCCAAAGTTTTCCGCCCTTAATGACTATGCGCGAGTACTGTGAGGGGAGAAATTGGGCCTAGTTTATTTTTTTCTTTCTTTTTATATTTATTAGTTTATCGGGTACAAATTGCTGTTTATGGATAGGTTTCGTTTAGCTAGAAGGTTCGGTTTCTAGATAGTTCCTTAGTTATGGAGGGGGGGGGTTTACCCTACCTAAGGGTGGTTGATAGGCGAATTTCTTTCGCTCACTTGTTTGTTTCTTCTTGGGAGGAAGGGAAGACGGAAGAAAAGATTGTGGCGAGACAACCACTGAGTTTTCTTTTCTGGGGTTTTTTTTGCAGTTTGTCCTTTGTGACTTTGAGAGTATTCAGTACTTAGATCAAAAGTGAAGAGAGGTTTATTCGTTTCTTTCCAGTTTTCTTTCGGTTAATAGCCGGTTCCCCTCCTATTTCGCGTTGCTCATAGTCGGGAAAAGCAAGTGAAACGCAAAAGCAAGTGCAACGCAATGCAACACAATGGAAAAGCAAGCGGAACGCAATACAAAAGCAAGCAAGTGCAATGCAACACAAAAGCAAGTGCAACGCAATATAAAAGCAAGTGCAACACAATGGAATGTAGCTCAATGGTTATTTTGTTAGTTGTCTTGTTATTGAGCTTAATGTAAATAATATAGGTTAAAAATAAAGTATTTAAATCCTATTTCCTCCCAGTGAATTTCTCTTTAACCTTTATAATCAATCAGCAGCACCAAATCAGCATTCACAAACCAGCAATACCAAATCAGCAATTACGATGACCGATATTAGCGAAAAGCTAGAAGTCAAGCAACGACTGGATAGAGCCTTGAAATGGCTGGAAGAGGCACCTACTGAAACAGCAAGTACAGCAGCAAAAATGTTCAATATTAATGCTGCATCAATTCGATCACGCCAGCTACATTAGAAGAAACAAGTACGCAACGCACGAGGAACTATGAATCGTCATGGTGGCAACAATATTATCCTCACTAAGGCACAGGAACAAGGAGTTTATCAATTTTGCCATGAACAGTGGGAAATGGGAATTGTAGCCACTCCAGTGATAATTTTTGCAGCAATCAGTCATCTTCGCCAAGCAGAACAGCTGGACCCTCCATCTCGGGTGTGGTTTCAGCAATGGCTGAAGAAAAATCCAAGTCTCTATACTATCAAAACAAAGCCTATCGCGAGAGCTCGAATTATGACACATACAGAAGACGACTTGAAAACATTTTTTGTCAACTATCAGAACGCATTGTCAAAGTATAACATCGATAAGTTCAAGTATATATACAACATGGATGAATCGGGAGTAAGAATTGGATGTCCTGCTGGAGAAGTTGTTATTGTTCCCACAGAGGTCAAGGAGTTGTATACTTCAAGCCCCGAGAACCGTCAGTCCGTTAGGATTATCGAAGCAATATGCGCAGATGGACGTTCACCCCCACCTCCCTTTATCATCTGCCCAGGGGAGAAGATTATAGAAAATTGGATACACGAAAACCTTACCGGTGCTGAAGTAATTACTGTGTTACTAACCAGATATACCAATGAGAATATAGCACTTGCCTGGCTAAATCACTTCATTAAGCATGTAGGCGCAGGGCCTGATAAACTTTGGCGTCTGCTACTTCTTGATGGCCATAATTCTCACCGCCAGGATGACTATAATTAAATGTCATGAGAATCACATTGTGCCATTTGAATTTCCATCCCATATGACCCATGTCCTTCAACCACTCGACGTTGGTGTCTTTCGTCCATGGAAGCATTATCATTCCAAGGCTATCAACAATGCGCTCCACTCTCTCGAAATCAAATATACTATTTCCTCCTTTTTCGCGACTTAGATTCTATTCGCAAGCAGACATTTCAACCATATACTATCAAAAATGCCTTTAAGAATTCAGGGATATTTCCTGTTTCTTTTAAAAGTGCATTGAAGAAAATGCGCTATTATACCAACAAGGCAAAAGGCTCTCCTGAGCAGTCAGCAACAGCTATAAGCAATTCTGAAGCCACCTCCAGTTAGTGTATAGCTCCACTTGAGGAATATGAAGATATAAAGCTTCCTCAGACACCTAGCACTTATGTTCAGTGTCAGCAGGGAATGGCAGAGTGGATCGATCGTGCAGAAACCTTTAGTCCTACTAGCAAAGAGCGTTTTCAACAATGAGCTAAGGGAACAGAAGTTTGTTTGGCCAAAGCACAACTTCAAGAAGAAATATACGACAATGTTCAAACTAGAATCAACGAGATAGAAAAACGCAAAGCGAAGTCAAGGTGTGTAATTCAGAAAGGAGGAGTTCTAACAATTGAGGAAGCACGACTTAAGCAATATCAGAAAGAGGTGAAGGAGAGGTCCACTGCAATAAAAAAAGCACAAAAAAGTATCCAAGTGGCCGTCAATAAGGCTAAAATAGCACTGAATCGTCGCGGAATCGATGCCCGGAAGGCCGAAAGGGAAAGAAAACAGCAAATCCATAATCTTCAAGCCACAGGTAGAATTATTCCTCCAGAGCTATTAATTGCAATTCCTGATCCGGAAAAGAATCCGACTGCGGCAGATCTTGAGTCACTTCAAGCACCACCTGACCTCCTACAAGCTTTATTGTTACTTGATCTAGGTACTATGAATACTAGCAACGTAATTGATCCACAATTACAAGCTGATAATCAACAAATAGATATTGAAATATATACTCAAAGACAACTAGTTGATGAAGGAGGTAGAATACAAATAGCAAATGATAGAAGAGCTGGTATCACTGAGAGTGATGATGATGATCTTGCTTGTGAATCTGATTCTGATTCTTCCTGTATTTCAGCTGACTCTATTACCAGAAATGCTGATTTTATAAGCTTGAATTGAGGCTAGATAAACCCATCTGGAGATATAAATATATTTTTCATAGCTGGTATTATGTACTTTAACTCAATAAAAAATATAAAAAATTATTGTGTTACATTGCATTGCACTTGTTTTTGTGTTGCGTTGCACTTGCTTTTGTGTTGCGTTCCACTTGCTTTTCCGTTGTGTTGCATTGTGTTGCACTTGCTTTTGCGTTTCACTTGCTTTTCCCGACTATGAGCAACGCGAAATAGGAGGGGAACCGGCTATTAAGCTACTTGGACCGGAAGTGTTGTTTTCAGTACGAGGAGATGATAGCCTATCAATTCTATCACATTTTTTAATTCCATCTCACTGGTATCTGTGCCCCACCTACAGTGCAAGTACTGGTGCCGTGCTCGAGTACAAGGAGGTGAAAGTGGGGTATTTCCTTGGCATGGAAATAATTAGCTCACGCCTTGCGAAAGGGCGGCTTTACACCATTAGGGAGAGCGATCCCCGTTCCGCTCTGCGCAAATGAGTGACCTCCCTCAGTATATGATCATTTCACTTGCCTTAGACCTTACCTGCTCTCAATACGTCACCTATGGAGTTTCGAGCATCAAGTCTCAGCAGTGGTCCTCGCCGGCGTCCCGTATCATATCCCCGTATCAGCAGGACCAATATTATTCACGGCCACCACAATAGCAATATTGGGAATGTGTCAGAAAGCTTTAACACTATCACCAACGTGGTAGTATATGAAGACCCTTGGTGGATCCAAGGCTTCCGAGCATGGTTGTCACCACTTGAACCCCATAGAAGGCACCAAGATGTGAATAACGAGCGGGTTGATGGTGTTGGCGATTGGGTTCTAAGAAGGAGTGAGTTCAAGTCATGGAGTGGGGGCCGAGGCGGCGCTACGGATCCTACCTTGCTATGTTACGGGGACCCAGGGGTTGGCAAGACCTATATAAGGTAGAAGAGTATTCCCCAGAAACCATAGACCATGCTTACGAGTGATAAAATTAGTTCACTAGTAATAACCACCTTACGCCACCGCGCTCGTACACAGAACACAGCCGTTTTATGTCTCTATTGCGATTATCAGGCGCAGAAGCAGCAATCAGCGGTAAACATGATAGGAGGTCTACTCAAGCAGGTTGATTGGGAAGCAACAGGGATTCAACAGGAAATTAGAAGTGTTTTCAACGAGTCGAAAAAGAGAGGTGGCGAAGGTCTTCGCATGCCGGACATGCTGAAATTCTTCGTCAGAGTGATTCGTTCCATTGATCGAGTATACCTCTGTGTCGACGCTATAGATGAGCTACTGCCAAAAAATCGATCAGAGTTTCTTCGAGCGTTACGGCGGATTATCCAAGATGCGCCGAATACGCGGCTATTTCTTACAACGAGGTCATGCATTCGTGGAGAACTTGACCGGCTTCTGACGGTGGACCCCTATACCATTAAGATTGTAGCAGACCAAGAAGATGTCGCTAGGTACTTAGACCATATGATGGACAATGACCGAGATCCGAATCTAATGTCCGATGACCTAAGAAATAATATATGGAGAACAATCTTGGACAAGTCTTCAGAGATGTGAGTAAAAGAAACTCTATCTTAAGTTTAGATTGTTCATTGACACCTTGGCAAGGTTTCTACTAGTTGTATTGAGTATGGGTGCAATCTTGGGCGAAACCTCCTTAGCGGGGAGGAAGGAAATGTTGAGAAAGGTGGCCGCGACTGGCCTAGATTTAGATAGCGTGTACTCCGAAACACTACAACGAATAGGGGCACAAGAGGGTGACCGATCAAGACTCGGGATTGAGGCGCTAATGTGGGTATCCCATTCGGAACGGCCGTTACGGATTGACGAACTCCGGAATGCTCTGGCGGTGAACCTGGAGGCGATAGATTTAGATCCTGAGAATATCCGGTCAGAAGATGTCGTCATAGGGTCGTGCTTAGGGCTTGTTGCAGTTGACCAGGAAACACTAACAGTCCAGCCAATCCACCACACGCTTCAAGAATACCTTTCCAGCCCAGGTATCCTGCCTGATGCCCACAAGATACTTGCACAGACCTGCTTGGCATATCTAAATTCTGACCGGATCAAGGGGCTTCCCGCCAATTGGATCCCTAACCCCCGAGACATGCCCTTTTTCGAATATTCTTCTATCTATTGGGGAAACCACGCGAAAATGGGCTTGTCAGATAGGACTAAATCGCTTGCGCTGGATCTATTAACCCTATATGATACCCATGTATCTGCTACCTTGCTTTTCAACCAAACCCAGAGCCACGATTCTCCCCCCGTGAGTGACCACCTATTTGCCGGTTTACATTGTGCATCTTACTTTGGAATTGTTGAGATTGTTGCTATTTTGATCGAGAAGAAGAAACTCTGTGATGTCAATCGAGGAGATTGTAAGGGTTCTACACCACTCATGTGGGCTGCTGAGAGAGGGAATGAGGCAGTAGTGACCCTCCTACTCGAACGGCGTGGTATCAAAACCAACAAGCCAGACAGATCTGGCCAAACACCGCTCTGGCGCACATCCTCAAATGGGCAGGGGAGGGTGGTGTCCCTTCTACTCAAACGGCGTGGTGTCAAAATCAACAAGCCGGACAACTCTGGTCAGACGCCACTCTGGTGCGCATCCTCAAATGGTCATGAGAGGGTAGTGACCCTTCTACTCAAACGGCGTAATATAAGAACCAACCAGCCAGACAACTCTGGTCAAACACCACTCTGGTGCGCTTCTTTGAATGGGCATGAGGGGGTGGTAAGGCTACTTCTTGCGCGGGACGATGTCAACCCTGACAGGCCAGACAACTATGGTCGAACACTTCTCTGGTGGGCTTCGGGTAGAGGGAAAAAAGAAGTAGTCGTACAACTGCTCATGCGGGATGATATCAACCCCGAGCGGCCAGACAGCATTGGTCGAACGCCACTCCAGATCGCTCATATGCATGGACATCGGGAGATCGTAGCAATCCTCCAGGACCGGATAACTAGAACCTCTGGCGTGGATTAGCATCACTAAGAGGCTTTCTCACACTTCCACGCCTACGCACATTACCTCTCCACCAATTTCCATATATCAGTACAGTTCTTGTCCCCTCCAAAGCCCTCTGCGGTTTCCTAGCAGAAGGTTATTATCTCGCCGAGACTCTCGCACCCCTTGTCCTCTATTCCAATCCTTCACGGGCCTCAATCTTGAATAAATTTTACCCGGTGGCTACACATAGGGAGTCTCTTCGCATGTACATTTCTTCACTTCTGTGTCCTTACACATTTCTTAGGGACGTCTTTAACTATCAAAACCCCCCTACGCAAAGATCTTTGAAACCAGAATTGAGAAAAAAAAGAAAAAAACAAAACATCTTAATCTTCGTTACCCGAATTGTACAAGTAGCAAGCTTCACTCACTTAATTCTCATACCCCGACGGGTGCTTGTGGTAGTGCCGTGGCGGGTGAAAATGTACTACCGGTATGGCAACCGAAGATCTCTGGAGATGGTATCATACATTTTCGCCAACCACCACGCTAGGGGTATTCAAAGTTATAAATGTTGAACATTCTTCTCACTTTCTTGTTTCATGTAAGTTCGGAGCACTCAGAAAAAGCTAGTTTACCAAAATTTTACCTTACCATACGATGCTCCCGTTATTGATGTCCGGAGGTCCGTACCAGGTAAGACTAAAAAAGGTGTAAGCTGTGTAAGCTAAGGGGGACTTGGAAAACTTCTCCGCAAGGAAACACTTGAGTGTTGTCTATTGCCATAGCATATCAAATTTTGACAATCTTCCTTTTTCCATTTACTTTGCCTAGGGAATATTTTGCAGTTAAAAAATTTCCTATCAAGAGATTGTACTGTTTTTTTTACCCATTGATAATTGACGAGAAGGTGAGACGCGGTAGTAGCTGCAGTTGGAGCAGTTTGAATACCATGCCCGCCCGCCAAAAAAAAAAAGTCTGTCCCTAACCTTTACCTAAGGGATGGGAACGCAGTTCAGAGTTACCCTTCTCCCATAGCAGCAGGCAGCATAAATACTGGTACTACTCGTATGTAAGGCCTCTTTTTTCATGAGACCCTCAAATATGTTACTCAGTTTCTGTCAACACTATTGGCTAATTCTATAAAGTACCCTAATGCAAGATCCTGCGCTAAATTTCATTCAAAATTCTCGTTTTTAACTTTGAATACACTTACTCCGTTGGGGTATCTTATGAGAACTACACGAAGGTGAATAGTGTGTACACTCGCGGTAAGAAAATTACCGGACAATAGAGGAATAACTTTTTGACTATTACGTAATCATTCGCAGATCTAATTCCGCAATTGTCCGGTAATTTTCTTACCGCGAGTGTACATGCCAAGCCCAATCCCGCACAACCAATGCTTAACCTGAGCCCAAGATAGACCCCTAGTTCACACCAGGGACGTGATCCAGGTGAGTAGTCGTATCTCCATGCATATCTAACATTGCTACCCTCTTAGAGAGCGATATCATTCAACATGGTGTCAAGATAAATTGTTTTTAGGTCCCCTACTATGGAGGTTTTGCGGGGCCGTATGCAGATGGTTGGGATTTGCTGTGTTCTGGCTGCCCCTCCAGCTAACTTATGCCATGGGGCTCCCAGGTGGTACAGATGTATCGTGGGGTAAGCGGCTGTTATTTTTTTGGATAGAGGATACCAGGTAGGTTCCTTTAAGATAAATATATTGCATTGTGATCGATTAGGGGCAGTGGAAATGTAGTTGTGTTACGTGATGCTATTAACCTGGGACAGTTGCACTCTGTGTTTGGCTGTGATTCTAAATCTATAGATTTTCTTAAGAGGTACAAGTATAAGGCTAAGCCATGACTAAACCCGTGACTAAAGGAGAATCAGGGCTTTTGGAATGGTTATTTTAAGGGGCTCATATAAATCAATAGATACAGTAGACTGCAAACTGTACTGATACTTGAAGATACCTACTCCTCCATTCCAGATTTCTGGTGCCCGCCAAGCCCAGAATTTTTCCACTGACCCATGCTGTCTCCTCGCTACCCCGCATGATTTTGCCGATCATTTTTTTCCGTCCTTTTCTGCGATGCAAGTACCAGCACAAGAGAGCGATCCCCGTTCAGCTTTGCGCAACAGAAAGAGACGTCCACCAACCGTTTCGATAAGCAGTGTCGCTATACTTCATCCCACCTATGACCCAGCTCTATCCGCTATGAATATATCACCGACAGAGCGTGGAGGACCGAGTCTCGGTGGTGATCCTCGCCAGTATAAGATATCGAATCAGAATATCGGAAATGTGTCAAACTGCTATAACACCATCAACGTGGGAGCAAGTGAAGAGTCTTTGCGGATCCAAGTGTGGCTGTCATCACTCGAGCCCCATGCAAGGCATAAAGACGTGCGGAGCCGGCGACTAGATGGTGTTGGGGATTGGGTTCTGCAGAAGAACGAGTTCAAGTCATGGTGCAAGAGTCAGGATAGCTCAGCGAATCCTACTCTTCTATGTTATGGGGATCAAGGGGTTGGAAAGACATATATAAGGTACAAGATTATCTCCCAGGGACCATAGACGATACTAACAAGGAATCAAATCAGTTCATTGGTAATAGACACTCTACGCGAGCAATCTTATGGCCAGAATATAGCCGTTTTGGACCTCTACTGCGATTACCATGCGCAGAAGGACCAATCAACGGCGAATATGATAGGGAATCTACTCAGGCAGGTTACCCTCAGAGCAGTGGAGATTGGAGGCGAAATTCGGAGGGCCTTTGAGATGTCAAGGCAGAGAGATGGGAAAGGCCTCCGATTGCCGGAGATGCTGGGGTTGTTCGTCAAAGAAATCGGGTCCCTGGAGCGAGTATATATCTGTGTTGACGCAGTGGACGAGCTACTGCCACAGCATCGATCAGAGTTCCTCCACGCACTACAGCAGATTATTCAAGAAGCGCCAAATATGCGGCTATTCCTAACAGGGAGGCCGCATATTTGCCTGGAACTTGACAAGCATTTCACAAAAGGAGCCTATACAATACAAATTGTGCCCGACCAAGGTGATATCGCTAGATACCTAACCCGGAAGATGGATGATGATGATGACCGAGATCCGGACTTGATGACGGAAAATTTGAGAAATGATATCACAAACATAATGTTGGAAAAGGCTTCGAATATGTAAGTAGGAGCAACTCTATTATAGATTGATCTCCAATTGACATTCTGCTCAGGTTTCTGCTCGTTGCACTAAATATCCATGCAATCTTAGACGAGAACACAATAGCGGGGAGGAAGAGAATGTTGCAAAAGGTGGCCACAACTAGCGTAGATCTGGACAATGTGTATGGCCAAACACTACTGCGGATACAGGAGCAGAATGGTGACCGATCAAGACTTGGGATGGAGGTGCTGATGTGGGTATCCCACGCAGAACGGCCGTTGCGGATTGACGAACTCTGTCATGCTCTGGCCGTAGAAATGGGGGCAACGGACCTTGACCTTGAGGAAGTCCGGCCGCAAGATACAGTGTTAGGGTCATGCTTAGGGCTTGCCGTAGTTGACAAGGAGACATCGACGGTCCGGTTAATCCACTACACGCTCCAAGAATACCTTTCTCAGCCTAGCGTACTACCTGATGTCCACAGAAGGATTGGACAAGCATGCCTGACTTATCTGAATTATGACCAGGTCAAGAGCCTTCCGGCCGATAACATTTTAAATCTCGGATACATGCCATTTCTCGAATATTCATCTCTCTATTGGGGAAGCCACGCAAAAATGGAACTATCGGATCAGGCGAAAT
Organism: Tuber borchii; assembly: GCA_003070745.1. NCBI lineage: Eukaryota > Fungi > Ascomycota > Pezizomycetes > Pezizales > Tuberaceae > Tuber > Tuber borchii. The sequence goes on from NESQ01000040.1 coordinate 18,641, forward strand.
TTCTTGCTCTAGAACTATTAATCCGGTACGACAACCATATATCTGCTACCTTACTTTTCAACCAAATCAAGAGTTGCCATTCTTCTTCAATTATTCGTCACCTCTTTACCGGTTTACACTGTGCATCCTACTTCGGAATTGTCGAAGTTGTAGGGGCTTTGACTAAGATGGGAGGCTGCGATGTCAATCAAAGAGATTGTATGGGCTTTACACCGCTCATGTGGGCTGCTCTGCGGGGGAATGAAGAAGTGGTGAGAATACTGCTTACAAGGATCAATGTCAATCCCGACGAACCGGACAACAAAGGCCGAACGCCGCTCTCGCAGGCTTCTCACGATGGGCATGATGGGGTGGTGAAGCTGCTGCTGGCAAGGACCGATGTCAATGCTAACAAGCCAGACGACGATGGCCGAACCTCACTCTGGTGGGCTTCTGGGAACGGGCATGCAGGGGTGGTGAGGCTACTGCTGGCACAGGAGGAGGTCTATCCTGACAAGCTAGACAACGATGGTCGAACACCACTATGGCACGCTTCATTGAATGGGAATGAATCGACAGTGAGACTGCTGCTCATGCGGGAGGGGGTCAATCTAGACAGGCCTGACAACGATGGTCGAACACAACTATCTGCGGCCTCCGGGAATGGCCATGAGGCGGTGGTGAGACTACTACTCACACGGAAGGAGGTCAATCCTGACAAGTTAGATAACGATGGCCGAACACCACTGTGGCACGCTTCACTAAACGGGAATGAACCAACGGTGAGACTACTGCTCATACGTGAGGTCAATCCCGATAAGTCAGACTATTATGGTCAAACACCACTATCGGCGGCTTCCGAGAATGGGCAGGAGGCAGCAGTGAGACTACTACTCACACGGGAGGAGGTCAATCCCGACAAGCCAGACTGTTATGGTCAAACCCCACTATCGACGGCTTCCGGGAATGGCCATGAGGAAGTGATGAGACTACTACTCACACGGAAGGAAGTCAAACCTGATAAGCCAGACAACGATGGGCGAACACCACTGTGGCACGCTTCATTGAATGGGAACGAATCGACGGTGAGGCTACTGCTCAAACGCGAGGAGGTCAATCCCGACAAGCCCGACAATGATGGTCGATCACCACTATCGACAGCTTCCGGGGGTGGCCATGAGGCGGTGGTGAGGCTACTACTCACACGGGAAGAGGTCAATCCTGACAAGCCAGACAACGATGGGCGAACACCACTGTGGCACGCTTCATTAAACGGGAGTGAACCGACGGCGAGACTACTGCTCATACGGGAGGAGGTCAATCCCGACAAGCCCAGCAACGATGGTCGAACACCTCTATCTGCGGCCTCTGGGGGTGGCCATGAGGAGGTGGTGAGACTACTGCTCGCACGAGACAACGTCCACCCCGACAAGCCGGACAACAATGGTCGAACACCGCTATGGCACGCTTCATTGAATGCGAATGAATCGGTGGTAAGATTGCTGCTCTTACAAGATGATGTCAATCCCGACAAGCCAGACAACTATGGTCGAACACTGCTTTGGTGGGCTTCTGGGAGTGGGAAAACGGAAGTGGTCAGGGGACTGCTCACACGCCACGATGTCAATCCCGACACACCAGACAACATCGGTCGAACGCCACTCCTGATCGCTTCTATGCACGGGCACAGGGAGGTTGTCGCACTCCTCCAGCGTCGGAAAAATCTTGGACCTCTTCCTCCTCGTCCACCTACCGGTAATGGTGTTTCCTACTCCATTCTTGCCCCACCGCTCCACGACCCGATGGATCTTGAATCATTTTCTTTTCAACGGGATAATGATCCCTTTAACTCCATCTTTAGACCTCTTCCCCCCCGTCCACCTACCAGTAATGATGTTTCCTACTCCGCTCTTGCCCCACCGCTCGACGACCCGATGGATCTTCATCAGTATGATATTAGTTCTTACTCCGTTCTTGGCCAACCGTCCGGCTACACCAGCGCATTTACCAACGATACCCCCACCACCCTAACGCCTCTCGAGAATCTTAGATCTCTTTCTCTTAGTACACCGAGTGATGTTTCCTATCCCGTTCTTGTCCCAACACTCCACGACGCAAAGGATCTTGGACCGCATCCTCTTCGTCTGGGTGGTGATGGTTTTCACTCCGTTCTTGGCCCACCGCCCAGCCACGCCAACGCATCTGCCAACCATACCCCCTCCCCCAGGCCCTACATTTGTAGCGCACCTGGTTGTACCTGGCGAACCCCATTCTCCACGAAAAAGGCGCTCAACCGACACTATGAGGTGAAACACCGTTCCGAGCGGCTTGACTGTCCAATTCCCGAATGCGACCGCGTTGGCGCGAAGGGGATCAAGAGGCGGGATAATCTCCGTGCTCATATGATTAGGATTCATGGAGTATCACTACCGGTAGATAGGAGACTGCGTGTAAAGCACCCAGTATTGCAAGGGCCTTCTTCTGTAATAGAACCCGGGGGGTTAGAAGGGGGGGGTGTTGAATCGGGGCTTCTGAAAATGGAGAATGAAGAGGAGGGGATTGAAGGGGAGGGGATTGAAGGGGAGGGGATTGAAAGGGAGGGGATTGAATGGGGGCTTCTGAAAATGGAGATTGGGGCTGGGGATTCTTAAAATGTCTTAGTATCATAATATGCAAAATAGCAAGAACTTTTGTGCAGTACCGTACAGTCCAAATCGCTTAAAACCTTCATCTGAAGATGATTCGCGCATGAAATCGGATGGGTATTTACAAAGTCGGAATTTGCAAAAACAAAACCGCTGCATGATAGCTAAGATCTAGCACTAGGAATCAGCGGTTTTTTTTTTTTTCTTTTCTAGAAGTGTGAACTTGGAGAGCCTATTCAATGTACACTTGAAGATTTTGGGAGGGTGTGAAACAAGTTCCCGGATATTCGCAGCATAAGATAGTACCAGTAGGTAAAAGTGCTGAGCACTTGGTCGACTGGTTGTATGGAGTCTGATAATGTTAAGTAGCAGCGATTTGGTGTTTCAATCCTGGTTCAGCTTTCAAGCGATTTGCGCCGTAGTATCGCGGCTCCCTCAAATTCGTTTCCACCTCAAATTCGGTTTCTGGGCTACGCAGGTTGGTGCTAGCTGTACTCATAAGAGCCTGACTAAAAACCCCACGCATTCAAGCCGGATTATCACTTGTTCCGTGCTGGCAGGTATGGTTGATGCCTGCCCTGCGTAACCCAGAAACCCCATTTGAGGAGGAAACAAATTTGACGGTGCCGCGATATTACAAGGTGCTTATGACTGTGTAACACATGGCTAAATTACTGGCAACCGTTGTTGACCACCTCCGAAATGAGGTTGTTACACACAGAGCCCCACTCAGTGCTGCCCCACCATCGCGCACTCTAGCCGAAATAGAGCCGCATCGCAGAGCCTCAACACTAACCCCTTGATCACTAGTTATCACTCGCTTCAGAGTACCAGATGTGTTGGAAGGCAGGAAAAATATGCTAAGACATTAGAATTCCACAGTATATAGAAACGGGGAAGGCTCACACATTCTCAACGGAGGAAAAAAAGAAACTCAATGTAGAGTTTCAATACACAATTAGCATCCGGCATCTAGGACAAGAATAGTATATCCAGTTTACTTCTTTCGTGGAGTATCCTTTTTTTACAAACATTCCTCTCTCTTCCTCATAATTATATACTCTACAGAAACCTCGTTTTCGAGGCCCCACCCAAATTTCAGTAGGTTGGCTCCTTCAAGCCTCTTGTTTGAATAGAGCTCAAGTAATCACAAATTTCTACGACATAGGCTTACATAGTTCTTAGACAAAAGTGATTGTTGGTGAGTGGGGCCAAGCACCGCCGGAACCAACCGAACAGAAACTACCGGGGTTCGCAGTCTTTGAAATCCCTGTTTTTGCGCCTCACTTCTTAATCAACTAAAAGGAAAGATATATCGATAAGTTAGATATAATAGCTAAAAATCCAGGGAATCTTTCTTGTTGGAAATATGGCTTCAATGTGACGGAAGCACTGTACGTCCGGTGGGGAATAATGGGCTCATAACCGGCACTGTATGATATATAGATAGCTCTCATGGGTATAAGTACCGTGGCCCTGCGCCCGTGTCTAACTTATAACAATGAGAAGAAGAAAAACATCGGGCAATTATGATCCTCCTTCGACAACCATACTGTTCTCACATCCCGGCGAAGTCTTTACTCTCTTCAATCCCCTATCATACCTCGCATGCTTTATTTCCGACAAATGTGAAATTTGCATTGTTATTATATAACGAGTCTCTTTGTACTGTGGGTAGCGCTTGTTAATTGGCGCAGCTCATTCTAAAACTAGAGTTAAGCACTGGGAATTTTTATCCGCCCCGATGGAAAAAAGTACTGGAGGTTTTGAAAATCGCCGACAGTGTTACACGGCCATAGTTCATTTAGTATTGTACCATACACTTCAATATTTAAATACCACAATTAAAATGCCTAGAACCACTATTTTGCCAAGAAGTGATTTACCCGCATAATCGGTGGCTGAGGTCTGGTCTGGCGCTCTGGAAAAAGTCATTTTTGTGGAAAAAGCGGCCGCCAACTATGACTTTTGTGATACACTAATACATACTAACTTAAGTCAATCTTGAGCAGAAATAGAATAACTTGGCCCGGCAACCCTGAGAAACAAAGGACAAACAAAGAGGGTGTATAATATATAGAAAGAAGGGAGTACGGGAAAGCATTTAGGAGCTACAGATGTATACAGGATTGGTTAAACAGGCTTAAACAATAAAACGATGAGTGCGGAAAGGGGTGAGGTGATTGAGGAGAGCTAATGAGATAACGAGAAATTCCAGACAAATGATTCAGTCTGGAAGTAGGGAATCCGTGGGGGTTTGCTAGCTCGCCTGTAGAGAACCGTCTGTAGCTGGCTTAGGATTTTATTTGAACAACTTTCTCGGATTGGAGGGGGGGGGGGTATGTCTAGTAGGTAGAGGAAGGAGTCGGGTTTTATCCTAGGGGTCAAACCTGGGGATCCTTTTGAAATGGAGCCCAGATGAGGCGGGCAGCTCAGGAGACACGAGCTGGGTTAGTAGCGAAATTGGTGCGTAGGTGGGAATAGGGGGGCTCCCCTCGCAGCATAAGTTGTATTGTATGATACCCACAGCGCATAGCCCAGACAAGCGGTGAGTTGCCATATTTGTCAGTTGTGTCGAGGTTGACGTCCTCCCGTTCTAGTAGAGCCCTCACGACATGCTCACTCCCCTGCTCAGCGGCCCATCCGAGCGGTGTCTGGCCATTTTCGGTGTCAGTCCTATTGGGATCGACCTCGCTCCGTTCAAGCAGGGCCCTCGCAACCCCATCGTGCCCATACCCGGCGGCCTGGAAGAGCGGCGTTTGGCCATATTTATCTGCTGAGTCAGGATAGACGTCGTCCCGTTCGAGCAGTACCCCCACAACTCCTTCATGCCCATTCTGTGCTGCAACCCAGAGTGGTGTTCGGCCATCTTTGTCAACTGTATCAGGATTGACGTCGTTCCGCTGTAGTAGTATCCTCACGACTCCCCGATGTCCACTCTCCGCAGCCCAAAACAGCGGCGTTCGGCCATCTTCGTCAGCTTCGTCAGGATTCACGTCGCTCCGTTCCAGTAGTATCATCACGACCACTTTACGCCCATTCGCAGCAGCAACCGCTAGCGGTGTTAGACCATCTTCATTCGCTATGGTGAGATTAACATCATTTCGTTCAAGCAATATCCTCACGACTCCCTGATGCCCACACTCCGCAGCCCACAAGAGTGGCGTTTGGCCATCCCCGTCAGCTATATTGGGATTGACGTCGCTCCGTTCCATCAGTCTCCTCACGACTCTTTCATGCCCGTTCCGTGCTGCAAACGCGAGCGGTGTTCGGCCATCTATATTAGCTATGTTGGGATTGACGTCGTCCCGTTCCAGTAGTATCTTCACAATTTCTTGATGTCCACTCCGCGCAGCCCACGAGAGCGGTGTTTGGCCATATTCGTCAGCTGTATCTGGATTGACGTCCTCTCGTTCTAGTAGTGTCTTGACAACTTCCTCATGTCTGCTCAGTGCAGCCCGGCAGAGAGGTGTTGCACTATTCATACGGTCTCTGGTAGAAAAAATCGGGGAACGGGGATTGAGCTTCTGGGGTTTTGTTTGGAGGGTTCCGTATGCTCGAGCCAATTGAGAGACCGTGTTTCTGACTTTTAATGTCCACATTCTCGATTCTTTCGACCGGAGACTGTACAAGTAGTGTCAGCTGTGTTGGTTGAGATTGGAGTCGCTTTGATCCGCTGGTGTCCTCACGACCTCCGAATGGGGCCTAGAGGCCCAAGCGATTGCTGTGTTACCTTGTCAATCAGCTGCCTGCCCGTCCCGTTTGCCCATCTTCAATAAAGCAGCTGCAGAGAGCCTAATCCCGGGTTGGGGAGGAATGGAACTACTACGGTAGAAAAGATCCACTTACTTGCAGCTACAGGGACGAGGGGTAGGTAGTTGAAGCCCACCACACGATAAAATCAATAACCAAGCCCCCTTTCAATCAAGCCTCCACGATCCGAACGTATTCGCACAAGTTTGCCGATTCACACACTAGAAAGAACAAGAAAGAAAGAGGAAAAAACGGTCAGTTAATATCGCGGTCGTGTTGATTGTCCCCCCACTTGCCAAGGAGAATCCCACTGTCGTCTTGGTTGTCTGCTCTCGTCTGCTCTCGTCTTCGGAGGCAAGCACTGGAGGACTAGCTTTTTATACTTTTCGGAAAACTATCCTCTCACAAAGACTGCCGACGGCAGTCACATAGTCTGACCATGCCATGACACACAAGTAAGGGTTTTCAAAGTTACTGACCATAAAGTTACGTCGAAAGCGGTCTTAAAAATACGGGTACGCTAGTGCGGAGTTGCCCTACCGGGTGGGCCAGATCTCATTAACTGGCACCAGGAATTCTACCAGCCCATCAAACTACCGGTGTGATACCGTAAAAACTAGTGAAATCTACTGCCTCCGTCACCCTATGATAGGTTTAGTAGACAAGTTAGTAGAACTACGAATATCGTAATGAGATCCAACAGGTCATCCAGGTCGCCTTATACTACATCAGGAAAACGCCAATCTTTCTCGGGAGCTCTAGTCTCGGAATCCAGAAGTCACACGGCTAACCGAGATACTGAATTTCACGAGTCATTACGGTAAACCTATCGTGAGCTAGAGGCAAGAAAGAAGAACAGCCACCCGGGAGAATGGTTCGGGATTCATGACAGACTACCGGAATTTTTATTGCGATTGTGCAATGGGTCTGGGGTGGGTTGGTGGGGTAGACTTGACTGCTTGTTGTCTCTTGGCATCCACGGTAAACCAGTGGTGGTGCGGGGATGAGATCGTGATATTAGGGCGGGCATAGAAATACTGTTCTCCCTGAAAGCTCATTACGAGTCGAGGAAAAAAGAGAGAAAAATACACACAGCAATTCTGCTGTATTCCCGACAGGGGCTAAACTAGAAAAACAAAAGTAGGGACTGAGGAAACTATGAGAGGGTTAATGTCTGAGTGTCAGACGCCAATTGCCCGTTTTTATTTTCCCTTTCATCAGTGTTGTCGAGAGGCTTTGAAGCGGAACTTGCTCGGCTGGGACACAATGATCAATCAGCGGCAACCCACAGTTCGCCCTGGAACTATTTTACTCCCTATTTTTCGCGCCTGCCCCGCACTGAATCTCCCGGTGGTGGGGGAAGATCTACCGGGAGGGAAGGGCCCAGGGACTAGCCATGCTCCATAAGACGGCAGCTGTAAGTCCAATGCTTCCCCTAACCCCCTCCATAGCATGTCCTCCCCCGAGATGCCCCTCCCCTCCCAAGTCTGGCGCCGCTCCCAGCTTTACTAACTAGGCCCGGTTAGGCTATGGTGGGTTGCCTTATATCGAATGGCATGGCGCCGCACTGTACTCGTACTGTACCGCAGGAGCCCTTTCCAACAAGATCAGATGTATGATAGAAGCGAATCGGTTTGCCCGTGAATTTTGCATATATTCCCACCACAGAAATTCCAACAAAATAAAAGTTCCAAGTTCAGCCCAAAAAAGCGGCATTTCTAACACGATATTGTACTCGAGTACGTTATCAGAAATATCTCCTGTTCTTCTGGGTCTCCTCTTCTTAGTATCGTGAGTCAAATGAGATCTCTAGACTTCTACTTTCTTTGCTGCATCTTAACTGATTCACTTCCTCATCTGGCCCAGTTCCTTGTCCAATGTGTTTTCGTAATTTTCCAGTCACTATCCTAGAAAGCAAGAAAAACAAAAAATAAAATAAGAATAGAAGCAAAATTCACTTCCGTAGTAGATAGTCATCCATAGAGAAAATTTCAAGATTTTTTTTCCATTGTGCTAGAGTTGCAGAGCATGAAACTTTCCCCGCCCTAAGGTTCGACATCTGCAGATACAAAGGTTTCTATACCGGGAAGTTATTGCGATTAACCTTGCTCACTTCAGACAGCCTATTCGCATTAACCACTAAGTAACGATTCGAGGAACCCAGCTGATCAGGTAGGTTCCGGACACAGGAAAGCCTCCTTAATGCCACTATGGAGCCAATTTCTTCGATCATAGTAGAACTCACGTGGGGGGGAGAAAGAGAAACAGAAAATGGATTAGATGCAAACGGGTAGGGTCTCCCTGGCAGAGAACCTAAAGGATCCTCAGTGATTTTAAGCACCTCCAAGCGAACATATACTGAGGGAGAGAAAAGAAAAGAAAAAAAAAGAATTCTCATTTTCGTCATTTTTCTTTCTTCGTTTTGACAATCATGCGTACACCAGTGTGTACTAATACAGACAATAGGCTTTAGCCAGCCAAAAATGCGCTCTATGTTGCTTTGTTATGAAAGAGGTCAGAGTAAGCCCCACTGGTGATCGCGTGCAGAGCCTCAATCACATAATCCGAGATCATGATAATTGACTTATCACGAATCTAACCCGCGAACCACCCCCATGGATCAAACAACAGGGCAGAGCCGCGGACTACTTCTAAAATATGATGACTTGGGCCGAAGGCGGCATCTCTTTAACATGAAATACCATGATCGCTTTAAGAGGTGCGGGTATAGATCTGGTAAAATGAAGCTGCCGAGCCCACGGTAAGCACTTATTCAAATGCCCGCTAGGATGTTAAGCTATTAAGGGCATCCATTGCTGGTACCACAAGCATTCACTCAGAGCTTAAAAAATGCTTATGCAAGTTTTTCGAGTCGAAAGACTTTGGCGTGTGTGACATAGAAAAACGGGGGGGATCGCCCCAAAGCTTAGCCCATGAAAAACGCCTTTTCAACCCCTGCACGGAATGCCACTATTCCACTAAGGCGGGAATTCTATTGCCGTGTAACTAATTGCTCCGGCAGGCGCGGTATTAGTCCCGGAGGGAAAGAAAGAAAGAGAGAAAAGAAAATCACATCTCTGGTGCGTTTTGGTGTCCGCCTTAACTGCTGGGCGAGTGAGAGTTAATGAATTCGTACACCCGTCAATATTCTGCAGAGTCGATATCCTTGGGTGTTCTTCGATCGATAGGCTTGTAGGGCTTACCTTGCATTTAGCCTTCTGCTCTATCACACTTCCTTCGTCCAAGGAACTGGCACAAGCACACTATCATACCGTAACCGATCGAGAGCAGACGGCAGCCCTTTTCTCGCTCAATTGGCAATATCAATGCAGGGTGTCATGCGGGTTTGGTTTCTCACTTCCACCAAGTTTCCCTAGAATTTTATTCTAGAAATATATTCCAGTATCTAGCAGACTTGCCATAAAATACTGCCCGAGTGCAATTGCTTTGTTGACTTCTTCTTTCCTTCTTCCAGCTTCCGCCACGCTTGAAATTCTAAGCCTAATCTTATCAGATGGTCGAGATGATAAAGTCACGTTTTTATTCGCCGATCGCGGCAGTTGTGGTCTGTGCACCTTCCATTTAGCGAAAAGGTTAGTGTCGGCGTTAAGAAGCTGTGTGCTTGGTGAAACAGCCGCTGTCCAAGCAGAAGACTCCGGATAAGCTGGGGCAGATACTGTATTGCACGAGTAATATGGTAAAAACACCATGCTTTCCCCTCGGAACCTCCCAGATAAGCAGCTGACATGGGGCGTTTGCGGGAACTGTTCTGTTTGGTTGGAATTGATGGATGCTAGGGTGTTTCTTGCGGGGTAGGCTCAATGGAGGGCTGGGGAAAGCTTGACTGGCCAGACCTATCATGGGTGTGATGCATCATGGAAACATATTCCATGCGCTCTCAGGCCTCGTAACTTATGGGTTTGTTGGTTTGGGGAAAAGCAAGCCCTGTTAGGGTAGTGTAAGGAAAGCGTTGATAAGGCCCGACTGTCAATGGAAAGAGGTAGACTACAGTACAGTACGGTGGTGGTGGTCTAGTTAATAAAGGGATCCCCACGGGCGATCTCTCAAATTCTTTGCTGGTAGGAAACCACATCCTTTTAAAAACCAACCCACATTCAACATTTGCATCGCGTCAAGGTTCAACACCTTGACGTTGTGTGTACCGTTAAAGTCGAAATCATGGCGAATATGTCTGTACCCGTACTGCCACCAGAGCTGCTGCATATTATTTTTGCCAATGTTTGATCCTCCCCTTTTGATTTGTCGCTGTGGCCCGTTTGGGCGTACGGTTCATTGCTAACAAATAGGTGATTATCCGCGGGGGATCGCAGCTCAAAAATCATGCTGATATTTACTCGTTATGCTTGGTTTCCAAATACTTTTATACCATTGCCCTTCGGTTCCTCTACAGAAGGTTGAAAATCCCACATAGAACTTCTGGAAAGCTTGTTACGCCTTTACACGCCGTTCTTACTCCACAACAGCAGGAGAGACTATTGAGGTTTTCCGCTGGAAGGGAGGATGGGTCAGTGCGCAGGAGTATGAAGGGGTCTGGATCGAGCAAGGACCTGAGCGATTGCGGGGAGTTTGTCAGGGAGTTTGAAGTTGCACCCCTGGTCGGCACTGCGGAGGAGGTTTCGGAGATTAGAAAGGAGATCATTGAGAGTGCGATAGAGAATATGTGTTATTTGGAATCCTTTGCGTATTTCCCCCTTGCTTCGCCACTTTCTACCTAGTGGCTCTTTTGCTAACGACTGACTGTGATTGTACCGGATCAGCTGGAACACCTCCGACCCTCAGGGGCCTCGCCGCACTTCCCGTATCTCCGCCAGTTTGGCACGCAAGCCACGACTGCATTCACTTTCACTCTCCAACATCCTTGACACCGATATTCCGCTACTACAACTCCCCCCCTTCGCTCTGTAACCTTCATCCTGGACTCAAACTTCGCCTCACTAGCCCATCGTCGAGCTTCATCTACAGCAGACTATGACATCATCTACAAAATCCTCAAAACCTCCGCCGGAACGCTAAAGTCGCTTAGTCTGATAACTGAAGGCGGGCAAGCGCATTATGAGGACGAGATACTGCTTTTCGGTGGTGGTGTTTCTGAAGAGCCCCCGGAAGGGATGCGAATCACGCGCTTGGGTAGGCTTGAATCACTAACCTTGGTAGGGCGACGGATTACGGTAAAACGGTTAGAAGTGTTCACCCAGGCAATCAACTTCAACAACCTCCGATGCTTGGAAATTGTCTTCTGTGACGGTGCAGGGCTGCTTCTTTCCGCTATCACCCCCCCGAGGAAGGCGAACCGGGCAAGGGTGGAGAAAGGGCTTCCGAGGGAGAAAATAAAATATTCCCCAACCTCCGGACATTTCGGGTAAAAGCTACTCAATCTTCTGTCACGAAGTTCCTGCAGTGCTTCCGTGGCCTACAAGACCTCCACTACGAGCTAGAATGTGACCCGACAGATTGGACGGCACCGGGCGGCAACCGTCGGCAAGTTTCCTCCATCAGGATTTCAAGGGACCTCCTCGAAGCAATTACTACGTATCACGGAAATACACTCCGGAGATTAACTGTCCTATCATTCGACCAGCTGAAAGTAATTGATGAGCCCGGTATGAAGATTATCACTGGGAAGTGCCGAGTGCTGGAGAAGCTTTGCTGCCCTGTGCTGGAATCTAGTTTTGTATTAACTATTCCCCTCCTTTCCCTTCACGCCTTTATCCCTGGCTAATGATAAGTTAGAGTGGCCAACCAGCAGTAACGCACGTGCCGAGCTTAACAACATTCCACCTCCACCTGCAAACGCTCGTCGAGGAATCCAAAGCCTATGAGATCATACAGAAGATTCTGAAGCAAATATCGGGGTTGAAGACGGTGAGGATGTTAGCCGGAAGAGATCGTACCAAAGCATTTGCCTTTAGAGTTTGTCCAGATGGAGTTGTGGAAAGTTTTCCTGACGGTCGTTTCCTGAAGAGGGGGGTTGAGGGCTGGGAAGTTTGGGGATTAGAAGTTTGAAGTGTTTACTCTTGGAATGGGTGTTGATTTTTTAGTTTTCGGTGGCCATGGTTTACTTGGCAGGGATTGTCGGCGGGATGGATGGAATGGAATAGGCTGAATCGGAAAGGATTAATTGAGAGGATCTCTGATTTTCAAGCAGTAATTAGGGCCGTTACTACGTTTCGAAACGGGGACTAAGTTACGGGATGAAATTTGACGAACCACATGGATGAGATTATGGAGCGAATACATCTCAAATTTCTTACTGGAGCGTCTTATTTTTGTTTCCACCGATTATACCTAAGTAATATAAACGCTCAAAATACCTGCTTTTCGAAACGGGCCCGATCAGCCCGTCAAGTGAGATGCGCGCCCACTCCGGAATATGGATGACGGTATACAATTCGTATATTTCAAAGATGCGATTGTCAATTCTTCTCTACCCCAGCCACCCCCACCCCAACGCAGGACCAACATTACCTTTACTGCCCAAGGTTTGATAAGCATGACCACCACCACCCTGTAACTAACCCCTACCCCAGGTTTTGTCATCAAGGGACCCGGCCATAGGCAAATAAATCACCACCGTGCACTTCACCAGTGACACCACCCGATTCCCCAGGGTGGGGGTTCCACCACACCAGAACCCCCAATTTGTTTTTTAAAAAAAGGTATGAGAATACCGGTACCGTACCATACCCAGAACACTGAGGGGCGGGGGGGGGGGTGTGGCGAAACGCAGGAATCCAATTGGATCACTGGGAATCCAAACGCAATGATACCCAAACGGGGGAAACCCTCCGAGCCGAGTTAGCAGGGTACTACTGTACAGCACTATATGGGGAAAAATAGTACGATGCTACAGTATATAGTACCACATCGGTTTTCCTTGATTCCCATGATACACATTGTCGCGTTGAGGCTGTGGTAAAAAGGTAACTTACTTACTGTACAATGTCATAATATAAAATACTAGATTGAAAATGAATGAGCGCGAGTTTGTTTCAGGAATTGAGGAGAGAGGTATTCACGCATTGATGGGGTCTACGAGAATGGAAATGGAAAAGACGCGGGATTTTGTTCTGGTAAAATTCTTATCCAGGTTTCTTCGACTTTTGAAGATCTCGATTGTCTTGTTTTTCTGTTTTTTTTTCGAGGCCTTTAGGGACGTTAAGTTACTCCCGTATTTGACTCCGCTATTATATTAAGTTACCGGTCGTTATTCGTGGACGTTCGCTGTCTAGCTCCAAGTACCGGTACTGTCAGGCACATGGATGAGCTTGTGGAGAATTATGATACGCAGCGGCTCGTCAATATTGTGTATGTTTGATGCATGTACTCAATTCAATCAGTAGCTTAGAACCATAAGGAAAGGGATATTTATTTAAAGGGGGAGGGAAAAACGAGGATGAGGAGAACATCACCACAAAACCCAGAAAGCAAATCAACTTTTTTCATCTCTTTTTCCTTCATTCACATATAAGTTATCTCGTTCCACAACCCATTCAAAAAACGCCGGAGACCGGAGGTCTTCCGACAGTATCATACCAGCAGGAGCGTCTTTTCTCCACGTGGTATAATAGGTGAGTAAGTAAGCTCCGCCGGGAATACATTAAGCTAATAAGCTACCCGCAGCGTACAGTACTAGTACAGCTGTATCAATTGGGAAACTCTAGGAGGCATATACATGTCTTTGAATTGCCTCCTCCTCTTCCCTCTCCTCCTCCGGCAAGGTTCGATATTTCTCATCTCTCTCAGAGGGGGGAGGAGGGGATTTCCGACTATCGTAGGGTGTATAAAACCCACGTGGTCCAGTTATTTCAAGTTTTCTATCCTAGTACTGCGCTCGGTTACCAAATTGTCGTGACACCCTGATGGTAAGTTATCATAAGTATCATACTCAGCCGCCGTCCCGGTATATGACCCGGGAGAGGGTTCCGGGATTGTGGTTGCAGGGTGCGGCGTAGTTGCGGGAATGGCGCCGACATGGGATGGGATTGTATATGGTATGGGGATCTGATGAGGGTGGGATGGGAAATCGAGGTGGGTGGGGGTAACTTGGCGGTTGAAGGAGCGGTGCTGCGCTGTGCTGAACTATAGATTTTCCACTCGCCGTCGTTCGCGTGGGGGACGCCGTACCGTACCGTAGTGTAGTGTAGTGTGAGGTTGAGAGGGTGGCCTTTGAGATATATTAGACTAGCTGTAGGGGAGTGAGTGAGTGAGCCCACTCGTCGATCTGCTGCCACAAGACCTGCGAGGTTAACATTTTCCTCATACGGTTACCGGCACAGTACTACCGGTATCTAATCCGGATGTGCCGACGATGACCTGATACCGGTAGAGTACTGTACATCGCCATAATCTTCACCATTAGAAACAGCTTTAGGAAATGAGAAATTTACCAAGAGGTTATTGTATGGTATCATACATCCGTATTATTATATGCTCGCAATGGGGCGAACGTTGTTTGTGAAAACCGCAATTGCATACCGCACCGCCCAGATCTGAGTAGAAAGGCGTAACATATGTAAGAGTATCATAGTCGCGTTCACAAACCTCGGCCCCCACGACTCGAGAACAGTACTTGCTATACTGACTGTATTGTAATATACAATACCGTAGGTATACAAGCGCTACTATACCTACGATACCGATCGCCGCGGGGTTCCCTGCAAGAAGTTATCCACGTGCGATGCCCTTCAGTCAATCAGTCAATCCCCGACACCTCCTCCCCATCCCGGCGACCACAAGCATATCTACAGTATAATAAAAACCTCGCCGTTTAGACCATACTATACCAACCAGCCTAACCGTTCCCCGTACTGCACGGTACTGTGCGATACTAACTATTTAAACCCCAGGTGGGTTTCCTCCTTTCACTTACTTACCTACCGACCTACCTGCCTACCTACCTCATCGCAAGTTCCAAACATCCACAAGGACGAACATTCAAATCAAATCAAAGCATATAACCAAACAAAACAAAAACATGTGCAGAAGAACAACCTGCGCCAAATGCTGTAAGTCAATTTATTCATTTATGTCTTACCCACGGTGCCCGCGGAGGAGGCGAGTATTATAATTCCCTTGATCATTTTTACTAAAATGATTTCACAGCGGGGGTTACCTGGGCCGGATGCGGAGCGCACATTCCTAACGTTATGGATCGAGTTCCGAAGAAGCAGTGGTGTACCTGCGAAGGTTGGGAGGGGGGTTATCCGCCGGGGAAGGGTTGGTGTGTGATTACTTGAGGCGGCGGCGAAGCGGGTTATCTTACTGTAGGCGGGGGAGGGGTGATTCTTGTCCATGAGTATGATATGATATGATTGGATGTTTTTTTTGGGGAGTTTTTTTCTTTCTTTCTTAGTCTGTGTAATACAGTAGTATGGTACCGTATGGGAGCACGGGGAGTATCAGTATGGTATTGTAGCTATGCGAAGAGTTTATTTAATCCCGGCACTGGTACAGTGCTGTGCACAAACGGGGTCGTGCAGGGGATCGGACCGAGGCTGTTTAAGGTTGTGTTTGTGTAACGATGGTTGACCTCAACTTTTTCTCAAACTTCTTGAATCTCCCGCGAAGTCCAGAACCTGAGAATATTATCCGCATTGCTCGCGAACCTGAAATAAGACAAAAGCGACGAGATTATCCCCCTTAACTTACCCTTACGCCTGCTCTCCCTCCTTCTCCTCCACCCCCGGCCGGCGCAAGACGCGGAAGTAGGCAGGCGGAGAGATTACAGAACGAAATAACGCGCGATCCCACTGCGCGCTTCCTATATCTCGATGAATAAAATGCCGTAATACGCTGGGAGGGGCGGCTCGATACGATAGGAGATGGGCTCGGCGAGATTTGGAATGGTGCAAGAGGGAGAGGTCATTTGATGTAGCAGCACTGCCGGTAGCATGACTCGCTCATGGTTCTGAGGACTGAATTTGGTCGATTGGGAGGGGAGGATGCTGGAGGGTTCGCGTACTTACCGTTGGTTTAGTCTGATGCCGGCTAGTTTGGGTAGGGTATTACCATCGTTGATGCTGATAATGCTTAGAACGGACGTAATCGAACATATGATACGGTATGCATACGCTTACATCCTCAGAGAAGGTCACGAGTTTCATGTTTTTGAGCTCAAGGTTTCCGAAGGGATGAGCGCTTCTTTGCTCCGGTGCGCGATCGAGGATTTGGGAGTTGAGACGAATCGCTTTCAATTCGGTACTGCTATCACCCTTCATCGTGTCTAGCCTATGGCGCGGCACGTTACATGCTCTTTCCCACGAACACCGCAGCCGAGGAAACGACGACGAAAGCAAAATGAAGATGAAAGACAAATACAATTGCTATCTCGGAATTCTGAAGGTCTGCTTTTTTGATCCCTCCCCCGAATATTATGTAATAGAGATCATACCACTCATAACTAGATCATGCGCACCTTAGAGAGATAGCAAGAAAATCCGATTACAAAACCATTACCACCAAACCCACCGAAACGGGAAACAAAAAGGGACTCTCCTTGAACCGTACCTACCACGTAAAGGGAGAAGAAGCAGTAGAACTTCCCCTCTCAGAGACATTGACACATCTCCCTCAAACACAACCCATACCACGCACTAAACCCAACCAGTCAGTCAAAACGTGTAATCCCTACCTCACCTGGAGACAAAGGGGAAAAGACTATATAAAACCTTACCCTCACCTCTTCCCCTCCACATTCCTCCCTTCCCCAATCGAAACATTTTTTTCCTGAAGCTCACCCTGACCTACCGCAACGGCAAAGGAGGAAGCAAAAAAAATAAGAATGACGACCCCACAAACTCCCCCACAACCTCCCCAGACCGTACCAACAACCAGTGACCCCCTAGAACCATCCTTCCGCGACTTCGTCTTAAATAACTCCGAAACCATAGAACTAATCCTCCAGTCCAACCGTTCAAACACCCCCTCCGAAGCCTCCGTCTCGTCCCCAGAAACCTCTACGAGCTCTAGCACCGAGACAACTACAACCGCAACTACAATCATAATGGAAGGAACAACTGCAGCAGAGGAAGTAGCCGCGACGGGAAAAACAGTCGCGATGGAAGAAACAGCCGCGACGGAAGAAACGGCCGCAGCAGCAGAAACCGCCACAACAGAAGAAACAACCGCCGCAAAGGAAGCGGCCACAGCCGCCGAAAAAATAGATATAGCAGAAAAAATAGCCACAGCAGCAGAAGAAGCAACCATAACATCCCAGCCCTCACAACCACCACCCACAAACACACCCACCACAACCCCCGCACTCACCGCCGCCGCTCTCACAGAACTCCTCCTGAGCTCGGACATCATCATCAGCGCCCTTGAAAAGGCTAAAAGCAAGAACGAGTGCGAGTACAAGAAAAAAAAAAACGCCGGGGAAGAGGGAGAGGGAGCAGAAGGGAGCGACAATAAACCAGGCGAACTATCCGTTAATCCAAAAATGGAGTGGGGCGTTGGTCCAGCGCCTGGGGAGAAGAAGGACTCCATCGTTGCACCTCAACAAGCACGGCCGAAGAAGGACTTTTGGAAGAGGGTGTTTAAGAAGCGGGAGGGTGGTGAGTCGGGGGTTGTGGGGAAGATGGAATGATCCATTGAGAGGCGGGGTGGGGGATATTTTTTGTATCAACAGATTATTGATCTTCTTTACTCAATTCCTTTTGTCCCTCCCAACTACCGGTAGCCTACCGATTGTGGGGGGGTTTTTTTTTTTTTTTTTTGGTTGTCGAGTTTAGAAGAGCGGAGTAGAGTGTGATAATGTAAAAACGTGTAATATACTCACTCACTTACGCACACTAAATTAGGATTGTTCGTTCATGTTCATAGTTTTTATCTTCTTATTTTCCCATCTGCGAGTGTAAATGGATCGTAGAGTACTGTAGTTGACGCCGCGCAATTCTCGTAAAGTGCTGATTACCGGTTGTGGAAAATCTGCGACTCTGTTTCCCATGAAAAGAAGCTTTTGTTCTAAAAAAGGTGCACTCTGCCGTTATATATACTCCCATCTCTCACTTCTAGACGCCTATGGATCGTGCGCAAGACAATTGTTATAATATAATTGTTAACTTACCCCCACCTCGTCTTCTGATGTAGTAGAAGGGCGGGCACTGGACTAGATACTTGGTAGGATGACCCACTCCCAGGCTCTCGAGTCCCTCAAACTTCACGCACAATCCTGAAAAATAGGCTAATTCATATCCTCCAAAGCTGCCCCCCCCCCCCCTCTACCCCGTCATTATGAACCCCTCCATCTTACCCCACCACAGCAGGAAAGGGGAAAAGAGATGGGAGAAGACCTACGTCAACCATAGCCCCCAACTAACTTCCTAACCCAATCTTTGGGCGCAAGTTCCGGTCGAAACCGAATTCCTATTATATCTACCGGTTCTCCTGTATAAGTGCACACACCTCCGAGAGGGAAATTGTACAGTTCAAACATAACTTAAGGATCTTTCATGAATTTAGAGGAGGGTGAATTTTCCCAATAGGCTTGGTGTACCGCTCTTGAGTGAGCACCGCTTGTGTATGCTCCCAGCGTTGGCCGGATAGGGGGGTAGGTAGCTCAAGTGGGACGCCATAGGGGGCCTCAGGGTAAGAGAAAGAGAGAGGGTTTGCCGCCTGGGGGTGCTACTTTTATAAACCCTTCTCACTCACTCACACCTCATGCCAGGGGAGAGGAGGGGGGGGGGAAGTTCCGGATAATCCACGGAGACATGGAGAAACCTACTCATACCAGCAGAACTCCGGGAGAACCACCACTCTTTCACTGTGCGCAGTGAGGACAATCTATGTGATTTCCGGACGCTCCAAGCAAGCGCCATCGCTATTCGCGGGGTCTTTGGGGGAATCGGGGAATATAACCCCCCTCTGTATAAGTTAGAGTATTGTATGAGATCAGCAGAAATACTCTAGTTTTCCGGTTTTTTCAATGAACCCCTTAGAATACACCCCCAGGGTGAATCTAGGCATACCGGGTATGAGAACTTTGATTTTTTGTGTGGTTTTTGCCTTTGAGAGATGGAAGGGAGGGAGGGCGAGAGGGGATTGCTGTCCTAGATGTCGTTTGGTTTGGTTTTAGTTTGGTTTAGCTTAGTGAAGTTGGTCGGTCAGTTTAGGCATAGTGTAGCCATATTTCACTGAATTGGAAATAATGTTCTGCTAGCCGTATCACTATGCATTGTGTACCAAGTTCGTGCGTTTGGCCTTTAATTTCTCTCTGTTCTCACGTTCAGTAAAGCTCTTCCGTACCCGTCAAGCGGCTGTGCAAACACTTGCCCGCGGTTGCGTCCAGCCATAACCTTATAGTAGCACGAGTAGATAAAATTGCCGCGGGGTGACTATAGCCCTACCGGGGGAGCTTTTTTGAACCCTAACCCACTGTGACCCACGAGCTCCAAGACTGTGAAGTTCAATTCACTCTGTGGACAGACTTGTAAAAGCGCAATACCAGTGACTTGAGTTTATATTTCTACCTTTTGTCAAAGAACTAGCACTGCTGGGAATCTCCGGCATATATACTAGTAATGTGCTCTGATCTGGAAATTCTCAACCCATGCCAAATTGAAACATTACCTAACCAAAAAAAATAGTTATTGGAGCATGAGGGCATTCTAACACCTTTTGGGTTTTGTATCCGGGGGTTTTTGAGTTTTGTGAATTCACCAACTGAAATGCGCTACTTGTATATACAGGCAGGTCTTGACATTAACGTCTGGCTGACTACACTGAGCTGAGAACCGCCATAAATTAGCGGACATTACCTGGTAAGACCCGATACTCCTAGCATGCTCGGCCGAATGGACAAAAACCCCTCATTCACTCCTGATGACTTCACGCCGACTGCCATCACGGCCCATCACTCGCCCCAGAAGATAATTCGAACCGCAAGTTAGATTCCGTGATGATAGAAGGGAGAATAAATCAAAGGCCGTGAATGACCCACGATCAACACTTTTCAATTGATCACTGCGCTGTGCCCACTCTCTTTTGTATCCCCTAAACGGTCAAGGGGCCCATTTGGGACCCTTAATCTAGACTAGGTAGAAGTGCAGTAGCTACAATAAACCCTTCTATCCTTCCAGTGGGAGAAATTCTTTTATTACCTCTCATTCTAAATAAGGCCTTTCTTTTATTCCTGTGTCTTTTTCACTGCCTTTTTTAAATTTTAATCATTGATGTTGCTCTCGGGTGCTCGTGTTGCCATTTGAGTTCGTTAGCCGCTGACCGTCTAAGGGATAGTAGTAAGTTATATCGAACCTGCATCTATGAAACTTCCATCCCTCCCAAAATCCAATCTTGTTGCTATCTAATCTATGCAATAATATAATACAAAGCTAACCACCAACACTAATTGATATCAAAACCTCCGGGCCCTTTTGGAAGGAGGTTCAGATGGCTCGGGCGGCTCGGGGGAGAAGAGGTCTGTTGATTGTAGGCTGGTTGGATATTTGATTTGATCTGTTGAAACTCCAGTTTCTCAAGGTGAAACTGATCACTTAGCGCAGGAACTCCGCCGACGGTCTTGCAATGTGCGGAATCTGGGTAGGGAGTGCCTTCAATGTTGGTAATATATGTCTCATCGTCCTTCCGTTTTCCATGGGGAGGGACCCCAGTGATTCTCGCTGCAATCTCTTCAGGTCCCAAGCTATACCGCGAGAAAAACGAAGCTTCCTGTCCGGCACCAGGATCAAAGTCTGCCATTCCCAAAGAGGATTCAGAAGGTTGAATAGGTTGCCCGGAGGGGTTGCCCGAGCTTTTGCTGGTCACTTCTCCGCTGGAGCTCATGATATCAATGCAGATAGAAAATGGAAACACAAACTGATTCCCAGTGGGCCCTTAGGGATAAAATATAGCGTTGCCTCTAGACTCTTCCGTGGAGTATCCCCTCTTTTGTTCCCGAACTTCACAGGTTTTAAGCGTGCCAGATTGCAAGCTATTACTAAAGAAGGAACGCGGAGCGCAAGATATAGGAGAGAACAGCATAAGTCCCGGGCCACAAAGGGGGTTTAGATCTTTGGAGCTCCGAGGGGTGATTGCTAAGTATGTCATACTAAGTTAGCCCGCAAACCAAAAACCTATATTTTTGTTTTAACAAAAATAACATCTTATTGTCTAGAGTAAATTCTCAGAGTGATTGGGAATGTCTTCACCTCTCGCTCACGAAACCGCACCCACCTTTCAGGAACACTAGCAAGAAAATCGAATGTGGCATTGTAATCCAAGAAGTTTTCTGAGTTAGACCGTTGAGACTGAAAGACGTCGGGTCCCTGCATTGAGTCGCGACAGAAGAAAATGGGCTATGTGAGCTAGCGTTAGTCAGTGTTCGCCACCCATTGAAAGGCACTGCCACTAACCCAATTGAGTCCAACGATATCGTAGTTACCGTCTTTTGTGCAGTGTTTGATGGCAAAGCCATGTGCGCTAGGCCCTTGGTCTGGAGACTCTTTGCCAAGAAAAGCGGTTGAAAAACGCATAAATATTGGGGTCCTTTTCTTTACCCTGTTGTATAGGTCGGCCTATAGCTATCAGGGAAGGTTTTATAAAGCTGGGTTAAAATATTCTCCATACCTTTGTAAGTTCCGACATGTCCTTAGTGCACTCGAAATACCCACAAGCACCAGATCCTGCGGAATGTGCCACACCTACCCCGTTCTAGAGATTAGGAGATAACGAACAAAAGCGATAGAGTAGAGTATAGAAGTTTCTTACGTCCTGGGGGTTTATTTGATCTGTTGAACCTCTGCAGTTTCTCAAGGTGACACTGGTCACTTAACACAGGAACTCCGCCGACGTTCTTGCAATGTGCGGAATCTGGGTAGGGAGTGCAGTACTCCATGAGGGCTTTTGCCTCCTCTTTGCTCAGACTGTCCACATGGATGATTTGAGCACCCTCGATTGAGGGTCCAATTCTTGGGTCAAGCCTCTCATACGGGTCGACTTCCCGGCCTTCAAGCGCTGCGTCGAGGGCTAGCGTTCGAGAACATTTTGATGATGTTGCGGCGAGGGTGATTCCTTTGTGAAAGCTAGGCTTGCCGGATAAGTATGTGAGGAATGTATTCGGAAGGGCGAGATCGTGAGAGTGGATCACGTTGAAAGCTGGATCTCGGTACTTGCTTGGGATGGAGATCTGGTTGAGGTTGTCCAGTGTGAATAGTACCGGGGGCTGGTATATTTTAATTAATTCGTTAGCAGATATACCATAGGGTTCGATATATTTTGGGGATGAGGTTGGATCGAAAATATTCCTTGGGAGGAAGGCAACGGAAATATCTACACGGGTTTTGCGCTCTTGTATGGTAAAATCTCTTCACATCCGATTATTCTTCCTTATCGAAAGTGATAGGGCGAGGGTTGGGGAATTGATAATTACCTTCCCGGTAAACCCAATTCTCCCAGCAGAACATTGAACGCATCCCAAGCAAGCAATGGATCCAGAACTGCAGTTTCCAAGACCTTTTTCATTGCATCACCTTTCTGGACTTCCTCTATTCGCCCCAGACGATAGCTTTGTGAAAGTTTCATCTGAGGAGCAATACAGAGTTAGCGAGTGGCGGTTAGCCTCGAGTGGCAGGAAAACGGGAATCCAACTCCTTTCAAGGTCTTCTGATTGGCCTTCAGTATCTTATTCAAAAGATCCGTAGTGTATGCTTTCTGCAGCCACAGATGCGAATTACCCTCAAGCTCATACTCGGTGTGCCCAATAACCAAGTCCTGAGCCGTCATTGTTAGTAATATATGCGACCCCGGTGATTCTCGCTGCAATCTCTTCAGGTTCCAAGCTATACCGCGAGAAAAACGAAGCTTCCTGTTCGGCACCAGGATCAATGTCTGCCATTCCCAAAGAAGATTCATAAGGTTGAATGGTTGCCCGGAGGGATTGTGTGAGCTTTTGCTGGTCATTTCTCCGCTGGAGCTCATGATATCAACGTAGATAGAAAAAGGAAACACAAACAGATTCCTAGTGGGCCCTAGGTGGCCTAATATAATTGTTTATGAGAAGGTTAGAAGGTTCCCCGTTTCCTCGGATGAATGGAGTGATCGGGTTCCGGCATACTAGCCCGATATCATTTACCTATGGCTCCGTCATGATTAGGAATGTATGTCAAACCTGCCTATTCCCTCGTTACCGAATTCTATAGCTTTTAAGTGTGCAAGCTATTACTAAAGAAGTAACGCGGATCGGAAGATGTAGGAGAGAAAAGAGAGAGATAGCATGATTCGCCGGCCGCAAAGGAGTTTAGATTTTTGTGGCCTCGGAAGAGTCGGGTAAAGAACCTTTGGACATTTCCTTCTTTAGTATAACGCCACGGATAGCGGAAGATGACGGAATCAAAAGAGGGGATCCCGAGGAAGCAAGCTTTGGAGTCCTTCGGGATAACTTCACGCACAATCTCGAAAAATACGCTAATCCCTATCTTCCTAAGCGGATATGCTAGTACGACCCCCCTATCTTACCCCACCACAGCAGGAAAGGGGAGAAGAGGGGAGAAGGCCTACGTCAACCATCCCTTCGTGAGTCCCGGTTTTCACATACCGTAAAAACTTTTACGATTCGCCATCTCAGAGGTGGTAGAGTCTCGGCTAGGCCGCAAATCTCAGGATTCAGAGACAGAGTTTCTTGAGATGGATTAGTTCTTTCCTAACATGGTATAGCCTGGGTGCTTTGGCCTTGTTTGATCTTCTCAGCTCTCCAAACTAGACCTATCTTAGGCTAATGACTCGCTCTCCAGGAATCCTCAGATGGCGAATCGTAAAAGTTTTTACGGTACTTTTAGTATTCCACTAGTAAGATAGATCTGACAAGAAAGGTAACGATAGACAACACACCAAGATAAATCACAATCAGGCGAAGTACTCCTACTCGTACCATAGTCGGGAGCAAATGCACACAGAAAACCTGGTTTCCATCATGGAAATACTGAGTAGTACTCACCTAGCACTATTCTGAGCACTACACCACCTCCGAACCACAGTTATTCGTATCACGATTAACCAAATAGGCTAGGCTTTAAGATTTTTGAATGGGGGTGCAATATCTCAGTAGTGAACAAGATACCGGTACCACCCTATTATCTACCAGTTCTTCCATATAAGCGCACAACACCTCCCGGAGGGAAATTGTACAGTTCAAATAGCGAGCAAAAGGAAACACCAATTCACATTTTTTGAGACTCAACTAATCTTAGAATTGCGAGTTATAGAAAATCTAGTGCTCCAGTGGGTATGGCGGATATGATGGTAAGAAAACTTCTGCAGTGTTCTTAGGTTAGTTTCCCACGGCTCCAATACCCCCTAATAGGAATCCGTTTTCGACCGGAACTTGCGCCCAAAGTTTGGGTTAGGAAGCTAGTTGAGGGCTATCCCTTCGTGTGTTTTCAAGCACCGCGCTAAGTGCCTGGTACAAGCGATCGGTGGTGAAGTAACTAAAGAGAGCAAAGTTAGGAATAATTGTGACGAGCATGATGTAAGTATCATATGATGAACATGAAGGGTGTCTCACGTCAACCGTTTTCTCTCATTTTTATCAGTTTTATGGGGTGCTGGAAACCGCAAACCGAGAAAAACGAGGGTTTGCAAGTTTCATTTCAATTTTAGGTGGGCGTGAAGAGACTAGTACGTTGCCCAGAAAACTAGTAATAGAAGTCTAAACTCTCAAAGGGTTAGTATGCTTCTGCTAGTGCCCATTCAATTGAGCATTCCGTACTCGGATATGGAAGTAAAAATCGAGTATGCTTAAGACCCTGTCATTGCGGAGAGGCATTGAGCTGGCCAGAATAACATAAAAAGATCGCCACACTCAAGTATCCCTTCGTTTGATCGGTGTCCATAGCCTCACTGGGAGTTTGTTTAACCCTAACCCACTAAGACCCACAAGTGAAGTCCAATTCACTCTGCCGACAGAATTGTAAAAGTGCAATACCACTGACTTGAGTTGATGTTTCTCCCTTTGTCAAAGAGCTAGCACTGCCGAAAATCCCCGGCATATATACTAGTAATGTGCTCTCATCTGGTCGGAAATAGGAAATTCACAACCCGTGCCAAATTGAGATATTACCTAAACAAAAAACAAACAATTATTGGAGCATGAGGGCATTCTAACATTGTTTGGGTTCTGTATCTAGGGGTTTTTGAGTTGCGTGGATTCGCCAATTGAAATGCGCTTGTGCTATCACGCTATATACAGGCAGATCTTGACATTAACGTGTGGCTGACTACACTAGGCTAAGAACCGCCAAAATTAGCAGACATTGCCTGGCAAGACCCAATACTTCTGGTATGCTCGGCCGAATGGACCAAAACTCATTCACCCCCCTGATGACTTCACACCGACTGCCATCATAGCTCATCACTCGCCCTAAAATATAATTCGAACCGCAAGTTAGATCGAGTACTCACGATATAATATGAAATACCATGAAAGCTTACCGTAAACTTGCGAGATGTCATCACATGGCTCTGTATAAGAAAATCCTTAGATGTGGATGGAGATGGAAGTGGGAGAGGGTTTGCATATGACAGACAGCGAGCGAAAAGAAACCCCATTAGGATTTTTAGGAACTCAATTAACCTCAGCATTGCGATTTATATATAGAAAATCAAGCACTCTAGCGAGTATAGCGGGTGCGATTGGAGGCAGTAGCAGATTTAGTGACGGGTGCGATATGTTAATTGCAATATTCAAAAGGAGATTGAGAGGGCGGAAAGCTATGATGCTTTCAGGATGAGTAAGGAGGGAATTTTATCTCACCATACGGTAGATACCAGGGTGGCGGGGGATAGGCGGCGGGGACGAAAACTGATGATAGAAGGGAGAATAAATCAAAAGCGGTGAATGACCCACGATCAACGCTTCTCAATTGATCACTGCGCTGTACCCTCTCTCTTTTGTATAGTGGTACAAAGAACTTGCATCTATGAAACTTCTATCTCTCCCAAAATCTAATCTTGTCGCTGTCTAATCTATGCAATAATATAATACAAAGCCAACCACCAACGCTAATTGAATAACGAAATCTAACATTCATGATAAATAAAAAGCAAATCAAAAGGGGAATAAAGAGAAAGAAGGGAATATACAAACGCGCTAAGGAGGTGTGGAGGAGACTGATTGAGAAACCGTGAAAATACTAAGGCAGCAAGAATGTGGAAAGGTGTTGGGGATGATTTAGGAGAACCAAAGGGACAGCGAGATACCCCGGGGAAATGATTCGACGGTCTGATGCCTGCAGTAACTTGCCAGTCCACATGTGGAGAACCATCTGTGGAGGGAACACGATTTGGTTCGGTTAGGTCTGCTCTGCTGGGGGGTACGTCAGGTAGATTGTGAGGGAGATGTCTGGCTGAAGCCTTAGATATCAAAACCTCCGGCCCTTTGGGAAGGAGGTTCAGATGACTTGGGCGGCTCGGGGGAGAGGAGGTCGGTTGATTGCAGACCGGCTGGATACTTGGGACCCAAGTCCATCGTCTCCCATAGTAGCTTTGCAATTCTCTCAGGCCCGTTCAGGGCAGCCCACGTGAGAGGCGTTACGCCATATCTAGTGTCGGCTGTGTTGGGATTGACGTCGTTTCGTTCGAGTAGAATCCTGACAACACCCTCATGCCCATTCTCGGCAGCAAGCGAGAGCGGCGTTTGGCCCCAATTGCCGGCATTGTTGGGATTGACGTAGTTCCGTTCGAGCAAAATCCTCACAACCCCCTCATGCCCATTCTCGGCAGCCCACGTGAGCGGCGTTCGGCCATATAGAGTGTCGGCCATGTCAGGATTGACCTCATTCCATTCGAGCAGTATCTTCACAACACCCTCATGCCCATTCTGGGCAGCCAACAAGAGCTGTGCTTGACCCCAAACGCCGGCTTTGCCGGTATTGTCGTCGTCGAGGAAAATCACAATCTCTCCAGCCCACCAGAACTGTGCTCGACTATATCTAGTGTCGGCTGTGTTGGGATTGACGCCGTTCCGTTCGAGTAGCATCCTCACCACCCCCTCATGCCCATTCTTGACAGCCAACGAGAGCGGCGTTTCGTTCCAATTGCCGGCCTTGTCGAGATTGACGTCTTTCCGTTGGAGCAAAATCCTCACCACCCCCTCATACCCATTCTCTGCAGCCCACCGGAGTGGTGTTCGATTATATACAGTGTCGGCTCCGTCGGGATTGACGTCGTTCCGTTCGAGCAGAATCCTCACAACCCGCTCATGCCCATTCTTGGCAGCCAACGAGAGCGGCGTTTGACCCCAATTGTCGGCTTTGTCGGGATTGACGTAGTTCCGTTCGAGCAAAATCCTCACCACCCCCTCATACCCATTCTCTGCAGCCCACCAGAGCGGTGTTCGATTATATCTAGTGTCGGCTCCGTCGGGATTGACGTCGTTCCGTTCTAGCAGAATTCTCACAACCCCCTCATGCTCATTCGCGGCAGCCAAGGAGAGCGGCGTTTGACCCCAATTGTCGGCTTTGTTGGGATTGATGTCGTTCCGTTCGAGCAGAATCCTCACAACCCCCTCATGCCCCTGTTTAACAGCCCACACCAGTGCCGTGTTACCACGGGAATCAGTTGCCTGCATATCCCATTTTCTCTGATCTAATAAAGCAGCTGTTATCTCCACGCATCCGAAGTATGCTGCACAGTGAAGCCCTGTAAATCCTGTACCGGTAGAAGAGTTTTCTAAGTAAAAAAAATAGCTTCGATAGGTTAGAGCATGCAACAACAGCATCTTCGAAGATATATGTTTATTGTATCCATCGAGTTCCAATGCAAGTGCTTTCACACTTTCAGTAGTTTCCCGCCTAGCATGTGCACCCCAATAACAAGATGCGTATTCGACAAAAGGGGCAGCTGGTGAGACGGAATGAAGGGATGGCGAAAAGCCCCGGATATGCCGAAAATTGAGGTAGGTCAAACAGACCTCAGCAATAAGCGAGTGGGGGTTAAGAAACAAGTCCGAGTTATGGGAGAGGTACTCTTGCAGAGTGTAGTGGACGAGCCGGACCGTAGACGAGGACTTGTCCACCGTGACGAGCCCCAGTGAGCATGCTAATACTGTCTCTATCGCCGGAATATTCCGAATATTCAAGTCGACGGATCCTATTTCTACGCCCAAGGCATGGCATAACTCGTCAATATGTAATGGCCGCTCTGCATGCGATACCCACATTAGAATTTCCATGCTGAGTTGTGATCTACTTCTTTGCTGCGCCTTGATTCGCGATAAGGTTGCAGCGTAAGTATCTCTTAGACCTTCCCCTTTGGTCATCTCATCAAGCTTCTTTCTTCTCTGATGGAGGGTAATCTCGCCCAGGATTGCATCAATGTTTAGAGATACAAGAAGGAAACTAGACACCGGAGTTAGTGAATCACATCTTGAGCTTGTATCGGGGGTGCAATTGATATTTTCGCATACCTTTCCGAGATCTTCTCTAGAATGATTCTCATAATATCCGCCCGTAATTCGTCATCCATTGCATTGGGATCAGTGTCACCACCCAGCCTCATCTCCAGATAACTCTTAATATCCCCATGGGTAGGACTAAGAGGTATCCGGATCGCCTTGCTAAAACGTTTCGCGATTTCATCGTCGATATGAGGTCTCCCGGTAAGGAATACCCGTGTGCTTGAGGACGCGGGAATGATTTCTCGCAGTGACTCTAGGAGCTCCCGTCGGTGCTTTGGAGGGGACTCGTCCAAAGCGTCAATACATATATATACCCGCTGTAGCGATCTAAAGGTCTTCTTCAGAATATCTACCATGTCAGGAAGTAGAAGACCTTGGCCGCCAAACTTCTTTTTCGCCTTCTGAAATGCCTCCCGTATATGCTCGGGGATTCCTCCTCTGCTGATAAGTTGCTTGAGCATAGCGCCCAGCATGTTGGTGGTGGATTGTTCGTGTTGGGCAAGGAAATCACAGTATAGTCCTACAACTGCAACGTCTTTATCGACAGCCTGATCACAGAGACTATCGATAACCAGAGAGCTATTATTTCCTAATCCTCAGTGACATATCTTTCTCCAGACAAGAATGCTTCCTACCTGACATAAGTTTTCCCCACCCCCGGATTCCCGTGACAGAACGACACTTGCTCAAAACAGCCATCTCCCGCATCGCGCCATTTCCTGAACTCGCTAGTTTCTAGCACCCAGTTTCCCACACCATCGAGTCGGTCGGCTCGTACACCTTGGTGCCTTTGTTGTGGTTCAAGTGGTGATAGCCACCGCAGAATTTGATGCCCTTCGTCGTCGATCCTTGTGATAAAGTTGACAATATTGTTGAACGAGTTATTGTTGAAAGAATTTAAATTACTGGTGATCTGCTGCTGGTGGGATGACATTAGCGCCATAGTCGGTTATCCGGATTCCTTTGTTGTGAGAGTTCGAGAAAGACAGTGTGCAGTGAAAATGTGACTTCTCTCGCAGCTCGAGAGGATCTCCTGAACTTAAGAATGAGGGGGTGCTAGCTTATAAGGCTTTGGTGTTGCACAAGTACTTGAACGCGCTTGTCCAATCATGTGGGTAATGGAGGATATTTGGTAGTGCCGCTACTCTGCCCGAGCGCGCAATCGTGAGGCGCAGGACTTTGGCCCAGGAATAGAAGTACTGGTAGGTGTTCGCTATGTCGCCTCACCAGTACCAGCCTTTACCAATTCATAAAGTTCCCTTAGAACTAACGTAAGGGTCATTCAACACCAACGTGTCTTAATACTTTATGAATTAGCGAGTTCTCATGCCCAAGCGCTAAGAATTGGCACTCTCGGTACAATACCAGGATCATTACAAGACGATAGAATGGTCAAAGAGGTACTCGTACAGTACCGTTCTATGGTGTCTGTATGGCTTAATGACCCCCTCACAGATTCCGCAAGTTAGGCGCAAGCATGATATTAATTTTAACTCCTACAAACGAAATTACCCGGCCGCCGACAGCGATCGCCGCATGGGTGTCCTAGCAATTGCCCACCCCCGATATTCCGTCAACCGTGCTACCGTAGTTCCAAAGAAAGGCTCAATCCCCCATTCTACAAAATACCATTCAGTTCCTTCTACCACATCTCGAGCAGGGTAGGGCAAGGCAGGAAAAGGCCTCGAAGATGCAATTGGAATCACAACTCTCTCAGCACCCTGAATTTTACTTTAGGAAAAATCTGTCCGAAATCCCGGCGTTGCTATCTCCGTTGGAACCAAAGATAGGGCATTTGAGACGCCCCGATCGATCGGCCCGACAACTCGGAGGATTGGACTTTGCGCACAGAGGAATTTAAACGGCGGTTTCATTGCGGCGGCCGGGGGCGGGGTGGGTGTCATAATGGAACTTTGTTTTTATACTGCAATCTAGGAGTTAACACAGCCTATCTCAGATCCGAGAGACGATGCTCAAAACCCTTTTGGAAGGATGTGGTTTACTTCGGAATATGCAGGAGAGCTCGAAAGATTGTTTAGATTCTTGCGGATGATTTAGGAGATTGAGATAGATTATTCCACAGTTTATTAAAGAGATTAGACGGACATGCCTTTCCTTTGTTTATCACGAGAGTGTACGACGGAACAAGGGGAAGGAGGGAAATAGAGATAGGTGTGCTGATCCATGAAAGAATCAGGATGTGCTACTTATGTTTTACTTATACACCTGGCTCTACCGTTAGTTGTTTTTTTAGTCAAGGCGAATTTCAAGAGCGTGAGCAAAGTGCCTAAGTTCCGTGTGAATTGCCTTTCTATCGTCTACCACTGTGCCATTCATAACTTGCCAATATTTATAAAAACAAAGGGCACAACGAGCGAAGCGGAGCGCTCACAAGCCTCGGTGATAGCTTTTTAGCGATTGACACCTTGAGTGACGGGTTCGGGGAAATATTTCGCAGTAGCCTCCCGGCACTTCTACCTTGACTACCTAATGGGTCTCCAATTTTCCAAAGCTGAAGAGATATAGATTAGAGATAGCTAGCTAGGGAAGGAGAGGAGAAACAAGAGAAACCCATGATAAGCAACACCAAAGGAAATACAGAAACCAGTGTCCCTCCTACTGCTAGGCTCGCTCGTTCCACTGTCGGAGGCTTTGGTGTAGGTGCCGCTGCCTTTGCCGGGGGAGGTTGTTACTACTGCTGTATCCCATTAAAGGCAGGTTGTCTAACGGCATGCAGACTAGCCTGCCGTGCAGTGGTAACATCTCCCTCCCATCTCAAGGCACACTGGTGTGAGCCATTAGGTGCTGTGTTCAATCTGCTAGTGCTGAAATCGCTTAGATAAGGCGATTCTTTCCTCGTTTGAATATTTGATGTAAGACTTATAAGCGTCCGATTGCCACCGACCCAGTGTTTGGATCTCAGCTTCTGACATGCCAGCCCCAGCCATCCAAGTTGCAGCCCCTCTATGGAAAGAGTGGCCATTCCATGTGCTGTGGCCCAGGCCTGCAAGGAAGGTTAGCTGTTGGAGTTTGACTACTACGTATTCCCAGGTGAAGGGGCGTTGATCGTGTTCCCTGAGGCAAAATAGTAGGGTGAAATGTAATCGGTGGGAGTCAATTCTCTGCAATAGCTTCATAACAGTAACTGGACATCCTTCGTCTTGGCTTGCTGCAATAGTAAGCCTAATTCCTTTACAGAAGGGATCAGTCTTGGAGGCTGGTATTGTAAGCTCTATGAACGTGCTCTTGCGTGATATGTTGATACTACTTTTGGTTATAAACTACTAAGGAAACAAAGTACCGAGTTGGGTGTCAGCTTCTCGATAGGGGAATTCCCCGACCAGGAGAAACCTTGCAAAGGCCAAAGGAAAGGCAGCCTGGAGAACAATATTGTCATAACTAGGTGGGCCGAGGTACCGAAGTAGGGGGAGAAGATGGGAGCAGGTGAGAGGGCTTCTCCTTCTAAGTATGAGTTCACTGTGGTCCCGCTTAATACCCTGAATTGTCCGTTCGAGTTGTGGATCCGAAAGAGCTGTGTAGTCAATTCCAAGTTCCAATTGGTAGGATTTGATACCTGTGATGTTGAAATTACATAGTATTTCTTACTTATATTTCATGATTACTGTCGTATATTTCTATACTTGGTTTGGGTCATGGTTTCACCTGTCACCGATAATATTACTACAGCTAGAACATATATTGCGGTATTTCTTTACTTATTTGGGGATAATACTTGAGATTTTCCTATGCATTCCTTATCTGATATTCGGAGTTTTATGAAGGACTTCTTACATATGTATGCACCTTTCTTGGTCATAATATTTCTAATTATCTCCTAATAATCTCCTCATACCACTTCAGAGTTATGCATATTATTTGGGATTTACTTGGCAGGATTTCAGGGTTGAACATTCTTCGCACTTTTGTTTCCCTTATATTTCTTTCTTACACTTGGTGTTCGTGCTTCTGTATAAATATGGCTGCTATCACCCACCTCGTGGAGATAGAATAAGAACCAAAACTTCTACCAATCTGCTCTACTACTATTCATCCTCCTTGCTTAGCATGCCTCGGCAGCACCCCTCGCACCTGCCTAGTATTATCTAAATAGAATAGATCATGCCTTAGTTCACATTTTGAACATGTGAGATATAGCTTTAAAGTTTTAACTATAATGGTTCCTGTAAGGGAACACAGCCACACTATTAACCAGAGAGCCTTAGCTGGGAAGCAGCCACTATATATGTGGCAGTAGTTTGAGAGCGTAGAGAATTATATGAAGCAAGATTGCGGTGTGTCGTAGTCCCATCCTGTTGAGGGTGCAAGTCCTCGCCATTAGTAGTGTGCCATTATAGTGGACAATCCCAATTGCTGTATATTAGTAGCTGATAACTTAGGAGGCTGAAACCTGGGGAGGACAATTGTAGTGCAAGGTGAGTAACTTTGTCATGGTTGAAGCGCGAGAGCGCAACAGCAAGAGTATTGTCCGTTGTGGATATTTATTGCGACTCGAGCTCTAAGTCGTATTCTACCCCTAGTAGGAGGCATCTCTGTAGCACTACTATTGAATCCGCACATATCATTACATTGGCTAGGCCATCACTGACTGCCTAGTTTTAGTATGTATTACAACCCTTTTTCTGCGCTATTTCCTTTCCCAATAAAGGAGGGCCTGCTCCACCGCCCATATTTCCTTTATATTGATATGCTCTTTTGAGTAGACTGCTGAGCTTGGGAGGACTATTGAACATATGGAGTTTGATCTTGGGTAGGTTTCGGCTATGTTGGTATAGTATGCACTAAGGCCTTTTGTGCTTGTAGCGTCGTACTAAGTTGAGATGTATTCTCGAGTTTGTAGCTCTATTGATCGTTCGGGAATCTTTGCGAATGCTTCTGTCCACCAAGTAAGATCTCTGTAGGCCTCAGTGGAAATCCAGCGGTGGTAGTGCCCACTTCCTGGGAGGAAGTATAGCTGTATATTATAGAGTCTTCAGAGAAATGTCTGGTATAGGGGTACCATAGTTGCAACGAAATTGAGGTATCCAGTGATCATTTGGAGTTTGAGGAGTGAGAATAACTTTTTCTCGGTAGTGTCCTGTATCATAGTCTGTGCTTTGATTAGCTTTTTCTTTAGAAGTCGGATAACCATTTAACTAGTGTCTAATTCATCAGCAAAAAAAAAATCTGTCTTTTGTGCTCCACGGTGAGCCATGTCGTTGAGTTTTACGTTTTGGCTAATCGCGAGTGACCCCGGTTAATCATGATGCTTCCGATTGTGTCCCCTAATAATCAGATACAAATCTTAATTTTAGCAAAATATGAGCTATTTTTAGCAATATCTCATAGACATTTTACATTACAAAGTTGTATGTTATGAACTCAAAAATCTCAACTTCGGTATGTAAAAAGTCTGTGAGTTCTTAATAAAAATTGCTCATATTTTGCAGAAAACAGATTTAATATCATCTTCTTTAGTCAAACTAACGGGATTTTTAATATCATGATCATAGGACTCACGATGTGCCAAAACGTAAAACTCAACGACATGAGGCACAGGGGGCAGGCTGTTTTTTTGCTGATGTTCGACACCCGCAAAGCTTGCGGTGGTTCACTCTTCATTTTTTGACTCTTTAATACTGAGTTCTACTTCCTTGTAGAGTCTGGTGAATACATCTGTGTATACTTCGGGCTTGGAATAGGGTGGGAGGACTATTAGGAAGTCGTCAAGGTAGTGTATGATGCTTCCCCGAAAGCCTATTGACTTTAATTCCTCTTCTAAGATCCAAAGAAAAACCTTCAAGAACAGATTAAAAAGGTACAGAGTAGTCCTTAGTCCAATGAGAAGAGAGCATTCAGTATAGTACTTGCTTTGCGACTGGAATCCTAGGAGAGGGAAATCGAGTGGGACAACAGGTATATGGTGGAAAGCAGACTGGAAGTCCTATTGTACTAGTACGCAATATCTCCCCATCCGCTAAATTGCCTGTATAGCGTTGCTTATACTACTATAAGAGATGGTTCTATAGTACTCAGGGATTCCTACATTGATTGAACTGCCTTCCATATTGGAGTATGAACGATAGTATATTCTCTGCCTGGTACCACTTACTTTGTCTGTTAACTCAAGATATGAAGTGGTATAGTGGCTAGGCAAGTTATACTCATTTGTATACACTAATAGACAGTTCTTGCTAATCTCAGTTGCTATATCTGCAGTGACTAGATTGATGTGTGCTTGGGAAGATGATATATTGGGTTAGATTGTGGGTAACTCGCAAACCCCCTTGAAGCCAATTCTTGTGCCTAACTTGCATATCTTACAAATAGCGGAAGTAACAGCCTTGTCAGAGAATGACCCAATAAGCTTCTTCCATCCCACAAGGTTTAGCTGGCCTGCTGGCATTGGGAATAGGTGCAGGATAAATAACTCATAATGAATCCTTGTATTTGGATAAGGAGGTTGTCTGCTTGTGCTATTGGAATAGGATGAAGCTTTGTATTGTGTCTGTAGGGGGTTTGAGATTTTGGGGTGGGAGGTGGGCTACGGATTGCTGGGCAAGGGGTAAGTTTAGTGATTGAGTATTATATAATGCAATGTAGGGCAAGGTATAAGGGGTATAATGGGAGGGGGAATTGCGCTGTGTGGAAGAAGAAGAGACTAATATCCTATCTGGTTATTGCGTGGGGTATGACTATCAGCAAAAATAGATTATACGTCAGAAGCACCGCTATTGCTTCCAGAAGCGGGCGGCTGAGATTTTTGCGTCCTGAGCGTCTGGAGCATCTGAAGGTGGGTCGCTACACTAAGATGCTTCCGGAAGTAGGTTGCGACACTAGGTTACCTCCCATGCTTCTGGACGCAATACACAACACCATCGTGCATCTGGATTAACCATCTATCCAATCTCCTTCCAGAATAGCCTATGGTTAATACCCGCCTTCTGGATGGCTTTCCAGCCTTCTCCCCTGCTAAGAAAGGGGCTAATCTTGGCAAAGAGAGATGGGTTAGTGTGGGTGCTTGGTGAGAAAGCTATCGTACTGTTAATCTTAATATTGCACCAACAACACTAAGGTATTCTATTTTCAGAACTTGATCTTTCAGAGAGCGAAAATGCCAGTTCACTCCACTCTGAAAGCGAGTGATAGCTAGGACACTCTCTGGTGTTGTGGTTTCTCAGCACTTAGCCTTTGACGCGACGTGACTCCGCACTTTCATCACCGCACTTTCATTACCCCCTCAATAGTCTCAACACCGGCCTACCCCCAAGTCTTCACCACCACCACATACCAGATTCTGGATCTGACACCTGCATCATACTGGGCTCAACGCCAGCTACACACAGGTATAGGATTCATCCCTATGCGATCAATACCCAGGAAGTTGCTAGCTTCTGTGCAACTACTAGGCTGGCGGATTTTTACTCGATGGCTGATTACTCCACAACCACTGGACGGATTCCAATTCTGTTTGCTGGAGGTTGTTGGGCTCGTCTCTAGCTACACAACGGTATAAGGTTCGTGCCCACGCGATCAAAACTCATGAGGTTGGTGTCTTCTGTAGAAGTACTAGGCTGGCGGATTTTAATCGATGGCTGATTCCTCCACAACCACTGGACGGATTCCAATTCTGTTTGCTGGAGGTTGTTGGGCTCGTCTCTAGCTACACAACGGTATAAGGTTCGTCTCTGTGGCATCAAAACTCAGGAAGTCGCTGACCTCTGTGGAAGGGGTATTAGGTATTAGGCTGGCGGATCTTTACTCGATGGCTGATTACTCCACAACCATTGGACGGATTCCAATTCTGTTTGCTGGAGGTTGTTGGGCATGTCTCTAGCTACACAACGGTATAAGGTTCGTCCCTGTGCGATCAAAACTCATGAAGTTGCTGTCTTCTGTGGAAGTACTAGGCTGGAGGATTTTTACTCAATAGCTGATTCCTCCACAACCACCTGACGGATTCCAATTCTGTTTGCTGGAGATCGTTGGGCTCGTCTCCTGCTACACAACGGTATAAGGTTCGTGTCTGTGGCATCAAAACCCAGGAAGTCGCTGACCTTTGTGGAGGGGGTGTTAGGTATTAGGCTGGCAGACTTTTACTCGATGGCTGATTACTCCACATCCATTGGTCGGATTCCAATTCCGTTTGTTGGAGATTGTTGGGCTCATCTCTAGCTACACAACGGTATAAGGTTCGTCCCCATGCGATCAAAACTCATGAAGTTGCTGTCTTCTGTGGAAGTACTAGGCTGGCGGATTTTAATCGATGGCTGATTCCTCCACAACCACTGGACGGATTCCAATTCTGTTTGCTGGAGGTTGTTGGGCTCGTCTCTAGCTACACAACGGTATAAGGTTCGTCCCCACGCAATCAAGGCCCATGAAGTTGCTGTCTTCTGTGTAAGTACTAGGCTGGCGGATCTTTACTCGATGGCTGATTACTTCACAACCACTTGCCGGATTCCAATTCTGTTTTTTGGAGGTTGTTGGACCCATCGCCAGCTACACAACGGTATAAGGTTCATCCTTACGAGATCAAAGCTCATAGAGTTGCTATCTTCTGTGGAGGATATGCCCGGCGGAGCATGAGGCAGGGGGGGAAAACACGGAAGCTTGTATATAAATAAGTACTAGTAGTAGTAGAATGAGACATAGAATAGAAGACTATTTAAGAGAACTTTAGAAGATCTAGTATTGTGACCTGGGTCAGAGGCGGGTAAAGGGGGGCCCCTTGGAGTTATCTGAATACTTCCAGTAGATTGAGTGTTGCGTCCGGAGTGCCTCCTGAAGATTGTGTGTTGCGTCCAGTGCTTCCTGAAGGTGTGGTGCTACATGTGCTTGCGTCTGGATGCATGTTTAGCGCTACCCATGCGTCTAGAATCGTGGTTGACGTTTTGAGTGTCCTGAGTGTCTGAAGCACAGGACGCTCAGGACGCATATAATTATTTTCTGCTGATGACTAGAGGCAGTGTTTCTTGTAGTGCATTGTGATGTGTGGTGGTTGCTACCGCAGGTCATGCAGGAGTACAGGTATTGACTGTTAGAGGTAGCTGATATCATGCCTATTTATCGGACTAGACCTGTGTGTTCTAACGGAGATTGTCTAGGAAGGCTTGTGGGTATAATCCAAAGATTATTCATAAAGTAATTGATTGATAAAAAGTATGGCAGGAAGATAATATTTTTCCAACACGAACTATCTCCTCTACACCTCCGGCGATTGAAATCTCAACACCATGAGAAATCATCGTCAACATCCACCACCCGCACTCTCAGTGAGCTGCATCTCCCTATAATGGACTCGGACTTGGACACCCATTTCCTAGGGCCTATCCCATCCTCCATTTAGCTTTTGTTTTGTGGTTTCCCTTAACATTTGCACAGTCGGCAACACCCTCACGTCCATGTTACAGACGGCTGGGATCACGGTTCGCAGTAAGAGAAATATTTTCACCAGGCTACGGTTGATTTCTCTGTTTTCTTCAATTACGTTTCGCTCGAGGCTTCCTAGTCAGACACGCACACGTTTCCGATAGTTCCTACGATTCTTGGGTCTACCCCTCCTCTCCTCCGCTCGGTTTCGTCCCGTGGCTCGGTTACAGCCAACACCCTCTACCCACTAACGGCTCACTCTTTTGCTGAGGCACTCCTCACAGCTGGCACGCTTACTGCCAAACGGTACCACCCATCCCCGGCAGCGGGCTCGGCCGCACCCCTCGGTTATGCTGAGTCATAGTATTGCACTGCCTCCTTGGACGATGTTGACGCTTTGGGTTACAGAGTAATGTGATGAATTTGCTTGGTTTTAGTGCTTACTGTCCCCCCGTTCTGTGTTCTGTAGTTTTAGGCTGAATTTTCATGGTCGGGTTTCCGTTAGAGCACTCAGGATATAAACAGAGTTTCTTTTGTTACTTTGTTTTAAAGGGGAGGGGTTTTCGGGTCTGGTTTTCATGTAGTCTCCTGCCTGTCGTGTTGGTGATTTATTTCTGTTGTCTACTTAGCCGATAGGAGTTTTTTGTCTTCACGGCGGGATCGTGCGGTTGGTCCCATACCAGAGGGACTTGGGATGATGGTTTTTTCTGGTGGTCCGAGGTGGATTTCTTTACACAGGGGGTTTTGTCCTTACCATAGCTAGCGCTGCACGTAGCCTTTGTTCCCCGTAGTTGATAATACAAAGTGCATGATATAAAAAAAAAAAAAAAAAAAAAAAAAAAAGGATAATATTTTTCCAAGATGATAACTTTTTATATTGATAAGATCTCTTCTCCGATTGCTTGATGATGTTTTGTAAAGCTAGAGAGGTACTTCGATAGTTATATTCCACATCTGAGTGTTTGCAGGCTACATGTGTTAACCATACTAACTAAGTCTGTGCTAACTAATTTCCTTCTAACAGAAAAGTGCGAACACCTTCTAACCCTGACAACTATCTGGGCCTTTACTTTATATTATGAAGACGTACACCATCATATAACCGAGAGGGTATGTTAGTACCGTCAGTAATAGGTGAGTGCAGAGTACATGCAGCCCGACCAGCTAGTGTAATAATATTCTTCACCGAACCATGTGAGAAGTGGCCAACTCCTCAGGTTGTGAGGCCATTCAATGCTACGAGTTATCAAACTGCGTATCTATTAGGCTTTAGTATAACTCTTGCTTGCAATCGCCTCAATAACTATTAACGCGCAAGTCCTCTACCTTACTGACTGGTTCTGAGTGGGACTATTGGTCTCCACTATGTGCATTTGGATCCCTTAACTCATAGGAGTGATTTCGCTTGTACGTCCACTCTCTTGTTTCCCTTATACCTTTGACTTTGAGGCCCTATAACTTTATGCGATGTGGACCAATTTGGTCTGAACGACTTGCATAATTTTCACAGGGTTGTCCTCTCATATATCCTGCGAACAGCATCCAGTTGGATGGACGGCCGCGACGTATATGGCATTATGGTGAGCGGTCCCTTGGGAGGAATTCCTAAGAACTATCGCAACTGTGACAAGTACCTCACACAATGTAGTGTCCCAATGTCGGGGCCGCAGGGGTATGAGTAGGAAAATACGGTCGCGTATTTTGAGGGTCTGTGCGCAGGGTCTGTGCGCTCTGGAAGTCTGTGCGCTGGAATCTAGTATTGCATACATGAAGCTCCAATATACCTAACATTGGCATTGGGCTAACTGGCATCCATGGAAATTCTAATTACGGCAAGGCTGGATAGTCAGAGGTAGGGTTCGGAGGCTTGGGGTTGTGGTATTGGCAGATGTTGGAGCAGGGTGGTTGTAGTTGTTCTACCGATCCCTTTGTGGGTGAGCAGAGTGTGGAGTGAGGTGTGTTTGCCCTGGCAGTACTCTTGGTATTTGCGTCCAGGAGGAATATGGTGCAGGGTGTACGAAGCATTTGGAGGCAATTAATTGACTGTCAAGCTGGCCCCGCTCCGTATGGTGGTATATGAGCTTTCCACTAGCAACTCTCTTTCGGTGGAATTGAAAGTGGTAAGCCTTGACACCCTCTCAGGTATACTTCTCTAATAGGTTTTTTTTTTTCTTTTTTTGTATGATACGCTTTGATTAACAACTACGGGGAACAAAGGCTACGTGTAGCGGTAGGCTATGGTAAGGAAAAACCCCCTGTGTAAAGAAATCCACCTCGGGACCAACCGCACGATCCTACTGCGAAGACAAAAAACTCCTGCCGGTTAAGTGGATGACAAGAAAAAATCATCAAACATGATAAGCAGGAAACAACAGAAAAACCGGCCCCAAAAACTCCTCTCCTTTAAAACAAAGTAACAAAAGAAACTCCATTCATATCCCAAAAGTGCCCTACAGAAACCTGACTGTAAAAACACTAGCCTAAACTAAAAAACATTACATCCGGGGGGACAGTAGACGCTAAAACCAAGCAAGTCCGTCACATTACTCCGTAACCCAAGGGGTTGACATCGTCCATGGAGGCTGTGGAATATCATGACTGAGCGTAACTGAGGGGTGTGACTGAGCCTGTCACCGGGGATGGGTGATACCGTTGGCAGTAAGCATGCCAGCTGTAAAAGGTGTCTCAGCAAAAGAATAAGCCGTCAGCGGGTGGAGGATGTTTGGCTGTAACTGAGCCACAGGACGAAACTGAGCGGAGCATAGAAGGAGTAGACCCAGGACAGTGACGCAGGAGGTAAGGACTACCAAGGGGTCACGACTTTTCGCGATGCGACCGTACCGACCGAAGCGTTCAGGAGAGAGTGCGATACCAGAAAGCAAGGCCACCAGTCCCACTACTTCACAGATTGCCTGAAGCTGCAACGACACACTGGTATGAAGAGGGGTTGTGTTACGCACATGAGAATAGCTCGCCAGTATTATTAGTAGAGGCTGCGCCACCGTAATGGAGGAGCGTATGTCCAACCTCAGCTCACCGCGGTAGGAGCAACTGGAGGCATCTGTGTTGACTACTCGGGATACCGGAAGGACTCACGTTCCATGAAGATGATTTCTGATTGGAAAGATAAAGTGAGAATACTTTATTTCCGGTGCATATACATATTATGCATTATGTATTATTATCTGACTATTCGAACTGATCACTCGATAGTTCACGATAAAAGACTATTGGTATGTTGGCATTGCGACCACATATATGAACTTAGTCTATTAGGACGAAGAGATCGAAGACTATCTACTGGTGGAGTGGGGACACCCTCAGATGAAATAGATATCGGGAGTTCTCTGAGTTCGAGTGGGGCAATTATTCAGGGTCAAAGAGTGTTTGCACTTCCTTTGATGAAGCTGAAATCTTAGAAAGATACATGATTGTTAGGAATCTGGAAGTAGCGAGAATTTAGTATAAGTAGTAAGGGCTATTCCCCGGAGTTTGAGAACATCAAGCAACGGAGAAGAGACCTTAACAATATAACAAGTTATCAAAATTTAAAAAGATTCGAGAACTTCTACTTTATTACTTTACCTTTATCAAACCATCATCTCCTGAGCCTTCCTGACTTCCCTCCGTTACCTCGAATACGACCCGGCCTAACTTTCTCTATTCCTTTGAGTTAGTTATCCCGTAACAGGTTGCTGACCGTGCAAAAGCTAAGTGAAGAGACAAAGCAAGTGCAGAGGGGGGGATCTGCAGCTCACTGAGAGTGCGGGTGGTGGATGTTGATGATGATTTCTCATGGTGTTGAGATTTCAATCGCTGGGTGTGTAGCGGAGATGGTTCGTGACTTCTCTAATAGGTTATAGAGGTTAATTATATAGACACATAAAGTGGTAGTAAGCTTTCCCTGAAGGCCGTACTATGCCAGTTTGATCAGGATTCTACAATAGGCTGCCCAGGCCTTGAAACAACTACTTATTCGGTATTTCCTCTCTCTCTTGTCTCACTCTGATTATTCAAACTCGACCCCTCCAATGTTTATTGTTCAGTGAGTCTCCGCACGCTCCTTCTCATTTGCCAATAGATGATAGATGTTTGTTGGCTTGAATTGATTCTCTATAGTCTATACTAATGTACTATGCTCCACTCCAGGGAAGAGGGTTTCCACAGAGCTGACAATGTCGCTTGCACTTTTGCCTTCCACCAGAATTGGAGTTTGGGTGGGGAAGAACATACCGGAGGCTCTTGGGTCTAGTATGGGTTGCTCATGTTGGCTGACAGCTCTCAGCTCAGTGAGTTGGTTCTCCAGTTCTGCTATATGTATGGCTGTAGGATTGGCTAGGCCTGGCTGCATGTGAGGGGTGGAGTAGTGTGGGACCAGCAATGATAGAGGAATGGTTGTAGCTTGCGAGAGGGGTTGGGCATGGAGTTGAAGGATTACCCTGTTCAAGATATGTTGCTTGTGAGAGCGGGGGAGTTCTCGCATGCTGGACAGGTTGATGGATGCTTCTGAGTTGGGTACTGAATGGGTACGCGTCCCTATTTGGCCCGATAAGCTCTTGGGTTTTATCTGTACTCCTTGATTGTTCCATGAAGCAGGGTTACGGCTAAGTGCCTTCGAATTGCTTGGTGGGGAATTGCTGTATTTAGATATGCTGGGAGCGGATTTGTCGGTGTCACTTTCTGTGTTGTTGGTCATCGAGCTTCTGCCTAATACTGAAGCTGAGTCCTGTTCCTGACCATATCGGGTTGGTGGGTTAAGGCTACATGTGTTTTTCTGTACTCTGCTAGTGGAGCTTTACGTGTTGCTTCTCCTGCTAGTGCCATACATGGATGATCTCCTAAGGGCCATTGTATCTGAGTGACCATTGCACAGATTGATATATATGCTTAAGCAATTGCTTA
This sequence comes from Tuber borchii, assembly GCA_003070745.1. Lineage (NCBI taxonomy): Eukaryota > Fungi > Ascomycota > Pezizomycetes > Pezizales > Tuberaceae > Tuber > Tuber borchii. The sequence goes on from NESQ01000040.1 coordinate 61,694, forward strand.
CTATTGGGTAGACTATAGTATGGCTTGTGTGGTAAAGATTGTGGAGAAAAATAATGAAGAACGTGAGATGTGGAAAGCAAGGAAGCAAGGAAGCATGGTGGTCTCAGAGTCTACAGGACTGCGAGAGGTATAAGTACGGGGGGTTCACGGACCCCGCGTGTGAGCTAAGACCCCGCACTAGCCAAGCAACCGGCTATACCTTTTTCTGCCATCGTCCGAGGTGCGGCTCTCGACCCCTGGGCACACTCCAGCACGCTTTGCACAATTGGCAATGGGTTGTTCCAACCCGACATCTTCTCTTAGAGTACGTACCGTAACCATTTTTGGTACCGGGGTTCAAGCTCGTTGGATTGCAGTCTATGATTACACCCCCAAGTGCGAAATCTCTTATTGAACTGCAAACTCATGTTGAGCCACAAAGCTACTCGGGGGTCTTTGCCAAGAATATCTCTGTTGGCCGATATTTTAATGCAGGCCCCACCAAATATTCGGCACACGGAGGTCTCCCTAGAAAAGGCGCGCGAGTGCCTTGAGCTGCCGGGGATCATTTAGAGTGCCCGCGGTTGCGCCCAGCCATAACCTTAGCACAAGCAGGTAACATAGCCGCGGGGTGTCCATAGTCTCCCCAGGGGTTTGTTTTAACACTAACCCACTGTGACCCACGAGCTCCAAGACTGTGAAGTTCAATTCACTCTGTCGACAGACTTGTAAGAACGCAATACCAGTGACTTGAGTTTATATTTCTGCCTTTTGTCAAAGCACTAGCGCTGCCGGAAGTTCCCGGCATATATACACTAGTGATGTGCTCTGATCTGTTCGGAAATAAGAAATTCACAACCCTTGCCAAATTGAGATATTACCTAACCAAAAAAAAAAAAAAACATTTATTGGAGCATGAGAGCATTCAAACATTGTTTGGGTTCTGTATCCTGGGGGTTTTGAGTTTTGTGAATTCACCAACTGAACTGCACTTGTGTTATCACGGTATATACAGGCAGATCTTGACATTAACGTGTGGCTGACTACACTGGGCTAAGAACCGCCATAAATTAGCGGGAATTACCTGGCAAGACCCGATACTTCTAGTATGCTCGGCCGAATAGACCAAAACCGCTCATTTACGCCCTGATTACTTCACACCGACCGCCATCATAGCTCATCACTCGCAAAATATAATTCGAACCGCAAGTTAGATCAAGTGCTTCACGATATATGATATACCACGAAGGCTTACCGTAAGCTCGCGGGATGTCATCACCTAGTCCTGTATAAGAAAATCCTTAAATGTGGATGGAGATGTAACTTTAAGTGAGGGAGGGCTTGCATATAACAGAGAGCGAGAGAAAAGAAACCCCAATTTACATTTTTGGGAACTCAATTAACCTTAGCATTGCGAGTTATATATAGGAAATCTAGCGCTCCAGCCGGTACAGCGGGTATGATTGAAGCCAGCAGTAGATGTAGCGACGGGGGTGCGATATGTTAATTGCAATATTCAAAAGGAGATTGAGAGGGTGGGAGGCTATGATGCCTTCAGTATGAGTAAGGAGGGGGTTTTATCTCACGATACGAGAAACACAAGGGTGGCAAAGCATAGCCGGCAGAGAGGAAAAACTAATGACAGAAGGGAGAACAAATCAAAGGCTGTGAATGACCCACGATCAACTCTTCTCAATTGATCACTGCGCTATACCTTCTCTCTTTCGTATAGTGGTACAACGAACCTGCATCCATGAAACTTCCATCCCTCCCAAAATCCAATCTTGTTGCTGTCTAATCTATACAATAATATAATACGAAGCCAACCACGAACACTAATTGAATAATCTAACATTCATGATAAACAAAAAGCAAATCAAAAGGGGAAGAGAGAGAAAGAAGGGGATATGCAAACGCGCTCAGGAGGTGTGGGGAAGACTGATTGAGAAACCGTGAAAATACTAAGGCAGCAAGAATGGGGAAAGGGGTTGGGGTGATTTAGGAGAACCAAGGGGACAACGAGATCCTCAGGGAAATGGTTCAACAGCCTGATGCCTGCGGTAACTCGCCAGTTCACATGTAGAAAACCCTCTGTGGTGGGAGCAGGATTTTGTTCGGTGAGGTGTATTCTGCTGGGGGTACGTCTTGTAGATGGCGAGGGACATGTCGGGTTGAAGCTTTAGATATCAAAACCTCCGGGCCTTTTTGGAAGGAGGGTCAGATGACTCGGGCGGCTCGGGGAAGAAGAGGTTTGTTGATTGCAGGCCGGCTGGACACTTGGGACCCAAGTCCATTGCCTCCCGCAGTAGCTTTGCAATTCTCTCATGCCCGTTCTCTGCAGCCCACGCGAGAGGCGTTCGGCTATATATAGTGTCGGCTGTGTTGGGATTGACGTCGTTCCGGTCGAGCAGAATCCTCACAACTCCCTCATGCCCGTTCTCGGCAGCCAACGAGAGCGGCGTTTGGCCCCAATTGCCGGCATTGTTGGGATTGACGTAGTTCCGTTCGAGCAAAATCCTCACCACCCCCTCATGGCCATTCTTGGCAGCCAGCGAGAGCGGCGTTTGGCTCCAATTGCCGGCTTTGTCGGGATTGACATCGTTCCGTTCGAGAAGAATCCTCACAACCCCCTCATGGCCATTCTTGGCAGCCAGCGAGAGCGGCGTTTGGCTCCAATTGCCGGCTCCGTCGGGATTGAGATCGTTCCGCTCGAGCAAAATCCCCACAACCCCCTCTTGCCCATTCTCGGCAGCTAGCGAGAGCGGCGTTTGGTTCCAATTGCCGGCTTTGTTGGGATTGATGTCGTTCCGTTCGAGCAGAGTCCTCACAACCCCCTCATGCCCATTCTCGGCAGCCAGCAAGAGCGGCGTTTGGTTCCATTTGTCGGCTTTGTCGAGATTGACGTCGTCCCGTTCGAGCAGAATCCTCACAACACCCTCATGCCCATTGCTGACAGCCAACGAGAGAGGAGTTTGGCCCCAATTGTCGGCTTTGTCGGGATTGGCGTCGTTCTGTCCTAGCAGAATCTTCACAACCCCCGAATGCCCCTGCTTAGCAGCCCACATCAGTGCCGTGTTACCACAAAAATCGGTTGCCTGCACATCCCATTTGCTCTTATCCAATAAAGCAGCTGTTATTTCCACGCATCCGAAGTATGCGGCACAGTGAAGCCCTGTAAATCCTGTACCAGTAGGAGAGTTTTCTAAATAAAAAAAATACTTCTGATACCCCAAAGCAGACAACAACAGCACCCGGGAAGATATATGTTTATTGTATCCATCGAGCAGTTCCAATGCAAGTGTTTTCACACTTTCAGTAGTCTCCCGCCTAGCATGTCTACCCCAATAACAAGAAGCATATTTGACAAAAGGGGTGGTTGGTGGAGCGTAATAAAGGGTAGGCGAAAGGTCCCTGACATGCTGAAAATTGAGGTAGGTTAAACAGACCTCAGCAATGAGCGAGTGGGGGTTGGGAAACAAGTCGGGGTCATGGGAGAGGTACTCTTGCAAAGTGTAGTGAACAAGCCGAACGGTAGACGAGGACTTCTCTACCATGACGAGCCCCAGAGAGCATGTGAGCAGCGTTTCTATCGCTGGAATATTCCGAATATTTAAATCGACAGATCCTTCTTCTACACCCAGGGCGTGGCATAACTCGTTGACGTGTAATCGCCGCTCCGCATGCGATACCCACATTAGAACTTCCATGCCAAGTTTTGATCTGCTTCTTTGCTGCGCCTTCATTCGCGATATGGTTGCGGCGTAAGCATCTCCCAGACCTTCTCCTTTGGTCATCTCCTCAAGCTTCTTTCTTCTCCGATGGAGAGTAATCTCGCCCAGGATTGCATCAATGTTTAGAGAAACAAGAAGGAAACTAGCCACTATAGTTAGTGAACCACACATTGAGCTTGTATTGGGGTGTATTTGATATTTTGGCATACCTTTCCGAGAGCTTCCCCAGAATGATTCTCATAATATCCGCCCGCAATTCGCCATCCATTGCATTGGGATCAGTGTCACCATCTAGCCTCATCTCCAGATAACTCTCAATATCCCTATGGGTAGAACTAAGAGGTATCCGGATCGCCTTGCCAAAATATTTCACGATTTCATCGTCGATATGAGGTCTCCCAGTAAGGAATACCCGTGTGCTTGAGGACGCGGGAATGATTTCTCGCAGTGACTCTAGGAGCTCCCGTCGGTGCTTCGGAAGGGACTCGTCCAAACCGTCAATACATATATATACCGGCTGTAGCGATCTAATAGTCTTCTTCAGGATATCCACCATCTCAGGAAGTAGAAGACCTTGGCCACCAAACTTCTTTTTCGCCTTCTGAAATACCTCCCGTATGTGCTCGGGGATTCCTCCTCTGCTGATAAGTTGCTTGAGCATGGCGCCCAGCATGTTGGTCGTGGATTGTTCGTGTTGGGCAAGGTAGTCGCAATATAGTCCTATAACTACAACGTCTTTATCTCCAGCCTGATCACAGAGACTATCGATAGCTAGAGAGCTATTATTTCCTAATCGTCAGTGACATGTCTTTCTCCAGACAAAAATGCTTCCTACCTGACATAAGTTTTCCCCACCCCCGGATTCCCGTGACAGAATAACACTTGCTCAACACAGCCATCTTCCGCATCGCGCCATTTCCTGAACTCGCTAGTTTCTAGCACCCAGTTTCCCACGCCATCGAGTCGGTCGGCTCGTACACCTTGGTGCCTTTGCTGTGGTTCAAGTGGCGACAGCCACCGCAGAATTTGCTGCCCTTCCTCGTCGATCCCTGTGATACAATTGACAATATTGTTGAACGAGTTATTGTTGAAAGAATTTAAATTACTGGTGATCTGCTGCTGGGATGACATCAGCGCCATAGTCGGTTATCCGGATTCTTTTGTTTGTCAGAGTTATAGAAAGACTGTGTGCAGTGCGAATGTGACTTCTCTCGCAGCTCAAGAGAATCTCCTGAACTTAAGAATGAGGGGGTGCTAGCTTTTAAGGCTTTGGTGTTGCACAAGTACCTGTATGCACCGGTCTAATCACGTGGGCAATGGAGGATATCTGAAAGTGCCACTACGGTACTCTGCCCGGGCGCGCAATCGTGAGGCGCAGCACTTTGGCCCAGGAATACCGGTAGGTGTTCGCTATGCCGCCTCACGAGTCCCGGCCTTTACCAATTCATAAAAATATCAGAAGGCTTTAGAGCTAAGATAAACGTCATTCAATGCCAAATTGCCTTAATGCTTGTACTTTATGAATTAGTGAGTTCTCGTGCCCGAGCACTAAAAATTGGCACTCTCGGTACGGCATCACTACAAGCTGATAGAAAGGTCAAATAGATACCGTACCGTTCGATTGCGGTTGGTGCCTCGAGGCGCACGACTTGCGCAATATTTTCAGCCTAAGTGAGCCTTACAAGGGTACCGTATTTCTATGACGCCCTGCCCCTACAGATTCTGCACGTTAGGCACAAGCACCTTCTCCATCGTATTTTAACTTACAGGCGAAATTACCCGACCACTGACAGCGATCGCCGCAAGGGGTGTCCCAACTACGGCCCACCCCAGATATTCCGTCAACCGTGCTAACTTAGTTCGAAAGAAAGGCTCAATCCCCCATTCTACAAAATACCATTCAGTACCCTCCACCACATCCCGAGCAGGGTAGGGCCAAGCACGAAAAGGCCGTGAAGATAAAACTAGAATTACAACTTTCTCAACACCCTGAATGTCACTTTAGGAAAAACTGTTGGATATCCCGCCGTTGCCATCTCCGTTGCAACCACAGTTAGAGCATCATGACGCCCCGATCGATCGGCCCAACAACTCGGAGGATTGGGCTTTACACCCAGAGGAATTTAAACGGCGGTTTGATTGCGGCGGCTGAGAGCAAGACGAGTGTCATAATGGAACTTTGTTTTCCACCGCAATCTAGGAGTTGACACGGCCTATCTCAGATTACGAGAGACGATACTCGAAAGACTGTTGGAAGGATGTGGTTGACTTTGGGATATGCGGGAAAGTTTAAAAGATTAGCTAGATGCTTGTGGATGATTTAGAAGATTGAGATACATTATTCCACAGTTTATTAAAGGGTTTAGACCGATATGTCTTTCCTTTGTCTATCACGAGAGTCTACGAAGGAACAAGAGCATGGAGGGAAATAGAGATATAGGCGCGTTGGTCGATGGAAGGTGTTAGAAAATACCATGAGTATGAACTGATGACGTCGGCGAGATGTGAGACCTCTGTGATAGAGGATACTACCTACATGCGTATATAGTGTTGTGTTAGTGGGGTAGATGACGTACTAGTACACCAAGGCACCTGACAGATCTGTCAGTCAGGACTGTACTTAAGCAACTGTGTTGTCTTTCTTAGTCCTTCGCACATCTTTCCTTAACTGTTCTTTTCATCTCTTTATCTCGTTTTAGTTTCTCAATAAAGATTGCATCCTTGCCTTAGCGAGTATCATAGTAACCGAGCGAATCTTAACAGAAGGATTAGGATGTGCTACCTATGCTTTACTTATACATCTGTCTACCGTTAGTTGTTTTTTTAGTTAAAGCGAATTTCAAGAGCGTGAGTGAAGTGCCTAAGTCCCGTGTGAATTCTCTTTCTATCGCCTACCACTGTGCCATTCATAACTTGCCAATATATATAAAAACAAAGAACACAACGAGTGAAGCGGAGTGCTCACAGGCCTTGGTGATAGTTCTTTAGCGATTGACACCTTGAGTGACGAGTTCGGGGAAATATTTTGCAGTATGATAGCCTCCCGCCACTTCTACTTTGACTACGTTATGGGCCTCTTCTCTTAGAGTGCATACCCTAACAATTTTGGGTACCGGGGGTTCAAGCTCTTTGCATCACAGTCTATGATTACACCCTCAAGTGCGTAATCTCGTATCGAACCGCAAACTTATGTTGAGCCGCAAAGCTGCTTGGGGGTCTTTACCAAGGATATCTCTGTTGGCCGACAGTTTAATACAGGCCCCACCAAATATTCGGCCCACGGAGGTATTCGTAAGAAAGACGCGCGAGTGCCTCGAGCTGCTGGGGATCCTTTAGAGAGCCCGCGGTTGCGCCCAGCCATAACTTTACCGAGCAGATAAAATTGCCGCGGGGTGTCCATAGCCCTGCCGGGGGAGCTGTTTTGAACCCTAACCCACTAAGACCCACGAGCTCCAAGACTGTGGGGTTCAATTCACTCTGTCGACAGACTTGTAAAAGCGCAATACCAGTGACTTGAGTTTATATTTCTGCCTTTTGTCAAAGAATCAGCACTGCCGGAAATCCCCGGCATATATACTAATAATGTGCTCTGATCTGGTCGGAAATAGGAAATTCACAACCCATGCCAAATTGAGATATTACCGAACCAAAAAAAAACCAATTATTGGAGCATGAGGGCATTCTAACATTGCTTGGGCTCTGTATCCTGGGGGTTTTGAGTTTTGAGAATTCACTAATCGAAATGCGCTTGTGCTTTGATATCACGGTACATACAGGCAGATCTTGACATTAACGTGTGGCTGACTACACTAGGCTGAGAATCGTCATAAATTAGCGGACATTACTTGGCAAGGCCCGATACTTCTAGTATGCTCGGCCGAGTAGACCAAAACCCCTCATTCACCCTCCTGATGGCTTCACGCCGACTGCCATCATAGGCTATCACTCGTTCTAGAATACAGATATAATTCGAACCGCAAGTTAGATCTAGTGCTTTACGATATAAGATGATATACCACGAAATTTTACCGTAAACTCGTGAGATGTCATCACCTAGTCCTGTATACAGTAAGAAAATCCTGAGATGTGGATGGAGATGTAAGTGGGGGAGGGTTCGCATTTGACAGATAGGGAGCCAAAAGAAACGCCAATTTAAATTTTTTGAAGCTCAATTAACCTTGGCATTGCGAGTTATATATAGAAAATCTAGCGCTCCAGCGGGTACAGCGGGTATGATTGAAGCCAACAGTAGATTCAGCGACGGGGGTGCGATATGTTAATTGTAATATTCAAAAGGAGATTGAGGGGGGGAAGCTATGACGCCTTCAGGATGGTCAAGGAGGGGATTTTATCCCACGATACAGTAAACACAAGGATGTCAAAGAATAGGCGGCAGAGACGAAAAACTGATGACAGAAGGGAGAATAAATCAGAGGCGGCGACCCGCGATCAACACTTCTTAATTGATCACTGCGCTGTACCCTCTCTCTTTTGTATAGTGGTATGATATATCGAACCTGCATCTATGAAACTTCCATCCCTGCCAAAATCAAATCTTGTTGCTGTCTAATCTATGCAATAATATAATACAAAGCCAACCACCAAAGGGAATTGAATAACGTAATCTAACAAGTGTGATAAACAAAAAGCAAATTAAAAGGGAAATATATAGAAAGAAGGGAATGTGCAAAGCCACTAACGGGATGTGGAGGAGACTAGTTGAGAGGGAGTGAAAAAAATAATGGGGAAAAGGATTGGGGTGATTTGGGGGAACTAAGGGGACAACGAGATTCCACAGGGAAATGATTCAACAGCCTGGTGCCTGCAGTAACTCGCCAGTCCACATGTAGAGAACCGTCTGTGGTGGGAACAGGATTTTATTTAGTTAGGTGTGTTCTGCTGGGGAGTACGTGTGGTAGATGGCAAGGGACATGGCTGGCTGAAGCCTTAGATATCAAAACCTCCGGGCCCTTTTGGGAGGGGGTTTAGATGGCTCGGGCGGCTCGGGGGAGAAGAGGTCTGTTGATTGTAGGCCGGCTGGACACTTGGGACCCCAGTCCATCGCCCCCCGTAGTAGCTCTTCAATTCTCTCATGCCCGCTCAGAACAGCCCACGCGGGAGGCGTTCGGCCATATCTAGCGTCAGCTGTGTTGGGACTGACGTCGTTCCGTTCGAGCAAAATCCTCACCACCCCCTCATGCCCATTCTCTGCAGCCCACCAGAGCGGTGTTCGATTATATGTAGTGTCGGCTATGTCGGGATTGACGTCGTTCCGTTCGAGCAAAATCCTCACAACCCCCTCATGCCCATTCTCGGCAGCAAACAAGAGAGACGTTCGGCCCAAATTGTCGGCTATGTCGGGATTGATGTCGTTCCGTTCCAGCAGAATCCTCACAACCCCCTCATGCCCATACACGGCAGCCCATGAGAGCGCTGTTCGGCCATAGAAGCTGTCAGGCGTGTCGGCATAGAGGTCTCTTCGTTCCAGCAGGACCCTCACCACCCCCTCATGCCCCCGCCTGGCAGCCCACACCAGTGCCGTGCTACCACGGAAATCAGTTGCCTGCACATCCCATTTACTTTTCGCCAACAAAGTAGCTGTTATCTCCACGTATCCGAAGTATGCGGCACAATGTGGCCTTGTAAATCCTGTACTGGTAGGAAAGTTTAAATATCGGAAATAGCTCCTATGGCCTAAAGCATGCAACAACAGAATCTTCGAAGATATATGTTTATTGTATCCATCGAGCAGTTCCAATGCAAGAGATCTCACACCCGCCGCAGTTTCCCGCTTGGCATGTGTACCCCAGTAACAAGAAGCGTATTCAACAAAAGGGGTGGTTGATGGGATAGAATCAAGGGTAAACGAGAAGTCCCTAATATGCCGAAAATTTAGGTAGGTCAAACAGACCTCAGCAATGAGCGAGTGAGGGTTAAGAAACAAGTCAGAGTTATGAGAGAGGTACTCTTGCAGAGTGTAGTGGACGAGCCGGACGGTAGACGAGGACTTCTCCACCGTGACGAGCCCCAGCGAGCATGCTAATACTGTTTCTATCGCCGGAATATTCCGAATATTCAAGTCGGCAGCTCCTTTTTCTACGCCCAAGGCATAGCATAACTCGTCAATATGTAATGGCCGCTCCGCATGCGATACCCACATTACAATTTCCATGCTGAGTTGTGATCTGCTTCTTTGCTGCGCCTTCACTCGCGATAAGGTTGCAGCGTAAGCATCTCCCAGATCTTCTCCTTTGGTCATCTCCTCAAGCTTCTTTCTTCTCCGATGGAGAGTAATCTCGCCCAGGATTGCATCAATATTTAAAGAAACAAGAAGGAAACTAGGCCCCACGGTTAGTGAATCATATCTTGAGCTTGTATTGGGGGGTGTATTTGATATTTTGGCATACCTTTCCGAGATCTTCTCCAGAATGATTCTCATAATATCCGCCCTCAATTCGCCATCCATTGCGTTGGGATCAGTGTCATCGTCCAGCCTCATCTCCAGATAACTCTCAATATCCCCATGTGTAGGACTAAGAGGTATCCGGATCGCCTTGCTAAAAGATTTCACGATTTCATCGTCGATATGAGGTCTCCCAGTAAGGAATACCCGTGTGCTTGAAGATACGCGAATGATTTCTCGCAGTGACTCTAGGAGCTCCCGTCGGTGCTTCGGAAGGGACTCGTCCAAACCGTCAATACATATATATACCCGCGGTAGCGATCTAATAGCCTTCTTCAGAATATCTACCATCTCAGGAAGTAGAACACCTTGGCCGCCAAAATTCTTTTTCGCCTTCTGAAATGCCTCCCGTATATGCTCGGGGATTCCTCCTCTGCTGATAAGTTGCTTGAGCATGGCGCCCAGCATGCTGGTGGTGGACTGTTCGTGTTGGGCAAGGTAATCGCAGTATAGTCCTACAACTGCAACGTGTTTATCGCCAGCCTGATCACAGAGACTATCGATGACCAGAGAGCTATTATTTCTTAATCGTCAGTGACATATCTTTCTCCAGACAAAAGTGCTTCCTACCTGACATAAGTTTTCCCCACCCCCGGATTCCCGTGACAGAATAACACTTGCTCAACACAGCCATCCTCCACATCGCGCCATTTCCTGAACTCGCTAGTTTCTAGCACCCAGTTTCCCACACCATCGAGTCGGTTGGCTCGTACACCTTGGTGCCTTTGCTGTGGTTCAAGTGGTGACAGCCACCGCAGAATTTGTTGCCCTTCGTCGTCGATCCCTGTGATAAAGTTGACAATATTGTTGAACGAGTTATTGTTGAAAGAATTTAAATTACTGGTGGTCTGCTGCTGCCGGGATGACATCAGCGCCATAGTCGGTTATCCGGATTCCTTAGTTTGTGGGAGTTATAGAAAGACTGTGCGCAGTGAGAATGTGACTTGTCTTCCAGCTCGAGAGGATCTCCTGAACTTAAGAATGAGGGGGTGCTAGCTTTTAAGGCTTTGGTGTTACACAAGAGCTTGTATGCGCTGGTCCGATCTTGTGGGTAATGGAGGATATCTGACAGTGCCATTACTCTGCCCTATTTCGTTGGGGTTGCGTCAATCGAATTTGATCTCATTAAATGGGACTGTGTATATTAGACGCGCCTCTAAGCACGAGTTATTCATGAGGAATTCACAAAACGCGGATCAAACATGTTCGGGGATTACCGGTTCACTTATTTATTTATTTAGAATCTGCACTCAAGCTAGGTCCAATCCTACATTCGGGTGATAGCACCAAGATACCTCAATCCCAAGGCGCCGATCCCTGCGGCGGGTCAAGTATTAATTCCGCTACATGAGTTCTGTCATCACGGCGCAAGATTTATGTATCGCGGGGTAACTTATGATAGCTCAAAAAAAGTATGGAATTCCTAGCTACTCAGGCAACAAAAGCAGGGTATTGGCGGCGCAAATTTGGAGAGATTAACCGGAGGGTCCTGATATATCAATTAATTAGGCTCCACAAAAACCCCCGCTTTCATCAGCCTTACGAATCCCCATGGTCGACTAACCCCATCATCCATCATCTACAATCTCTTAACGAGCAAACAAGGCAATGTCGCAACTATTCAGTAATAATCACAACTCTTTTAACATGACCTATATTAACCCTACCGTTCCTAATGACCGACCTAATATCCTGGAGTGGCTCTCCCCACTGGATCCTAAGTTACGCCATCAGAGTATCCGGGACCGCAGAGCCGAAAATGTGGGGGAATGGCTTTTAGAAAAGGAGGAGTTTAAAAGCTGGAACGCCGGTAGTGAGAAAGGTGAATCTGATAACGGAGTTTTGTTTTGCTATGGGGGTCCATGTGTTGGAAAAACTTACCTCTGGTAATACGAATGAGCCTCGGGGAGTGGAAGAAAAAGGACAAGTGCTGATAAGCCGCAATTTTAGCTCAATAGTAATAGACAATTTGTGTAATCAGGCTAGGGGACGAAATGCCACGGTAGCATGTTTTTATTTCGACTTCGCAGCCCAAAACGAGCAGTCCCCCACGACCATACTGGGCTCCCTGCTAAAGCAGCTGGTTTTCGGACTCGAGGAGATCCCGGAGGAGGTATCAGAAGCATACGAAGATCGAAAAAATGCCATCGGGGGGCAGGGGCCGCAAATGTCTGATATCTTGAAAATGCTGCAAACTACCTCCACCAGAAAGCGGGCGTTCATATGTGTCGATGCTCTAGATGAATGTGAGACAGAATCCCAAGTCAAGATTCTCGATTTGCTGGATCAACTCCTCCAGCAGTCTCCTGACACTAGAATATTTGTGACGGGAAGACCGCACATTCTGCCCGAGGTCGAAAGGCGCCTTGGTGGAAGAGTGACCAGTGTGTCAATAACTCCCAAGAGGGATGATATTGTCACATACCTCCGTAGCAGGCTCGCGGCAGACACAATTCCTGATGCGATGGACAGTACTCTGGAGGCAAACATCCTGAAGAAGATTCCTAGCGATATTTCGGAAATGTGTGTAGAAACAACGACACTCCGGAATCTGCCTTGAGTTATCCATTAACAAATACATATTTAGATTCCTCCTAGCCTCTCTTAATATTGATGCGATCCTGCAAGAAACCACAACTCATCGCAGGCGACAAAAGCTAAGCGCAATTACGGATGGCTTAGGGTTAGGGAGTGCTTATGGTGAAACCCTGGGTCGGATAAAGAGACAAAGTGGAGCCAAAGAGAGGCTGGGAATGGCGGCTTTGATGTGGCTCTCCTACTCCGAGCGGCCCTTGAAGGTTGTTGAATTGTGTCACGCTCTAGCAGTCGAAATAGGGTCGCCGGATCTCAATGCCGACGATGTTCCTTCGATAGGAACAGTGCTAGCCTGTTGTCAAGGACTTGTCGCTGTAGACAAAGAGGCTTACACCGTCCGGCTAATCCATTTTACTATTCTTGAGTACCTCCGGGCTCATCCAGAGCTTTTTGGTGCAGTTCACTCGACAATGGCAGAGACCTGCTTAAGTTATCTAAATTCACAACAGGTCAAGGCTCTTTCGACGAGCCCCTCACCTGATCTCCAGGGGATGCCTTTTCTCGAATATTGTTCTCTGTATTGGGGAGTGCATGCAAGAAAGGACCTTTCGGATTGCACGAAGCTGCTTGCATCGAAGCTATTTGACGACTACGGTAACCACATATCCACTAGGACGCTCTTGAAAGCACAGGAAGGATATTCGTGCACTATTGATTTCGATAAACCACACTTTTTCAGTGGCTTACATTGTGCATCTCTCTTTGGGATTGTTGAGATTGTAATTGGTTTAATAGAGCTGGAAGGTTGCGATATCAACCAAAGGGACTGTGTGGATAATACACCTCTTGTGTGGGCTGCTCGCAATGGGCACGAGGCAGTAGTTGAAATCCTACTCAAACTAGGAGATGTCAGCCCCGACACGCCGGGTAAGGACGGCCAAACACCACTCGGGTGTGCCGCTTGGAATGGGCACGAGGGAGTGGTGAAAATGCTTCTCGAGCGGGACGAGGTTAACCCTGACAAGCCAGATAACGACGGCCAAACACCACTCTGGTGTGCTGCTCTCAATGGGCACGAGGGAGTGGCGAAAATGCTCCTCGAACGGGGCGAGGTTAACCCTGACAAACCACGGAACGACGGCCGAACACCACTATGTTGCACTGCTTTCAAGGGGCATGAGGGAGTAGCAAAAATGCTTCTCGAACGGAACGAGGTCAACCCTGACAAGCCAGATAGCGGCGGCCGCACACCACTCCGGTGGGCCGCTAGGAGTGGGCATGAGGGAGTGGTGAAAATCCTTCTCAAACGGGAGGAGGTTAACCCAGACAATCCAGATAGCGACGGCCAAACACCACTCTGGAATGCTGCTTGGAATGGGCACAAGGGAGTAGCAAAAATGCTTCTCGAACGGGGAGAGGTCAACCCAGACAATCCGGATAGAGATTGCCGAACACCACTCTGGAATGCTGCTTGGAATGGGCAAGAGGGAGTTGTAAAGCTGCTTCTCGAACGAGGCGGAGTCAATCCTGACAAGCCACATAAAGACGGCCGAACCCCACTCTGGTGTGCTGCTTGGAATGGGCACCTGGGAGTGGTGAAAGTGCTACTTGAACGGAGCGAGGTTAACCCCGATCAGCCGGATAGCGACGACCGAACACCACTCTGGAATGCTGCTTTTCATGGACACGAGGGAGTGGTGAAAATGCTTCTCGAACGGGGCGAGGTCAACCCTGACAAGCTTGATATCACCGGCCGAACACCCCTTTGGTGGGCCACTTGGAATGGCCACACGGGAGTGGTGAAAATACTTCTCCAGCGGGACGACGTTGACCCCGAGAAGCCAGAGAGCGGCGGCCGAACACCGCTCTGGAATGCTACTTCCCGTGGGCACGAGGAAATGGTGAAAATGCTTCTCGAACGGAACGAAGTCAATCCCGACAAGCCAGCCCAAGACGGCCGAACACCACTCTGGAGTGCTGCTTCGAATGGGCACGAGGGAGTGGTGAAAATGCTACTCGAGCGGGGCGAGGTCAACCCTGATAAGCCACAAAACGGCGGTAGATCACCACTCTGGAGTGCCGCTTGGAATGGGCATGAGGGAGTGGTGAAAATGCTTCTCGAACGGGACGAAGTCAACCCTGACAAGCCAGATAACGATGGCTGCACACCGCTCTGGAATGCTGCTTATAATGGGCATGTGGAAGTGGTGAAAATGCTCCTCGAGCGGGGTGAGGTCAGCCCCGACAAGCCAGATGACGAAGGTTGCACACCGCTCTTGGCTGCTGCTTTCAATGGCCACGCGGGAGTGGTGAAAATGCTTCTCGAACGGGACGAGGTCAGCCCCGACAAACCATCTAACCACGGTCAGACACCACTCCATTGCGCTGCTTGCCATGGGCACGCAGAGGTGGTGAAAATACTACTTGCAAGGGTCCACGTCGACTCCAAAAAACCAGATGTGTACGGTCGAACACCACTCAGGTTGGCTGCTCGAAACGGCCACAGAGCGGTGGTGGCGCTGCTGCAGCTCTGGAGTCCGCCTGTGTAACCCATAATTTCCATCACCTTCTCTTGGATAAATATCTATAATGGACATAGTGTGCCAAAAAAAGAAAAGTCCTAACCAAGCAGCAGTCGGAGTTCGATTAATAGGGGGCCGGTGGGTATGAGAATCCGCGTTTCCTCCCAAGTTTTTCACTAGGACTGGAACCACATGAACCTTATATAGCTATAACTTAGCCTTTAAATATTCTGCTCTATTTTTTTCTATCCACTACTCTCTCAGCCGGGTCTCTAGAGCGCTTCGGCGATTCTTTATATACTGGAGTGGGTGGCAGGCAAATGGGTAATTGTAGGGAGGGCTGAGTAGGTTGGGGCAAGGGAAGTGTTAGATGGTGGATGGATAATTTGTTTTAAATTTTCTGCATGTCAGAAAAGCAATTCAGGAATTGAAGTAGACGAGAAACTCAACCGCCACCTTACCTCTCTAATTCCTACTCTACTCTGACCTCTTAAAAAATAAACCACCAGCACTTAACTGCTGCAGCCTATTCGGTGAAACAGCCCCTCCCATCCAAACTGCTTCTTAATCTTCATGAGTGTGCCTATTACAGGCTACCTATGGCAGATATTGATAATAATAATGGTAGTAATAATTGTAAATATTGGCGGATTATGAATCGCACAGTAGTGGACGATAGAAGGAGAATTAATACCGAACTTTGGCACCCCACTCACAATCTTCCAATTAGCCCCTTAACTAAAACACAACTCAAGGTACGGACAGGCTTATAAGTAAAACATAAGTAGCACGTCCTGATCCTTCCATAGATTACGACACCAACCTTTCTATCTCACTCAATGCCCTTGCTTCTCTGTACACTCCCATGAGAAATAAAGGAAAGACTGGTTGATTTAATCTCTATCATAAATTGTGTAGCAATCTATGTCAATCTCCCAAATCATCCGGAAGTATCTAAACAATCTTCCTAACTCTTCGGCATATCCCAAAGTTAACCCCATTCTTCCAGCAGCAATAATAATGACTGGATCAGCAGATCAGTCACCTGAGCAGAAGTGGGCCACACTGAGCCTATCGATGTGAGAGCCTATTGGCCAATAGTTTCTTCCCATAGCAAAAGTGGTATAAAAATGAAGTGAATCGGATTTTAGCCCGGCAATTCGGATTCTCACCAGGCAAGGCATTGTGCAACCACCTCGTCAATATCATATTGACCACACTTCTGTATTAAACATTCCAGTCCCGCCAGTACCAGTTCAAGAAGTGCTCAACCCAGGGTGATCTTTCCACAACAGTATACATACACCTTCAATTAGTGTTCGTTACGGGGTGGGGCGGGTTTTACCCTCGGAGACCCCGCCGTTCAAGTTACACAGGCCCGGGGGGCGTATTTTCTGCCTTCTCCCCGCCCCACCCCAGTCCGGGGCCCAACCCCACTCATCCCCTGGACGGGCCCCCATTTTTCACCACCAAAGTTTTACGGGGGCCTGTCCGGGGCGAGGAAAGGAGAAAAATATGCCCGCCCCGGGCCGGTAAGCGGGCCTGGGCGGGGAATTTCGCCGGGCACCCGGGTTTTTCAGGCCCCAGAGGCCCCGTAATGAATGCTACATTCAATTTGAGCAAGGAAAGGCAAAGACTATGCAAAAACTCTAGGTAGTGCCAGTAGAAGATTTAGAAACTCTAATTTCCAACAAGATTCCTTGTTCCATGGTAGTGGAGTTGACATGTGCATTAGCAAATGCCACTCCAAGAGCTGGCTGGCAGTGGAATATTTTTTCTGTTTGGCCAACCTGAATAGTGGTGGTAGCTTCAGAGAATAAGGTAGTAGCAGAAAGCACTCCATCCAGAGGAATGCCCCGAAGTGCTTCTTTGGTAACTCTACCAGCTTCAAGTTGCTGATATCCAGCTGAATAGTTTACTGTTGCTAGAAATTTAATATGATATTAATTTCTAATATGGTAAAATGGACGATTCTGTATTAAGGTTTCTGTATCTGAGGAGGCCACTTTTGCAACTATACCCACAGAACCCCTATGACTGGCTTACGATATTTAGACGAATTTCACTATTTTCTAACTCCTCTAATCTGAGTCATTCAATCTCAAAACCAGCTAGCCACACTACAGCACAGCAATTACTAAGTTTGATATCCTCTAGACTAATACTAGCTCTAGCACAATTTCCTCTTGTATGTCCCATATCAGATGGCAGGCAATGAGTACTGCATAGTACACAAGGCCTTCCTCCTCTATAAAGTTAAAATCCGTGTAAGATTTTATCTTTTGAAGTAGCTTTTGTAGCCACCATCTAATAAAATTAATTAGAGTTTCTCATTTAGAAATACCACAAGACCAACTACCTCTCTTATCTTCTCTTCATGAGTGTTTACTTTGCAGCTAATCATCTATCAACAAGATAGTTGACATCTCTCAATACAAATGTTTGGTGTTTTCTCAAGATATCCTAACCTATTCCATATCTTTTTATCTGAGAAATCCTCTTGTACCCACAATTTGAAACAATGAAGGGTAATAGTTGGCAAGGTTTCTTGTGAGAATTTTAATTGAGATTGATTCCAATTCTGTAGAACTCACTAAAAGAGACAATTTTCCTCTATGTACATGATCAATTCTTCATATAGTACAATTCAACTGTACTTTTCTCCTTTGCATATGGAAATATTTCTACTCCATCTGGTTAGCCTCTTATAACTAACAATAAAGCAAGTAAGTTCAAGATCTTCATATGCTTCTTCCTAGCACTAATTGTGACAAGACCAGTGGAGAGTAGAGAAGAAGGTTGATATTTGTATTACATAGCTATTTGAGCTAACAAATATATTATCTCACTTAAGATTGGGCGATTGATAGGCTCAGGGGCCTTAGTTATAGTAGAGGCAGGCTTGATGGTCATAGCTCTGGTGAAGCTGGACTTGGTAATTATAGTGTAATTCTGGAAGAGAACTGCTTACTACTAAAAGATAGAGGTTGCCGGAGATGTTTGGCCCTTATGCAATATCAACTGTATTTGAAAACCTCAGAAAATTATGTGTAAGAGATAAAAGGGAGACCTAGAGTGATTGTCATAATTTAGTTTAGTTTAGTTTAGTAAAGCCATTCGGTTGGATAATATATTTTAGGGCTTATCATAACTTTTTCCATCTCACCTATAGCAGCAGAGTCTCAATCTTGGTATTTGAGTTTAATTTACCCACAACCCTATTCCATGAAATTAGAAACTTGAAAGATGTTTTATCACATCATGATAGTGTCATGCACAATACAACCACCTGGTGGAAGGTCTTGGCACCCTCCCCATTTTGCACCAAAACTATTTTACTTTATAGAAATTTATCAAGCCCTTCTAATGCAAACAAAAATATTCAGGTAATTAAACCAGAGTTGAGAGTCCATGAAAATTTGCCCTGTCACAATTGTTTTGCATTGAAAAAATTCTGTCAATGATGGTAGTAGTGCATTTGGCAGTTGGGCAAGTGGTACTCGCAATTTTGTATGTGAGCCCTAAATAAAAGATACAACTATCGTATGATATTGGAATACCTACAATAGCTCTCAACCAATGTAACATAAGAGTATAAAAAGGCTGTATAATCAAATTTCCTGGAATTTCCTACTATCCATATTTATTGCCTTCATTGTTTACTCTATATAACATCATCATTAAGTTTGTGAAGTGGGATGCTTTTGGTGTAAAATGGGGGGGTGCCAAGACCTTCCACCCGGTGGCTGTACAGTGCACTAATTCCAGTTTCTCCGTAAGTATTAGGGTCACGGTCAGGTTAAGAAGGGCAGGCAAAGCTCTTGGCCTACGGTAGGTGGGAATTGCCCATTTTTAAGATCCCCTGCATATCGTTTACCCGCAACATCATCTCCCGAGTGTCTCCCGAAGCGAGTGATCGCCCGTGATCCAAGTGTGAGTGAACGGGCACTTATGCAAAGGACTTCTACTGTAAGCCGATGGCAGAATAGTAACCTACCGTGCTAGGAAAGGTTGTTGAACAGTATCACTAGACGCTAGCACAAAAGGAACCATGAGAAGAGAAAAAGTCACCTCAGTCAAGGCTAAGAACAAGAGAGAGAAAGAACTAATTATAAACAGCAAGAACAGAGCTCCCCAGCACACCCCTGTGAGACACGAAAAAAAAAAACCGCCCCTAGGGTCTTTTATCGAGAGAGCTAACTCCAATGACAACGATACCGGTAATCCGGGATATGGACCAGACGTAGAAGTGAATAAATCGGTTTGTGTGATAATATTATAAATTATCACTTTCCCACACGATCACTTTCCCGTGGTTCCCACATCACCCCTTGTCTGCCATCGTCCGAGAAAATTGAGAGGAATATCCTGATGGTATAATAATCCCAGTACCAGAACGTTGTACTGAGGAGCGCAAGTGTCGTAATAGGAAGCGCAATACTATGGTGGAGCACACTAGGGCATGTACTGTACGGATATATCCCTTCGTTCGTATTCACGGAAGGAAGCTAAAGCTGCACTTAACTCGGCTGAATGAGGTGTTAGCTATAAGCAGAATGGGGTGAAAACAGGGAGTTGACTAGATTGGAATGCGTAGCACTAATTTATTTGGGTAATGGGGAGAGAATACACGGGATTTCTTGTTTACCTCATGGCCATACTGAGTGATACTGATTTTGTTGTATTTTGAGCACTACACCACTGGCAGCGGGCAAGGTATTTCCTATCACAATTATGAAAATGAGGTAGTGCTGCACATTCCAATAGCGTATAATACCTTATTTCTTTTGGGTTTGGTTGGTTCGTTCAGTCCTTCCTTTATGGCATGGTGTGTTTCCTAGTGTATTGCGAGAATGGTTAAACATTCGTCGCCCTTTGGGCTACGGCACACTAATTTTCCGTGAATTTCGGCGTACGAACGAAGGGATGGGGCATGAAGCGAGATATAGGGCACTACATGTATGCGCAGATTTTTCAATATACCGGGTGACCGTTCAGCGAGGCTTGGCAGAGATTTGTTCGCACTTCGGTTTGATGCTTACCGAAATTTGGTGTAAAGTGACGCCAAGCATCGCAGAGGTGTCGCCTCGCTGAACGCTCGCCCGGTCTACTTAAGTGATCTTTAGGCAGCAACCTCCATAGAAGAACAACAACAGCTCACGACCACAACACCTCCATCGTATCCATCATGTCTACGCTAACTATAGATCGTATGATCTATACGCTCAGTGAGCTTGGGCTTTACTACCATTATCATCGGCCACCTACCAGCCCAGCCATCTCGCGGGGCAATTGAGAGCGGTTGCAAATGCTCAGCTTACTCTCGCTCCTAATTGTCACAGAGGGTTCTGGCGACGTTGCTGCAGTCTCCTGGCATGCTACCACCGGAAAAGGGATCGAGCTGTGCTACTCAAAGAATCGTCCCTGCACACCGGATGAAACAGCCTACATCACCAAACTATTTGCAATCGCCACCGACCCCACTTCCCCCATTCACGCTAAATTAATTGATTTATTCCATTTGATTCTTTGCAAATGCAAAGATAAGATTATCACACGGCTACACAAGCTTTGTAACCGACTAAGAGACTTGGCTGAACCTGACTTTTCCTTTGTCACTTTGAATCCACAGGCAAGAGCTGCCCGCAATCCCGTGGTTACTCAGTGTGATGCAGGAATCAGAGAGCTTGTTGGAACTGAGAGATTCCCTCTTGACTCTTCCCTAGCTGACCTTTTGAAGAGATGGTTTCAGCTCCTTCTGGCCAGCTCGCAAAATGGCTCCCGTTTTGATTTGGATGGCTCTTGTCTTGATTTACAAGAAAATAAGCGTCTTGTTACCGAGATAATCGCTATTTCTTACCTTCTATCACACGAGCCTCAAGCCGCGTCGATCCTTGATGTTACGTTACTTCACCTGATTGGAAAGGTGGGAGATTACCATGCCGCTATGATGGTCCTTGTCGACGGGATTACAAAGTTGAACTCAGGCCATGAGAGTGGAGTTAGCATTAAAGAGGTAAGCTGATGTTGAGTTTCTAGTTCTCTTAGATGCCTGAATGGCTTTCTGACAAGGCGATATTTTAAAACAGATCGTCCCTCCTCTCCCTGACACTCAGTTTTCGGATGACTTTCTCCGCATACTTAATGTATGTGCACGAGGTAATGGCATTACAGAGATTACTAGGGAAGCTTGTAGCAAGGCATGTCGTGGGGTGAGAGAAATTCCTGGTGCCCCTGTGGCTGCTTTGAAAGCAACTATCCACTGCGAATGCTCTCTTGCGCTAGCATTTGCTAAGTCTTGTTTGAGTTCCCTGGTCCCAACAACTCTTGTGATTGAAATATCAAAGTCTACATGCTGGTTATGCCGTGAATTTCTAGCTACCTTTCGTTATTCCTACCACCACATCACCATCCATGTTCCACCCTGTAGTGGTGAGCTTAGATCTGGATGCAGTTCTCCGGGATGCACACTTCCGCCGAGAGCGCCTTCAAGAGTAGTGAATGCCATACGCAAGGAGTTGCAGGATGTAATAAAGCAGGTCCTTACCGAGAGGGTGGGAACTCCAGCAGTTGATTCGGACCCTTTTGCTCACGATTCCTCCTCCTCCGACGAATTCTGGGTTGACGATTCCTATGATTCCGACGACGTATTCGTGGATTTGACTCCTGAGGATACCAGAAGCATGGTAGAGGGAATATTGAGATGATGTGTTACCCGTTTATGTACAGCATATTGGCGAGAGTGGAATAATGGAATAATGGTAGGATGGAGAAGAAGGCAGGGAAGTAAGACGGTAGAAAAGCGGAGGATGGCGCTGGATTCAACTATAGGTTCTTGAATCATCAACAAGCTCTTTTTTACTTTGCATTTATTTCTTGATTCTGTTTTTCTTCCTGTCAAGATGGTGCCTCGAGTGAGGCACTACGGTTGCTACTGTAGTTTGATGGTGAACCATCGTAGCTGGAGTATTGTGAGGGACATGATAGGTCAAGCCATAATATTACACCACCTGTGTTAGTGGCCGCTATGCACAGAGCTTTATTTTCGCTTGTTTTCTCCAGAATTGATGTTTCTCAAAATTCATCTGTCGATAAGCGACGACTAGAATAGCTTTAATGTCATTAGAGCAGATTGTCTTTCCCAAGGCTTTACTTTTATCAGCTTGGCTGTTACTTAGTGTTCTCTGGGGCATTAGTATTCCACCGGGTATGTGATTGAGTGTGCTCTGTGATTCCTGGATTGAGAGGTGGAGTTTCACTACCGTGTGCAATCAACTTGCCTCCAACTACAGTTTCTGGATCTGCCTCGGTCCTACGAGTTACGCAAATAGGCCTGCAAATTTTCGTGAAACACAGTAGCCACAAAAAAAACAATGGGATAAAGAAATCAATCGGGAATAATCATCAACCGCCCAAAATATTTAAACTCAAGGTGTTGTGGAGATAGCTTCACTTATCATATCTCGGGAGAATACTTAGACAAATTGGGGAGGGGGTTTTAGTCAAATAGGCCCCATGTATAGTATAACTAACTGCTGGAATGGAAATTTCCTTTTTCAACAAACAGCAATGCCCATAATCGCCGTTTCTGGTATTATACGGAGCCTCCATTCTATAATACTTGGTAGGGGTAAAAAAGTATAATAGTATCTATATCTTCAAGGTTGCAGAGGGAGAGAGAGAGAAAGTGGAGAAGCGAGGACTAGTGTATTATACAAAATTATTTTTTTCACATCGGAGCTAAACTCGTTCGTTTTTGGTATTTATTATTCATCAATTTTGGAATGGTTATCTGTTTGTCAGCAGCCCTCCAAGTTAAGTGCCTTTCTATACACGATATCTTCTTCCATGCAACAATACCAGATTGGGGGTGAATGTATATATATACACGATATAGATAAAAAGGAAAATTTTGAAATCATACTCCGAGATCGCCTCGTGAGGCCAGCATACCTGGACAGGTTTTGGGCCGATATAAGGGGCAAGCAAGTCTACAGTAGCTGGAACTCATCCTCGCGGGAGTGCGGGTGTGATTTTCCTGCTATTCTCTATTCATGTTTATGAATTGAGGTTAGCCACTGTTAGTGAGTATGAGAGATTGAGATTCTAGTGAAAAGGATATGGGAAAGTAAAGTATAATATCATATAGGAAAGAATAGAAAAATAAGCTCTTTTCCAAGCAGCATCATATCGGGCCATGGCCCAGAGCATCCTAACATGCACCTCAATATACCAAAACATAAATACAGATAATCAGAAAAGACTCGGAGTAAATGCATATAGTACAATATGGAATGAAAATGCTTTTCCTGCGACAAGCACGGACAGGAGCGGAGTCCAAATATTGGAGATTAGGCAAACAGAGAAGAAAGGAAAGGAGAGTAGAGTGTCTAGAAGATAGCAGCGGATATACAAGAAGCCTGTTCTAATAAGGAGTATGGATATTGGAAACTATTGTGAAAATAATGGGCGGAGGGGAGTGCAGGTAAATCGCTTATTGAGATTAACGAGGAGAGGCCGGAAGAGTGCTACAATACCCAGCATGCTGGCGGATAGAGGCGATCTGGAGTGGTGATCGTCTCACATGAGTAGCAGCAGAGCCTCAATCTTGGCATTTTGAGCTTAATTTAACCACAACCCCACGGTAGCGCCATGTACAGTACGGTGTGCTAACTTAAGTTCTTCTGTAAGTAAGCATAGAGGTCACTAGGAGAATAATAATGAAACGAGTCGAAAAGAGTTTGCGTGTGAGAATGCGGTGTTGAGGACGGTTAGGTGAAGAGCATCTCCTAAGTGGAGGATGCGAAGCGAGTGATCGCCAGTGATTACCCTGTGATTGCCAGGGACTTTTGCAAAGGACACCAAAGCCGATGGCAGAATTACAAATTACACTAGACGCGAGCACAAAAGGAACCATGAGAAGAGGAAAGGTGTCCTCAGTTAAGGTTAAGAACAAGAGACAGCACACATAAAATAAAATAAAACCCTAGAGTGTTATACCGCATTAACTGGCAAGGACCGCCTGGCACTAGTAGGTTGGTTTAGAGTTGCGCTAAGTGTGACTGGCCTTAGCGAGGTGAAAAAAGTGTTATGTGGCAGATTAAAGAGTTTAAAAGCAACATCACTCTGAATGCTATTACCGTAGTAGGATTTTTTACAAAGCTGGATAAGCTTAACACAGAGCATAGGTAGGGAAGAGGAGTACCGGTATTCTGATGGGTTTAAGTTATAAAACTAATGAAGAGGTAGTTTTATCAAAGCACGGATAATGCCTACTGAGGGTGACCAGAGAAATGGAGTTATACGATCGAGCAATCGGCCAGGAACTGCCTCCGCACCACTTATCCAAAAGCCACGCAAAGTCTACCCAGCTCGAAAAGAGATCCACCGTTCCTATACACGTGAGTTTAAGCTAGAGGTACTATCATATTGGGTGCATCATAAGATTGCTATAGGGCCAATGACCTTTAGGGCTCCAACTCAGAAGGAAGTTTCAGTCCGCTTTCTGGTTCCTGAATCAACAATCCGCGGTTGGAAGTCAGAGTCTGCCATGAATAGCATTGTGAATGAAAAGAAGCACCAGCGAGGAGTGGGGAAAGGAGAGGCAAAAATGTCTGCTGGTCGGTGGCCAGAGATGGAGAAGCTACTCTATGCTGAATACCAGAAGCGGAGAGAGGAGAGGAAGGCTGTAAGAAGAGGATGGCTAAGAAAGGTTGCTATGAAGTCGTTCATTGTAGCCTATCCTGAGAAGGATGTGAGCGCCTTTGTCTTCAGCAATGGGTGGTTTGCCGGGTTCCTAGCTAGGCATCAGATATATATCCGACTCACTACCAACAAATCCCAAAAGATTCCATCCGACTACATCAGTGTTTGCGTGAAGTGGGCTCAATTTAATCGGCGGAATTCTCAGGTTCGCCCAGGGCTAGATACTCTGCGAGTAGTGG
The DNA here is from genome assembly GCA_003070745.1 of Tuber borchii. Taxonomy (NCBI): domain Eukaryota; kingdom Fungi; phylum Ascomycota; class Pezizomycetes; order Pezizales; family Tuberaceae; genus Tuber; species Tuber borchii. The sequence goes on from NESQ01000040.1 coordinate 86,868, forward strand.
GCCGATATCTACTCTCCTCTCTTTGCAATATGGACGAAACACCACTACCCTTTGAGTTTCTTGAAGGTCAAACCTACGCTGATAAGGGTAGTACTACAGTCCAAGTTAAAGCTACTCGTAGTGGCTGGGACAAAAGACAAGCCACAATCATGTTTTGTGTTTTTGCAGATGGAGCGATGCGGGTACAACCTTTAATTATTTTTAAGGGATCAGACAATCTTACTCGACCTACCGACATTCAAAGAAGAGCTACTGAATACAGTCGCTATGATCCTCAAGTCAAAGTCATTTTCAACCCCAATGCTTATGCAAATGAATCTGTACTTGTTGATTGGATAACCACTCTGCTAGTGCCAAACCTACCTCCTGGTCCAAGACTTCTCGCAATGGATGTGGCTAAATTCCATAAAACAAATCTTGTTTTATCTACCCTACGGTCACATAATATTATCCCCTCACTAATACCTCCAGGATGTACTGGACTTTTACAGCCCCTTGATGTTGCTATTAACAAGCCTGTAAAAGATATTCTCCGAAGCCTTATAGAAGAAGCCTTAGACAAGTATGAGATACAACACAATGAGGACTTAAGAGAGACTACAAGAGCTAGTGCTGTAGAAGATCGACGTGTATTGGTTCAAAGATGTGTGGTAGAGGCTTGGCAGATCTTTTCTACAGAAAAGAGAGATGTGGTAGTGCATTCCTTCCGGAAAGTCGGACTTTCACTCCCTATTGATGGCTCTTGTGACGATGAGCTGTCGGTCAAAGGTATTTCAAAGGAGGAATTTGTAGTGGGAAACTGGCAATTGTCTGAAATAGACAACGGGAATGTGGTACCTGCATTAGACGAGTAGCATAGAACAGCTATTTCAAACGGGGTGGAGTTGGATTCATGTACAGAATTAAGTTAACGCTAACGCTGATTTTTTTTTGTTTATATGTCACTAGTGTCTTAGAAATTGCGCTAAAGGATCACACTCTAAATGGACGTACTAGCGGCAGGCGGTCCTTGCCAGTTAATGCGGTACCTGGAGAGGAACCTCTAATGACCTAACAATACCGGTAAGATTATAACTTTAAATCTAGAGTACTGGACCGGGAAATGAACCAGATGTAGAAGTGCATAAATCGGTTTGTACGATATTTTCTGTTATCGCAACAAAATAAACAGTACACAAAACATTGATGGCAAAGCAGCCTCCTTTGTCGCCCCGCACTTTCAAACCTCCAAAGATATTTCTCTAGATCAGGTTTAATATTAATCTCTATGTATTCTACGTATATACATTTTATATCTTATTCGATTTTCATCACAGTGGGGTTGGTGGGAGAGTACTGTTGCCATGGCCAAAGTTTTTCCTGTTCCTGGATGTACTGTACGGTTAATTTTGTCAAGGAACAATAATTATTACAATAATAATATTTTGTGAATTTTGGAACAAATCGTTCACTGTGTTGCGCGGGTGGAAGTGGGGTTGTAGCTTATTATTGGGTTGGGCTTTTTCGTAGAATTTAGGTTATCACCATCATTCCCTTGTACAATAACCCACACCCATCCAACTTTAATTGCCTTCATGAGAAGGACTGGACTATCGCTTCCTTGTTGTCATTGTCGATGGATAGGACGGTTGCCGCTTAGCCTTTTTTACTCCCAATCGCCCAAACCTACCGCATGATCACTTTCCTGTAGTTCCCACATCACCCCTTGTCTGCTAACGTCTGAGAAAGTGATCTTTGGCTAGCAACCTCTACAAAAGAACATGCACACCTCAACCTTTTCCTCCTGTCAACACCTGCGCACAATCATAGCGCCTCTATCATATTCATCATGTCTATGCAAACTATAGATCATATGATCTATATGCTCAGTGAGCTTGGTCTTTACTACTTTTATCATCAACCACCCACCAGCCGAGCCATCTCGAAGCACAATCAACAGCTCTTACGAATGCTCAGCTTACTCTCGCTCATAATTGTCACTGAGGGTTCTGGCGATGTTGCTGCGGTGTCCTTGCATGCGACCGCGGGCAAAGGAATTGAACTATACTACTCAAAGAATCATCCCTGCACACCGGATGAAACAGCCTACGTCATCGAACTATTTGCAACTGCCACCAACTCCACTTCCTCCAGTTATACCAAATTAACAGCTTTATTCAATTTGGTTCTTTGCAAATACAAAGATAAGATTATCACATGGCTACACAAGCTTTGTAACTGACTAAGGGACCTAGCTAAACAAGATGATGTTTCCTTTGCCACTTCGAATCTACGGGCAAGAGTAGACGGCAATCCCATGGCTACTCAGTGTGATGCAAAAATCAGAAAGCTTGTTGGAACTGAGAGATTCACTCTTGAATGTTCTCTAGTCGACTTCTTGAAGAGCTGGTTCCAGCTCCTTTTGAGTAGCTTGCAACATGACCCTTTCTTCGATTTGCCAGCAAATGAGAGTCTTCTTCGGGATACAATCACTATTTCTTACTTTCTGGCACAAGAGGCATAGGATCCTCAAGCCGCGTCCATCCTCGATAGGATCTTACTCTACCGGATTAGAAAGCTGGGAGAATATCATGCCGCTATTACGTTCCTTGTCAACGAAATTACAAAGTTGAACTCAGACCATAAGAGAGGCATCAGTATTAAAGAGGTAAGCTGGTAGTCTTGTTTTCTTAAATGCTTGAATGGCTTTCCAACAGGGTGAAATTTTAAAACAGATCGTTCCTCCACCACCTGACACTCAGTTCTCGGGTGATTTTCTCGCCATACTTAACCAGTATACACAAGATAATGGTACCACTGAGGTTACAGAGAAATATCTGAGCAAAGAATATCACGGAAAAAGAGAGCTTCCTTCCGCTTCCAAGGTTGGATTGAAAGCCAGTGTCCATTGTGAATGCTCTCTTGCACTGGCATCTGCTAAGTCTCATTTGAGTTCCCCGGTCCCAACAATCCTCGTAATTGGGATATCAAAGTACACGTGCTCGTTATGCCATCAATTTCTAGCTACCTGCCATGACTCCTACCCTCACATCACCATTCATGTTCCAGCCTGTAGCAGCAAGCTAAGATCTGGATGGACACTTCCTCCGGGAGCACCTTCAAAAGTGGTGAACGCTATGCGTAGGCAGTTGCAGGATGTAGTAAAGCAGGTCCTTACCGAGAGTGTGAGAACTCTGACAGCGGATTCGGACGCTTGTGCGGACGATTCCTCCTCCGACGAATTCAGGGTTGACTATTCCGACGAGGATTTCCATGACTATTTCAACGACGATTCCGACAATGATTAATTCGGGGATTTGGCTCAGGCTAGAAATCACCAGCACGATAGAGAAAACATCCGAGCGATACGTTGCCCGTTCATCTTGAGAAAGATTGGCTCCATTTTCTCCAAGTAAGGTTTTGCTTGCTGTTCCTTTCGCCACTTGATTCTAATCTCATGTGATAGATTTAGATATAGAAGAAGAAAAAATTAGCTAATGTCGTAGCTACAGTGAATTTGTTTTTTGTTTACCCATTTTTCCTAGCTATCAGGGAATCAGCTTTATTGTCCGAATTGCTAGGACATTTAAAGGTAGTGATTTGAGGGGTGCTGCTGGTGCTAGTGAAGTCTCGGTAGTCGCTATAATGATAGTTGGAGCAGTACTCTTCTGAGTCGGGAGAGTTTAAACACCAAGATTGGATGAACGGGCAGATTGGAGAGAGAGTCGAATAGTGGAATAATTATAGGATGGAGAGAGTGGGAAGGAAGTAATCTGGTAGAAAGGCGGAGGATGGTGCTGGATTCAAATTTGGGTTCTTGAATCATCAACAAGCTCTTTTTTACTTTGCATTTATTTGTTAATTGTGTTTTTCCTCTTGTCAAGAGGGTATCTCGAGTGAGACACTGCGGTTGCTAGTTTGATGGTGAACCATCTTAACTGGAGCAATTGTGAGGGATATAATAGGTTTAACCGTAATATTACACTACCTATGCTAGTAGCTGCTATGTACAGAGCTTGATTTTCGCTTGTTTTCCCCAGAATTGATTCTCAAAATTCGTCTGCCGATAAGCAAGGACAACCAGAATAGCTCCAATGCCATTAGAGCAGATTGTCTTTCCCAAGGATTTTACTTTTATGGCTTTGCCATTGCATAGTGTTCTCTTGGGGCTTTAGTTTTCCACCGAGGATGTGATTGAGTTTCACAATTGTGTGCACTCAACTTGCGTCCAAGTGCAGTACTTGTTGCTAGAGAAGCGTAGTTTTTTTATGGTATGATCCGTGATTTTTTTCCACGCTACCTATTTCTAGGGCTGGGTGTTGCGGGGGTACGAAAATGGGCCTTGCTGCAAATTTTCATGAAACACTGTAGTCACGAAAACAGGAGGGTAAGCAATCTATCAGGAATGAAGGATCAACCGCCCAAAATATTTAAAACTCAAAAAACGTTGTGTGGACAGCTTCATTTACCTCGAGAGAATATTATACTTAGACAAATTGGGGAGGGGTTTTCGTCAAATAGGATCCCCATGTATAACTAACTTCTGGAATGGAAGTTTCCTTTTCAACAAACAGCAACGCCCGTAATCGCCGTTTCAGGTAAAGGAGCCTCCCTATAAGTACTTGGTAGAGGTAAAAAAACTAAGGATCTATATCTCCAATGTGCAGAGCGAGAGAAAGTTGAGAAGGGAGGACTAGTGTATTATACAAAATTATTTTTTCGCAGTCAGTGCCAAGCTCGTTGTTCGTATTATTATTTATCAATTTTGGAATATGGTTATCAGATTTTCAGCAGCCCTCTAAGTTAAGTGCTTTTCTATACACGATATCTTCTTCCGTGCAACAATACCAGACTCGTGGTAAATATGTATATATATACATGATATAGGTAAAAAGGTAAATCTTAAAATCATACTCCGAGATCTCCTCGCGAGGCAGCAGACCTGGACAGGTTTTGGGCCGAAATAAGGGGCAAGCAAGTCTACAGTAGCTGGAACTCATCCTCGCGGGAGTGCGGGTGTGATTTTCCTGCTATTCTCTTTTCATGTTTATGAAACTGAGGTTAGCCACGGTTAGTGAGTATGAGAGATTGAGATTCTAGTTAAATGGATATGGGAAAATAAAGTATAATAATATTATCATCAGGAAAGAATAGAAAAATAGGTACTTTTCCAAGCAGTACCATATCGGGCCGTGACCCAGAGCATCCCAACACGCACCTCAATCCACCAAAACATAATACAGATAACCAAAAAATAGTAAATGCATATAGTACAATATGGAATGGAATGCTTTCCTGCGACAAGCACGGACAGGAGCGGAGTCCAAAGATTGGAGATTAGGCAAATAGAGAAGAAAAGAAAAGGAGAGAAGAGTGTCTAGAAGATAGCAGTGGATATGCGGGAAGGCTGTAAAGAGGCTCGGAGAGAGTAGGAAGGCTGTGCTGATAAGGAGTATGGATATTGGAAATTATTGTGAAAATAATGCACGGAAATGGGCGGAGGGGAGTGCAGGTAAATCGCTTGTTGAGACTAACGAGGAGAGGCTGGGGATGTTAGAGGTTGGAGGAGTGCTACAATACCGGCATGCTGGCGGATAGAAGCGATCTGGAGTGGTGATCGGCCACAATTGTCTAACATGTCGGGAATGACATCGTTCCGTGCGAGCAGTAGTTTCACCATCCCTTCATGCCCATTCAAAGAAGCAATCCAGAGCGGTGTTTGCCCCTTGTTGTTTGGCATGTCAGGATTGACCTCGTTCCGTGCGAGCAGCAGTTTTGCCACCCCCTCATGCCCATTGTGAGAGGCGCACCAGAGTGGGGTTTTACCCTCATCGTTTTGCTTGTCGGGATTGACATCGTGCCGTAAGAGCAGTAGTTTCACCACCCCCTCATGCCCATTGTTAGAAGCATTCCAGAGTGGTGTTCGGCCCTCGTCGTTTGGCATGTCGGGATTGACCTCGTTCCGTGCGAGCAGTAGTTTTACCACCCCCTCATGCCCATTATAAGAAGCATTCCAGAGTGGTGTTCGGCCCTCGTCGTTTGGCATGTCGGGATTGACCTCGTTCCGTGCGAGCAGTAGTTTCACCACCCCCTCGTGCCCATTGTAAGAAGTTGTCCAGAGTGGTGTTCGGCCATCATTGCTTGGCATGTCAGGATTGACATCGTTCCGCGCGAGCAGTAGCTTTACCACCCCCTCATGTCCATTATAAGAAGCATTCCAGAGTGGTGTTCGGCCCTCGTCGTTTGGCTTGTCGGGATCGACATCTTTCTGTGCGAGCAGTAGTTTTACCACCCCCTCATGCCCATTAAAAGACGTAGCCCAGAGGGGCGACCGGCCATCATTGCTTGGCTTGTCGGGAGTGACGTCGTTCCGTGCGAGCAGTAGTTTTACCACCCCCTCATGCCCATTATAAGAAGCATTCCAGAGTGGTGTTCGGCCATCATTGCTTGGCATGTCGGGATTGACCTCGTTCCGTGCGAGCAGTAGTTTTACCACCCCCTCATGCCCATTATAAGAAGCATTCCAGAGTGGTGTTCGGTCCTCGTCGTTTGGCATGTCGGGATTGACCTCGTTCCGTGCGAGCAGTAGTTTCACCACTCCCTCATGCCCATTGTCAGCAGCACGCCAGAGCGGGGTTTGGCCGTCTTTGTTCGGCTTGTTGGGATCGACATCTTTCCGTGCGAGCAGTAGTTTTACCACCCCCTCATGCCCATTAATAGACGTAGCCCAGAGGGGCGACCGGCCATCATTGCTTGGCTTGTCGGGAGTGACGTCGTTCCGTGCGAGCAGTAGTTTTACCACCCCCTCATGCCCATTATAAGAAGCATTCCAGAGTGGTGTTCGGCCCTCGTCGTTTGGCTTGTCGGGATCGACATCGTCCCGTGCGAGCAGTAGTTTTACCACCCCATCATGTCCATAGTAACAAGCGCACCAGAGTGGCGTTTTGCCAGCTATGTCTGGCTTTTCCGGATTGACATCATTCCGTGCGAGTAGTAATTTCACCACCCCCTCATGCCCCTTGTCGGCGGCGCGCCAGAGCGGTGTTTGATCCTTGTTGTTTGGCTTGTCGGGATTCACATCCCCCCGGGGTAGCAGTAGTCTCACTACTCTTTCATTCCCTTGCTGAGCTGCCCACATGAGTGCTGTAAATCCCATACAATCACTTTGATTGATATCACAGCCTTCCTTTTCTATCAAACTAATCACAACCTCCACAATTCCAAAGTACGATGCACAGTGTAGACTTGGCCATAGGTGATGAGGAAGTGAACACGAATGGAAGCTCCCTATCTGCTCGATAAGTAGAGTTGCTGATATGTGGCTGCCAGCCCTATTTAATAGCTCGAGCCCCAGGAATTTTGCGTCATCTGAGAGTTCCACTTTTGCGTGATTTCCCCAATGCAAAGAAGAATATTTGAGAAAGGGCATGTCTCCAAGGTGCGATACATCATTGGCCGGAAGCCCCTTGATCTGTTCGTAATTTAGATACACCAGGCATGCTTGGCCAAGAGTTTTGTGGGCGCCGGGAAAGATATCATGGCGGGAGAGGTATTCTTGGAGTGTGTAGTGGATCAGTCGGACTGTGGATGTCTCCGCGTCAATCACAGCAAGCCCTAAGCATGACCCTAGCACTGTATCTTGAGGCCGGATATTCTCAGGGTCCAGATCTGTCGACTGCACGTCTACTGCCAGCGCATGACAGAGTTCGTCAATCCGTAAGGGCCGCCCAGCGTGGGATACCCACATCAGCACTTCCATACCAAGTCGTGATCGGTCTCCCTTCTGCTCCCTTATTCGCTGTAGTGTTTGGGCATATACACTGTCGAGGCCCACTCCCGTCGTCGCCACCTTTCGCAACATCTGCTTTCTCCTCGCTAATGAAGTCTCGCCCAAGATTGCCTCAATATTTAAGGCAACGAGTAGAAACCTGAGTACAATATCAATGAATGATTCAAATCTACAACCGAGCTTCCCCTACTCACATTTCCGAAGCCTTTTCCACCATTGTTGTCATTATATTATTTTTCAGATCCTCTGCCATCAACCCCGGATCTTCGTCATTGCCCATCTGGTGGCTTAGGTATCGCGTGATATCTCCTTGATCGGCCACAATGTGTATGGCATAGGCCTTCTTGGTGAGATGGCTATCGACTTCCGCGCGAATGTATGGCCTCCCTGTAAGCAATAGCCGCACATTTGGAGCATCCTGAAGAATGTCTCGTAGGGCGTGAAAGAACTCGAATCGGTGTTGTGGAAGCACCTCGTCTACCGCGTCGACAGCAATATATACAACCTCAGTGTGGCCGGCTATCTTGACGAATAATTTCACCATGTCTGGCAACTGTAGACCATCCCCGCCTTCCCGCTTCGACTCGTCAAACGCACTTTTAATCTCACTCGGAATCAGCGGTGCTCTCAAAGCAGCCTGTCGAACTAGACTTCCTATCATATTCACCGCCGATTGGTCTTTCTGGGCCTGGTAATCGCAATAGAGAAATATAACCGCCATATTCTGTTCCCGAGTTTGTTCCCGTAGGGTGTCTATAACTAATGAACTAATTTTATTGCCTGTGAGCATCATGTATTGTTTCTGGAGAATACTAATTTACCTTATATAGGTCTTGCCAATCCCTTGACTCCCGTAGCATAGCAGTGTACGATCCACCGACTCGTCCTGGCTCTTGCACCATAACTCAAACTCGGTTCTCCGGAGAACCCATTCCCCAACGCCCCTAAGCCGACCACTTCTCACATCTCGATGCCTTTTATTGGGTTGGAGTGGAGATAACCATTCTTGAATCCTCAAAGACTCTTCCTCTATTCCCATGTTGAAAGTGTTATTATAGCTGTAGGAAAAATTCCCCACGTTCGAATTCGAGTGGCCATAATTGGTATTAGTCATGCGATGGTTGGTACAGGTGTTTAACATCCCGTGCTGGCATGGACCAAGGAGGCTTGATCCTTCGTTCCTGGTCGGTGATGGATTCATCGCGGATAAGGTTGATAACGGGTGAGAAGATAGTATAGCAGTATGGTAGTTTGTCGAAGGTATTGATGGGCTTATCATTTAAGTTACTTAACGAAAAGCGGGGATTGCTTTATTTTCCATCTAATACTATTGTTATTTGACAAACATACCCCAACCAACCATTCTCATGCCAAGCAAGCAAATTGCCTTATCCCTGCATCCCCACTGGCCTATTCCGGTTTGTGGAAGCTTTTACTTGTACAGTTCGCTTATTATTCATTTACCCTAGCTTCATCTAGTAGAATACTTGTATTTTCCCTTGGACCGCTGGGACTTTCCAGCCCAGATCAAAATCTGGAATACCAAGCCTATTCTGGCAATCGTGACTACATCTACTACAGCTGCCCTACATTAAGTCATTTCCATCATGGCCATGATCAACAGTTTGCATTTTGCGGCGTTCGGAGCACTGCTGCTATTCTAGAGATAAGCCCAGACTGTCGCCTATCAGTAAAGTCACGAGTATTGATAATTGATTCACCTTTTGCTACTGGGATACCTTCGGACCAGCCGAGAGCCATGCATACTGCTACGGCAAATGTAGGCCCCCTGAATCACACTTGTATAATGGGTGCTTGAATAGAACAAATAACCGACGCCAATAGGGAGATATCGGATTAAGGGTGACTGTTTTACTGCGGAATCACGGATAACTCAACCGTATGTACTTTAGACTTGCTTACTTTCGTACAGTACTAGGGCAAAAAGATTCGTCCAATGCCCATTTTACACCAAAAGTGCCCATCTTCACCGCCCTCTCTCATTGCGCAATGTCTATGAGAATCAGCGAAAATTTGTCCTTGTATTAGCAAACCTGTAGATAACATGAAGAAAGTTACAGAATCCTTAAATATTACCAAATGATGGAGAAAAGGTCGTTTTAAGTGTCTGGCATCGGTTGCCATGTACTTTTTTGTTGTTGTTATGGAGCCCCATACAAAAACTTAAGTCACTTTTACACTTGTTGACATAATCGTGAAGACTGAAAACAGCTTTGATTCCTTACACTTCTACTTGCAGAGTTTTGAATAGATAGTGATTCCCTAGCTGATGGAAAGATTTTAAGTGTTTTTATATAAGCAGTGTTGAGAATTGTTTGTTTAAAAATGTCAATTTTTGGTGTAAAAAGGGTATCGGAAGAATCTTTTTGCACCCGTACTTTAGAATCGAATTTTTTGCTCCAGAATGCGGTTCACATGGGCATCATGGCTCATGGAGGCATTGTTTTTCCCTGTTTCACCCTACCAGTAGGAGGGTCAGGGATCTTATCGCTATTGTGGATAAGAGCCTCCTTCGCTTAAAGAATAGGTGAACTTTTCAAAAGTTAGCTTATGGTTGGACAAGAAACCACGAGCCAATCATTCCCATGCTAAAGCCGTAGATTTTCCATCATTGCATCCCCGCTTTCCCACTGCCATCCGGGGAGTATTTCATAAACTAACTTATGACAGCTCCAGTTGTTTGAACTCGCTGTGCTGGGTACACCCAGGAGCATGGTGACCGTTTGCTTACCTTATTATTATCGCTTAATCAACAGAGTCACAAGCATCCATCACTCGCCAATTACAGGAGAGCTTTTGTCACCTTGTGCTCCTATACGACACCGATCGCTAGCGCACAACTTTAGAGAAAGTGGGAAGCTCGCTCATCTTCTTTACTAACTAACGATAGGGATTGAGGCATATATTAATCACAATGAAGTTGTCCTCCTATCCTTCAATTAGTCACCATACATGTCCTTGCTCTTCCACGTATGTCCCCCTTTCCCTTTTACTGACTCCCATCCTAACACAAGAAAGACACAGATTGTAGAGCACCCCCGCTGTTCATGTCCTCTACGCATCCTATCTCCTCTCATCCAACTCCCCTGCATTCCTCTGCTTGACTCTGCCATATTGCTTCTTGCGCTTCACTGATTTAAAGCGTATCTCCAAACGCTTTGACCACACTCTTTGATTTAATAATAAAATGAGAGGCTGAGCACACTGCTTCAAACGGCAATGGTTAACCAGCGAGATGATGAAACAGCGAAACGGTGGAACAGTGGCAGCAAAGCAAAACCAAATTCCAAACATAAAAGATTCCGAGCGCCAACCCACAACTTTGCGGTGTGAAATTTCACTCTAGTGATGGCCACGAGCAAGCTCGAGCAGTGTTCCCAACCGTCCATTCCGTCCGTCTGCGGGGAGGAGGGGACAGACTACCGCTCGTAGTCCGTCTTTTTTGGGGGGCTAAGACGGACTACGCCCGGAAGAGTGAGGACCAGACGGGCTGTATGGAGCTATTGTCCTAGCGCTTGGACCTCTACTACTAATCAGATGGAAATCATGAGGCATCACTCGTAAGATCCGGCAGTCCCCACCTGCCCCCTACACCCCCCGTTTTCCTGCCATCTCCCACAATTTCAAGCCTTTCTTCCTTAACTGTCCCTAGCTAATAATCGATTTTTTTTTACACATATTGCTTTAATGAACGGGCCCTGTGGTGGGGTTTCTATATGGTGGGCGGGTGGTACTTTCCAGATGTACTGTGGGAAGGGTGGGTTGAGTTGGCTTACCTCAGGATTGTAATGCTGTTTGGTGACCGTATACCTGAATAGGTGGTGGCTCCATTATTAGCTAAGAACAAATGATATTGAAACGGGGGTGCTAATTGGCTTACAGTAGATTTCCGGGAGAGTGAGGTAAACAAAGACAAGTGACAATTATCGTGAAAGGAAATAAAACAAAAAGAGAGATCGCAAATAGTGACATAACTTTTCATCCAGCCAAACACTTTAGTTATTCATTATAAATAGCGATCTAAATCATGTAGTTAAACTTGTGCAAGGCTGTAAACTTAGAGAGCCTTCAAGGTATCATTGCGGATTTCCCTCATTCCGCACATGGCATATCATGTCCTAGTTATCACTACTCACTCACAGTATTTATAAACACATCTGTACTGGCCGGAGTTGAAATCGTACACCTCCGAATGACTCATTTATGTATCATGAGGTATCACTCGTGCCATCCCCGGCCATCCAGCCCCCTGCTATACACTAAGATGTCTCAGCTATAGAGCCCGCCGTCCTGCCCAAAGACGGCCGGTTTTCCCTTGGGGCACCCCAGACGCACTACAGCTAGCAGTCCCGTCCCGTCCAAGGTTCTTGGTAGTTCCACCCCTAGGGCCCCGCCGGGCTCCTAGACGGCTGTGAACACTACCTCCAACATTTCTCAATTTTTCTTGTCTGACTTGCCACCAAAGGGCTTCATATTGGCTCTCGAATGAACGGAGTGAGGTGAGTGAGGCTCACAGCAAAAAAGGCAGAGAGAAAGTAGGTTGTGATAAATTACATTGAGGGTGGATGAAAAAGAAAATCGTGGAGAAATTAATTCCAGCAACTGACAACCCCCAGCCCCCTCCGGAGCCCAAAATAATCACATTTTATGAAACCTCCCAATTTTTTCCTTTTTAAGGCAACCACTGTCGGCCCGCTAGTTTCTTCGCTCGTATGTGAGGTGCTGAAGGAAGGGTAAGGTTAGTCCTGGGGCTTCTTTCGTGCCCTAGGCACTGTTTATCAGAAAATAAATTATGTAGCAAGCCACTCTATCGCTTATCATACCTATTCCAACCTCATGTTCCCCCTTTCCTCTACCATAATTTCCTTTCCTTCCCTCCACTTAGCTAGTATAATAGTGAGTGATGAGGAAAAAAAAGAGAAGAATTAACAGAATCAGCTACAGTAGAGGGGGGAAACATTACATAATATACAATAAATTTTTTGATGCCATTTTATGCAAGTGATCCACTTTCCCTGGTGGTCTAATATATATAATGTGTTAAAATTGGCTTTCGTTACGTGTCCCCAGTGAAATTGCCCGCCCCGGCCCGCTGGCTGGCCCGGGGTGGGGCATATTTTTCGCCTCTCCTCCCCCCTACCTGGGGCCAGGGCCCTGCCCCACACATGCCCCGGACAGGCCCCCGTAAAATCTTGGCGGTGAAAAACTGGGGCCCGTCCAGGGAATGAGCGGGGTTGGGCCCCGGACGGTAGCGGGGCGGGGAGAAGGCAGAAAATACGCCCCCCAGGCCCGTGTAATGGTGGGGCCTCTGAGGGCAAAACCCACCCCACCCCGCCCTGTAACGAACGCTAGTTAAAATATTATATGGCATATATTATACCTATGAAAATGAATCAGACTAACTTACTGCCAAGCTTTTAAAAGAAGACAAGATGGATGGGCTAGGATGAACTTTATCAGTGATTTATTCTGTTTGGCTTTTGGTTCTTTTTCACTAAACTTCAAATTGAAAGAGAGACTTCTTTTCAAATAAAACAATAATAGATACTGGTATTAGGAGTAGTAAATCAACATGTAGCAACTATTAAAGCAATAATAAGAACATGAGTACAAATAAGTTATCTAAAGCTATAATAACAGGTTGGCCAGTAGTGGTAGCAGACCAAACAACTTGGATGAAAGCTCTAGAAAAATACTGGCAAATACTCTATTGAGTATTTGGATCTTCTCTAACCTTAATACTAAGGAAATGTGTTTCATAGTATTATTTGCAACACTTTTCATGGGTTGCCAATCTATTATACTCCTATTTCTTAATTTGCCATCTAAAGAGATCTATTTTTTTTCTCTCACTCTGAGAACATAGTAAAGCTATTATATGATATGATACAGTAATATGTAGTAGGCCAACCACCTATCCAATTCTCAAACTACCTTGTATTGTACTTCATTATATCATATTACTGGAAGGATAAGGAACCAGAAATAATAATAGGAGTATAAGGGGTATAAGAAAATTAGTTTCCTCTTTATGTTATTCCTTACACTTCCCTATTACTCTCTATGTATGAAATGATTTGCCTATGTACATTTTATATTATTCATAAGGTGAGTGGGCCAGATTATCAAAACATCATAATCTTCAACTACTTTAGCTCTATGCCTCCTACTACCACCTGGCTCTCCCATCTAATACTTACTATACCTGCTACTTTATCTGCCTATTTTCTACCACTACTTACTCATGTCCTCCAACCTAATTGAAAAGCATCATACAAGATTCCTGCTTGCTTGCTACCTTCTCGCTTATCTTGCCTTTGACCACTATTGGTACAGAAAATAGAGTTGGTGAATGATCTTTCAAAATTCTGATATCTATACCCTTCTAAATTGCTAGCATACTATGTTATCAGCTTTGAGCACATTAACCACTGTTCCATGTACTTCAGCTAGTATTGGCAATATGAGCCTGTATGAAGACACTACAGGTGAGTTTTGTGAGCAACTTAGTGGAAAATAGCATAGGTTGATAAATTCTGAGTGCTACTAATCAAGTTAATTGTCTAGGGACAAATACTAGGAGTGTTGACTATTTAGATATTCTCTACAATAAAGCTATAATAAATTGCCAATCTGATTAGTGATTACCAGACAGCTCTACACAAATCATTCTCTATGAGACAAGGATTCTCACCACTATTGCTGATATTAAGAAGACACAAATGCCCAGAAATTAGATGTAGAGATAATAGGAAGATCCTTTGTCCAGTTATATATATGTTCAATTTACTATATGCAATAGCTTAAGCCAGCTAATAAACAACAATATTTTATAATAACTATAAATCAAAGAAATATTTTTATCATAAACTATTTCTATTAATCTTTTAATTCCACTTTAACTTGAGAAAAATGGAAATTACTATTCTCTGCTTTTACCAACTTTGATATCTGACTGATGGAAAGTGTAATAGCTGTATAGATGAATCCTGAGTTCTGACATTGAGTAAAGTAATGCAGACTCAAAATGTTTTTATCTTTCGTATATTTGGCTAAAGATGGTAGGCAATGAGAATAGGCTTTTATTCTTATTATAGTTAAAGATTATATTAGGTTTAATCTATAGGAATAGTCTTTCTAGCCACTATTTAATAAACTATATTAGAGTAGTCAGATTTGGTAATATAATAGGACCAACTGTCTCTCATTTCAGGACTTTGCAAGTTGGCTGTTCTTGTCTTCTTGTTTATTAGTTGAATAGTCGAGATATCACAATACCAGAGTTTGCTGCTTTCTCAACTTCCAGGCCCACTAACTTACTCTAAATATTCTGTATTCTACAAATTATCTTACTCTTATAGTTGGCAACAGTCAAGGGCAATAGTTCCCTGGCTTTCTAGCTGAGATTTTAATTAAGATGCAACACAATTCTGACATACTCACTAACATATGCAGTGTTTCTCTGTATGCATAGCAGATTCTTTGCATAGTAGTATTCAAGCTGCTTTTTCTCTACTGTATACATAAACTACTAGCCTTATATGTATAGGAATGTTATTCAAGGATATAGAGCAAATAATAAAGTTAAAATGCAAATATACATAGAGTATAAGAGGAATAAATTAGGTCTCAAAGGGATTATAATTCTGTAAAAGATAAATATAGTATTAATAGCAAGTAGTACCAGCACAAGATTCCATTTTGTGAATAATTATAGGTTTTATAAGTAACTTGAAGATGGATTTAGGAACCTAATATGAAGTTTAAAAAGCTGATATTCCATTATCCCTCTCTTTAGAAAAGGGCGACAGCCATTACCATGTTTTATGTAGCAGTTGAAGTATTACTAGATGGCAATGGTGTAAGTATATTCAGTGAAGTTACTTGAGAATGTGTGATATTGATATAACCATCTGTGAAAGTATTAGTGTAGCAATTCATATAAGCTTTCTCCAAGAGCTACTTGTTTGACTTATTGACTATTATAGTAAGGCAAATATAAGGAGGAAACTATCTATATTCAAGAATAGGAGCAGATTCATAACTGTAGTTGTAGGCATAATTGTTGAAAGGAGATGATAGTAACTATCCCACTTTATTAGTTACATCTAGTATTATTACTTGGTTCTGTCTTTATCAGAAGTTACTATATCTTTTGCTCTATATATTTTCAGATTAAGAATATAATATTAATTAGTATGAACTTAATACGAAAAGAATATGAATCTAAAAATCTCAATAGAGTAAACTTGGTAGGAGATATTAAATATGAAATAGAAAGGTGTTGACCACTGAGTACAGAAGTTATTACAATCTTCTTCCCTTCGGGCGATACTTGCAGCAGGTAACTACTATTTCGAAGAGCGATCACACTTCCCTATATACGAATGACAACAGCTGAGTATACAGACTCCTGTCTAGTATGATATATGACTAAACTCGTGAGAGACACTATAGTCTTGGCCCGGTAATGCAAAACGTAAAGATAAAAGTATATTGTTGGAAAATAACTTAGATGGTTACGTGAAGAGCTCTCAACCAAGGAGGCCATAAGGACCTCCCTTTTATACCCATTCTTCCTACAACCCTAACCCTTGTAACTCATACCTTCTCGTCACTCGCTCCTATCACTCATAGTGAGTCATAGTGTGAAATCTATCAGCAGACTTCTATGAGTCACTGCGCAGTAACCAACTAGCAAATCAAAACCCAATAAACAAGTCATGTGCGCCATTCGCATTACATGTGTAAAACCCATGACTCATAACTATGAGTCATGTGCAAAAGTCATAATCGTATGACCACAATCGTGTGTTATATCAAAACAATAAATGAATCATAACAAAGGAATTACACGCTATCGCGTAGTCATCTGAAATACTAAACCCTATTACTCACAAGTGTGAACAATGTGAAAACAAATCTTGCTTAGTCAACGTTTGTGACATTAGCTACCTCTCCCCCTAGCATCAGTCCCACAATTCTCTATCTTCCCCAATCTATCAACTGCCTTCCAAATTCTCTCATCTCTTTTTTTAGCCATTTCATAGTTGATTCTTCGCTTCGGAGTTGTTATTTCAACATATTGATCATCGTACTGCCTGTGTTGATGGCGGTTTCTTGGTTGGCAATTGTTGTTTGTAAACTTGGAATTGTTTTGTCCTGAAGGTGTATCGTCTCTTTCAGGATGTCCCGTTATTTAAATAACTCTGCGATCTGTCGTCATATGCTTCTGTTGTCCACGACCCTTTCTTCTCCATCACTTTTTTCACCCCCCTCCCCCAGCAACCCTGCCCTCAGGGTTCTATCCTTTTCGTGTAATTCCTTCTTTTTTCCATCTTTTTGTCACAAACGGTGACTAGCAAGAGAAGTTTTCACATGACTCACACTTGTGAATCATAGGGTTTCGTATTTCACAGGACTATGCAATAGCATGTCATTCTTTTATTATGATTAGTTATTGTTTTGACATGACTCACGATTGTGATCATATGATTTTGACTTTCGCACATGACTCATAGTTATGAGTCATGGGTTTCACGCATATGACACAAGTTCCGCACATGAGATGTTTATTGTATTTTGATTGGTTGATCGAGCATTGTCCAGTGACTCATAGGAGTCAGCTGATGTATTTCACACTATGACTCACTACGAGTTATAGGTGTGCGTGATGTGAAGGATGAGTCATTGGTTGTGGAAGAACTGGTATAAAAAGAGGACACTTATGGCCTCTTAGTTGCCCACGAACCATCTCCTCTACACCTCCGGCGATTGAAATCTCAACACCACGAGAAATCATCGTCAACATCCACCTCCCGCACTCCCAGTGAGCTGCAACTCCCTATGATAGATTCGGACTTGGGCACCCGTTTCTTAGGGCCTGTCCCTACATACTCTCATGTTTTTGTTTCGCGTGTTCTCCTGGCTTCTTTACAGTTGTCTCGCGTTCTCGCTTAGCATCTACACGGTCGGCAACCCCTCGTCATACCTGCGTTTCGTCGTTTAGCTTGGGGCGATCTGTGAAGTAACGGCACCGGTGGCCCTGCTTTCTGGTATTGCACTCTCTCCTGATCGTCTCGGTCGGTACCGTCGCATCGTGAAAAATCGTGACCCCTTGGTGGTCCTCGTCTCCTGCGTCACTGTCCTGGGTCTACCCCTCCTCTCCCCCGCTTGGTTTCGTCCCGTGGCTCGGTTACAGCCAACAACCCCCCGCACGCCGTCGGCCTATCTTTAGGCCGGCGCACCCCCCCCCTCACGCTCGGCGGCCTGCGCCACCGGCACCTTTCCGCCACTTGCGCCTCAGACTCGTGGACTCCCTCGGCTCCCCCCGCCACACGCTTTCCATTAGCCCCGACTGCCTGGCCTATATGGCCCCGGTACTATTACCCTCGAGTTATGGCTACGGATCGTTGGTTTTCTCCTTGGGATCGGCAAACATTCTTGTGACGGATGGGCTTTCTCTTGGTTTGATTTCCTACTGGTTTTGGTATTTTTGGTTTTGCTCACTCTCGGGTTGTTTCTTGGGTTTTTCGGTAGATGTTTTTGGCTTTTGTGGTTTTCATGTATTACACTTTGTTGCTATATTCAGCGCCCGGGCACTTGGTGTGGGTTTTAGACCAGGGGTTTTGCCCCACGGTTTCCACCGTCTCGACGAAGGGCTGGACTGTAGTGGAGGTTTGTTGCGGCCATATCCCTTGTGGATTCGTGTTATTTTTGTACCTTAAACAAAATTTAAAATATGATAAAAAAACAAAAAGAAAAAAAAGAAAAAAAAGGCCTCTTGGTTGCCCCTATTTTCCTGACCATAAGTTTTACAACACCACAGTTTCTAGTGCACGATCCCCACCCACACCTTTTTCAGAAACATCACTCGGGCCCCGGCCCCCTTCATTACCATGGATCCTCTTGGTCCCCCTATCTCGCTCTTCTAGCCCCATTCTGGGCCTCCGTCTGCTACCCCCTCCATTGCTGAGTTCTCCCCGGAGGCCGGTTTTCTGGCCTCGCTGTTTGAACGCACTCGCTCCCTCATCAGTTTCACTCCTGAGCAGCTCCCCTCGTTGTCCCCCCAGGAATGCGATAACCTCTCGATCACCGAAAGTTCTCTCATCCCCCTGGTATGCACCTCCCTCCACGCGGTTAACTCTCTTGGCTACCAGCTGGAGGAGCTCCGCTCCACAGTCCATGATCTGCAGTCCCAGATCGCCAACTCCTCCCCGAATGAGCAACTCCGTGAAATCCGAAACGCCATACGTGACTTGTCACATAGGATGGCCTCCCCCCCTGTCGCAGGTGCACCCCAGAAGGGGTCCCGGCCCCCTCCTCTCCCCCCTCCTCCTCCCTCCCACCCTGGTCCCTTCGGCTCGGCCTATGTGTCCCCACCCACGGGCTCTGCCCCCCCCCCTCCCCGTGCCCCCCCACAGGCAAAATCATATGCTCAGGTCATCCATGGTGGCACCTCGGAGTTCGACGCTGCGGTTAGGTCTAACAAGGCTAGAGCCAAAGGCAAAGGCAAGAACTCTCCCCCTGGCACTTCTGTGAATAAGGTCGCGGCTGCTGGGCAAGACGCCTCTCAGAAGGGTCCTGCCCCCCTTCCCAGCGCTGCCAGAAGGTGCTTTGCTCCCCGAACAACCCACTGCCCCCATCCTCAGTAGTCCTCTATTCGTGTTCGTTTCCCCGATATCGCCACCTCTGTCCTCCGGGAAGCCGGCCCTGAACTGCCAAAGTCGTTCAGGGTCTCGGTCAGCCCCAAGGGGGCCGTCTCCCTCACTGTGGCCGATCCCCTGGTCCCCGCCTCTTGCTACGCTCCCTTCTTCGATGCCTTTGCGGCAAGACTCAACAAGTCCTTTCCCGTGAACAACAATCCATGGGAATACTTCCGCTATGCCCCCACCGACGTTCAGTTCGCCATCCATGGTATCCCAATGGATGCGCACCCCCAGACAGATGAGAAACTCCACCCCCTCCTACGTGCTGGCGTTGACAACGCCAAAAACCTAGTTATCACTCGCTCCCGTTTTCTGAATGCTGACCGTGCCTCCAGAATTGACGGAAAGAAAGCCTTCTCTGTGGTCGTCCACGTCCCCGCGGATCTTGCTTGGCGTATGACCGACCCTCCCCGCATCCTCCACTTTGGCGACAATCGCGAAGTTAAAAGGGCCTACTCTACCAATGCCCAAAGCCAATACTACAACTGCTGGAAGTTTGGCCATTTGAAACCCCTCTGTAAAGAGTCCACTGTCTGTCAGCTGTGCGCCGGTCCCCACCCGAAGGCGGACCACCGCTGCTCCAACCCCACTTGTCCCAAAGAAGGGAATATCCGGCCTGTTCTGGGATGTTGTATTGCATCCCCCGCTAGATGCCCCAATTGCCACGGTCCTCACTCAGCCAGGGACAGAGACTGCCCCGAATGCCCCCCCGCCAACCCCTCTTCGATGCCGCTGCCCGTTGACTCCGACGCTATGGATACGTCAGGATCTTCGAACCCTCCCCCCCCGGCTCCAGCCCCTATCACCCCTGAGCCTCGTCCTGTGTTGCCTGACGCTGACCCTCTAGTTACCCCGAGGCCTTTCCCCTCCGTACCGCCCCTCCGATCCTCCTCCAGGACTGGACGCCCACTCCCCGATGTGGACCCCAGCCCCTCCCCCGCCCCTAGAGACACTTTGGCCTCGCGCCGGTAAATGTCTCACAACCTCGATGACCACCTGAGGGGGCAGGCCCCCCTCCGTTCCCTTCACCTCGTTCAACACAACTGCTTAGGGAGCTGGAATGTGTTTCTCTCCTTGTTTAATTCGTTTAATAAAGTTTCTAACTACCCATCGGTGGTGGCCCTTCAAGACCCCCCTTTTTGGAAAGGTCGTCTTCCTAGCTTTCAGGGTTTTGAGAGCTTTTTTCCTGCGTCTTCCTCCCCCAAACTCAAGGTTGCTTTTTATGTTTCATTGGCTTTGCAAAAAGAGGTCGCTGTTCTTCCCATTTCCACGGGGAGATCGGATTTGTTTTCACTTGACGTATTTACCAAAGATTTGTTTGGTGTGAGGTTTCCTTCGTTTCGTATTTTGAATTTGTACAATCCTCTGGCCAAGAATCGGGGTACGGTTGCTATCCCCCCTCACTTGGCTTTCCCTATTCTTTCGACTCCCATCCTGGTGGTTGGGGACTTTAACTTGCATCATCCTCTTTCTGATCCCTCCCGGCGCCACTCCTCTGAGGAGTTGGCTCTATCATTTCCTTTTTTTCAAAGGGCCTCCGAGTTGGGATTTTCCCTGCTAAACACCCCTGGTGTTTTTACAAGATTCCCCTTCGGTGGCACCTCCAGAGCTTCTATTATTGATTTTGCTTTTGCTTCTCCTTTACTTCGCTCCTTTGTTCAGGGCTGGGATGTTTCCTTGCCTTCTACTGGCTCAGATCATGTTCCCATCTCCATTTTGTTGCAACATCCGAAGCTGCATCCCCCTACTCCAGCTCCCAACTGGGCTTTAACAGACTGGGACGCCCTTTCCCCCTATATGGCTGACCTTTCAATCCCCTCGCTCACTAGTAACCCCACTCGGGCCGCCCTCGAGGCCTGGTTTGACTCTTCACTTCGCTCGGTAACTTCTCTTTTAATCAGGCATACTCCGCTCTCTCGCCCCTCAAGCAGGTCCAAACCCTGGTGGTCCTCCCTTCTATCCTTGCTGAGGCAGGAATATCACTTGGCATCTCGCAAGGCGAGGGCATCTCTTTCTCCGCAGGACAGGCTGGCGGCTAGGATCTCGAGAAACGGGTACCTTAAGGCTATCAAAAGTGCCAAAAACTCTCACTGGAGGCGTCTCCTGGCAGAGGCGACCCCACGTTCCATCTGGACGGTCAAGAAATTCTCCCTGGGCCGCCCTGTCTCTCATTTTCCTTCCTTCCCGGGTGCCACCACCCCGATGGACATCAACTCCTCCCTCCTGGCCCATTTCTTTCCAGAAAAACCAGCTCCCTCGCTGCCCGCTAGGCTCTTCGCTTTCAATGACGCCCCCCCCCTGACTATTGAGGAAGTTTCCTCGGCCCTCTCGAAATGTTCTCCGTCATCCGCTCCCGGCCCTGACACGATCCCCTACGCCGTGTGGAAGGCTCTCCACAAAGCCCACCCCCTCATCCTCACTTCCCTCCTGTCCCCGCTTCTAGTGTACGGTCATCACCCTTCTTCCCTTAAGCGTGCCCATGGTGCCGTCCTTGACAAACCTGGCAAACCCTCCTACGACTCCACGACTTCCTTCCGCATAATTGTGCTGTTGGAAACCGTTTCCAAGATCCTCGAGAGGATTGTCGCCTCTCGCCTCTCTGCTGTGGCCCGCTTTCAGGGCCTCTTGTCTCCCAATCAATGTGGCTCTCTCCCTACCCTTTCCTCCTTTGACGCCTGCGCGGCTATAGTCCACTCTGTCCGCACCCTTCAGAGGTCTCGCAGAAAAGTTTCTTCCCTGTTCCTAGACATCAAGGGCGGCTTTGACAACGTTGATGCTTCCATCCTCTGCTCTCTCCTTCGAAGGAAAGGAGTTAATCGCTATTTAATTTCTTGGGTTTTTTCCTTCTTAACTGACAGAAGGTGCTCTTTATTGTTTCAAGGGTCTCCTAAGGTTTTTTCTTCTGTTACTGTTGGAACCCCGCAAGGGTCCCCTATTTCTCCTTTGTTATTTGTAATTTATGTTTCTTGCTTGCATGTTTTGGTTCCAAAGGGAATTGTTTTGTCTTATGTTGATGATTTTTCGATTACTGTTGCTTCTCCTTCCTAACGCACGAACGTCAGGCTGCTTCAGAGGACCTTTGGGGTCATGAAGGCTAAGGCCATGGCTGTCAAGGTCGGTTTTTCCATTCCAAATACGGAGCTCATCCACTGGCGTACCCCGAAGCAGAGGGATCAGCCGGACGAGCCCTTCCCCCCCCCAATTGCCCTAGACGGCCAAGTTTTCTTTCCTGCAGGCCAACTTCGTTGGCTGGGGTACTGGTTCCTCCCAAACATATCTTCCACGGCTCATTTCTCCAGACGGCTTTCAGGGTTTGGTGCCGGGGTCTTCCCCCACCTTTGCCACAAGCTGGCCTACTCGCTCATCTTCCCCATCCTCTCGTATGGGGCCGACCTCTTCATCCCTAGTAAGGGGCTGCTCCATATGATGGACCTCCACTGGCATCATGTTCAACGCTGGGTTACGAACTGTTTCAGATCTACCCCAATCCACATCCTGGCGGCAGAGGCCGCCCTCCCCCCCCTATCTGTGCTTCTCGCTCACAAACGCCGGATGGCGGCCCTGTGACTCTGTTGCTCCCCACCCACCATCAATCCTGCTGCTGCTCGCCTCCCTCCCTCCTTCCCCTCCGCCCTCTCAGACCGGGAGAAGGAGGACCTTCGTTCACTCTGTGTTGGCCTAGATCCAAACGTCAGGCCTCTCCTCTGGTCCACTCCGGAGCCGAAGTCCCCCGTAAGGACTCACCTACCGGTCGACGCCCTCGCTCATCTTGTCCTCCCCCTTCTGGACGGCTCTCCTACGCTACCTCTTCTAGGTGCCTCTCTCTTGCCAGATCTGCCGGACCTCCCCTCAGACGCCCACATGAGGGCCTCCTACCGCGTCCTCCAGCAGAAAGCACGGGCCTTAATACTAGACTCATGGAGGCTTCATGCCCCCCTGCCGGACTACTACACCTACCCCCTCACTACGACACCGCATCCCTTCATGGGCCTTGGCAAATTTATGGCCGGCCGAATTCATCAAATGAGGGCCCAGAAGAGCTACCTGGCTGCCCACCCCTCCTGGTCCTAACCTGAACTTTCACCCCTCTGCCCCGTGTGTGGCGAGGGGGACGAGTCCTTCAGCCATGCCATCCTCCGCTGCGAAGTCAAGGCAGTGCCCAGGGCCCTCCACCTCCAAGGTGTGCTCTCGGTCGGGGAAGACTCCCCACTTTGGCATTCCACCCAACTCCTTCTCGGCTTCGCCCGGTTCATTAATGAGACGTGCACCAACCTCCCTCCTTCCATGGCCTCTTACCGCGCACTGTCCTTAGGCCTGGGGTCCGCTTCCCCCTGTTCTTCCACATAAGGCGGAAGTTTTATCTTGTTTTACCGCACTTGAGTTCTGTTTGAGTGGGCTTTCCTTGCGTTTTTTCGACCGTAGAGGGGATGATTTTACTTTAAAGTTTTAGTGATTGATTTTTCGGACAGGCTTGTGTTAAGTGTTGAGTTTTCACGTTGGAAATTTCCGTTTGGTGGTTATGTGTCGAGTACTTGACACGATTTGGGGATGCTGGGTTGAGTTTTTACTTTGTTGTTTATTTTGGGATTAATGTTTTCTTTACGCCATAGCTAGCGCTGTATGCAAGTTCTTGTACCTTAACTAAGAATACATGAGATAAAAAAAAAAAAGAAAAGAAATGGCCTCTTGGTTGCCACGAACCATCTCCTCTACACCTCCGCCAATTGAAATATCAACACCATGGGAAATCATCGTCACTCTTCACCTCCCGCACTCTGAGTGAGCTGCACCCCCGCTATGATAGATTCGGACATGGGCACCCGTCTCTTAGGTCTTGGCCCATCCTTCTCTTCGCTCTTGTTTTCCGTTTTCGCTTAACATTTGCACGGTCGGCAACACCCTCGTGTCCATGTTACAGACGGCTGGGATCACAGTTCGCAGTAAGAGAAAACTCTTCACCAGGCTACGCTCGATTTCTCTGCTCTCTTCGATTACGTTTCGTTTGAGGCCGCCTGGTGAGACACGCACACGTTTCCGATAGTTCCTACGATACTTGGGTCTACCCTTCCTCCTCTCCTCTTGGTTTCGTCCCGTTGCTCGGTTGCAGCTATACTTCCCCTCTTTTGGCTGGTATCCTACTACCACTTGACATTGCGCCCCCCGCGGCTGTCCACGGTCGCATTCTCGGTTACGCTGTGTCGTGGTATTGCACCGCCTCCTCGATCGATGTCAAAGCCTTGGGCCTGGAGTAATGTCGGCCGCCGACTTCTTTAAGTTATTTAGGCTGCCCCTACGGAGATGTTGTTCTATTCTTTTGTAGGTTTCTGTGTAGTGGAGTTTCCCTCATTTCCCGCGTGTGCGAGGCTTTCCTTTGTTATCCTTTCGTTTGTTCAGGGGAGCTTTCTGAAGGGTTTTCTGCGTCTTCCTGCTTGCTCGCTGAGAGTACTTTACTTTTTTGAGGGCGAGATGTGCGGTTGGGCACGTACCATAGAGTCTTGGGGGCGTGGCTTTGATCCCATGAGGGGAGAGATGCGTAGGTTTTTCTTGGCCATAGCTAGCGCTGCCTGTCTGGTTTTTCCTGGTAGTTGTACGAATAAAATGCAAAACTGAGATAAAAAAATAAAAAAATAAAAATAAAATGGCCTCTTGGTTGCACGAACCATCTCCTCTACACCTCCGGCGATTGAAATCTCAACACCATGAGAAATCATCGTTACTTTTCTTTTCCCGCACTCTAAGTGACCTGCACCCCCCCCTATGATAGACTCGGACATCGGCACCCGTTTCTTAGGTCCTGGCCCATTCTTCTCCTCGCTCTTGTTTTGCGTTTCGCTTAATATTTGCACGGTGGGCAACACCCTTGCGTCCATGTTACAGACGGCTGGGATCATGGTTCGCAGTAAGAGAAAACTTTTCACCAGGCTACGGTCGATTTCTCTACTCTCTTCGATTACGTTTCGCTCGAGGCTGCCTAGTCAGACACGCACACGTTTCCCATAGTTCCTACGATACTTGGGTCTACCCTTCCTCCTCTCCTCTTGGTTTTGTCCCGTTGCTCGGTTACAGCTACACTTCCCCTCTTTTTTGCTGGTACCCTACTACCACACGGCGTTGTGCCCCCCGCGGTTGACCACTGTCGCATCCTCGGTTACGCTCTGTCGTGGTATTGCACCGCCTCCTCGATCGATGTCAACGCCTTGGGCCCGGAGTAATATCGGTCGCCGACTTATATCTAAGTTATTTAGGCTGCCCCTACGGAGATGTTGTTTTATTCTTTGTTAGGTTTCCATGTAGTGGAGTTTCCCTCATTTCCCGCATGTGCTAGGCTTTCTTTTGTTATCCTTTCGTTTGTTCAGGGGAGCTTTCTGAAGGGTTTTCTGCGTCTTCCTGCTTGCTCGCTGAGAGTATTTTACTTTTTTGAGGGCGAGATGTGCGGTTGTGCCCGTACCATAGGGTCTTGGGAGCGTGGCTTTGATTCCGTGAGGGGAGAGATGCATAGGTTTTTCTTGGCCATAGCTAGCTCTGCATGTCTGGTTTTTCCTGGTAGTTGTACGAATAAAATGCAAAACTGATATAAAAAAAAAAAAGAAAAAAAAAAAAAAATGGCCTCTTGGTTGACACGAACCATCTCCTCTACACCTCCGGCGATTCAAATCTCAACACCATGAGAAATCATACTCGGTTGGTCCCCCCCTCTCCCCTCTTCTGATGGCCTCGCTGCTTAGGAAGGTGATGCTCCGGTCTCCTCGCTCTCCGCTCTCATTCCCTTCTGATGGCTTAGGTATCCGGGTGCCTTCGTCTAGGGGTTTCATGCTCTGCCCCCTCTCTCTCCCCACTTGCTTCGTTGCACTTGCTTTGCACTTGCACGGTCGGCAACCCCTTCGCCTCGTCTTAGGCATAATGCAGCTTCGGGTTATCAGTGAAGTAGTGGCCCCGGTGGCTGTGTTCTCTGGGATTGCACTATCTCCTGAGCGCTACGGTCGGTACGGTGGCATTTTCAAAAAATTGTGATCCCTTGGTAGTCCTTTGCCTCGTACTTCTCGGTGTCGGGTCTACCCCTCCTTCCTCGCCGCCCAGTCTCGTTCTGTTGCTCGGTTACAGCTATACTAAGTTCTTTGGCTGGCACCCTACTGCTCTCTTCTCTCGGCTCTGTGCCTTTATGATGGTCTTGACTCTGTCTTGTTCCTACGGGATTTCAGCCTTCCAACTCTGATTCCACCCCGTAAGGGGAGGGGTAATTCATCCCTTCTGGTCCGGGTTCTGGTGGCCACCGGGCCTCGCTCCTTGCGCCACATGTCTCCTTGCGCCGGCTCGGTTAGATGGATCTCCCTCAGGTCCTCGCCTTGACTCTTCGCTTCTGGGCTATATGCCCCAGCCAGTACGGCCCTGGTGTTATGATCGTTGTGGGTTGGTTCATCCGCCCTTTTGTCTTTCGGGTTGGGATTTCGGTGGGCGTGAAACTTTCTTTGTTTGGTTCGTAGGTTTCTCACTGTCGCTTTGTGGGCTTTGCTTTGGGGTTGACGTTTGTGGAGGTTTTTGGTTCGATATTTTCAGGCCTTTTGTTTCTCTCGTAGTTTTTACCAGTAGTACCGGACTTTCGCTTTCTACCTCTATTCAAAGTAGTTTAGGTTAGTCCGGCAGGGTCAGATAGTTTTAGGGAGGGGGATGGAGGATAGACTGTAGTTGGAGGTTTTTTGTCTACATCGGCGATGAGCTAGAAGCGACTTTGTACCTAGATAGCTGCCGTCTTAGCAAACAAATATAAACCGGAGATAAAAAAAACAGAAAAAACAAAAAAGAAAAAGAAAAACATGGCTCCTTGGTTGAGAGCCCTGCTCCCTCAGGCCCCCCCACGCCCCCCGCGCCCCCCGTAACTCCAGTTTACCATCGGGGCCGTCCCCGCCATGACTAACACCCATCCTGTACACAGAACTGAGGGGCAGGTCCCCTCACCTATGATCACACTCATTCAACGCAACAGCTGGGGAAGCCGGGATGTGTTTCTTTCCTTATTTTTGTCGTTTTCGACACGCCACTCCCCGCACTTGGTTTTCTTACAAGACCCCCCATCCTCCAAGGGTTTCTTACTCTCCTTTAATGGGTACAGGTCCTGCCCTCCCCCCCACGCCCCTCCCCAAGGTGGCGTGTTATATTTCCATTGAATTTTTAAAAGTTTACACTATACTCCCAGGGTTCACGCCGGATGTGAGCGACTACATGCACATTGATATACACACCCCATTAGGGTGTTTTGGTACCAGGTACCCCCATTTTCGCCTGGTGAAGATTTACTCTCGTTCCAAATACCCACAACCTCATATGGTCAGTGTCGAAAGGATTTTTGTCCCCCTCGATGTCCCCTACCTAGTGGTGGGGGATTTCAACATCCACAGCCCCCGTATCGACCCTCTCCGCCTCCCCTCTTCTCAGGAAGCGACCATCGCGGACCCATATTTTGACAGAGTTGATGATCTCGGCTTTGCCTGCATCAACACACCCGGGGAGTACACCAGGTACCCCTCTCCGGCCCTCACAGGCCTAGTGTCATCGACCTAGCGTTCGCCAACCCCCTCATGACCCCCTTCGCATACGATTGGAATACCTCTTTTCTCCCCTCCCCTGGCTCAGACCATGTCCCCATCTCCATTTCCCTTTCATCCCCCCTCTGTCAAATCCCTCCCCCACAGGCTAAATGGGGCGACTTGGACTGGGCGGCCCTAGAGGACCGGCAAAAGGATTTCCGCGTCCCCCCTCCTCCCCCCCACCCCTCCCCCCAACCATTCGACTTCTAGTTATCAGCATCCCTTTCCTGTCTCACCTCTACCCTCAGAACTGCGGCCCACACATCTCGCCCCTCCACCAGGTCTAAGCTATGGTGGACCCCCCTATTAACCGCTCTCCGCAAAGAATACAACAAAGCCACGAGAAAGGCCAAACGCCTCCAGACAACCCAGGCAATGGACAACGCCAGGCTCTCCAGGAATAGGTACTTCAAAGCCATTAAATGTGCCAAGTCAACATACAGGGCTGACTTTCTCGCCAAAACCACCCCCAACAACATCTGGACAGCCAAAAAACTGGTGGCCCCAAGACAGGCAACCCGTTTCCCCTCCCTCCCAAATGCGGACAACCCCACCGCCATCAACGATGCCCTCCTCACCCATTTCTTCCCGCCTAGAACGGAACCCCCGCCCAGGGGAAGACTCGCTCTCATACCCGAAGCGCCCCCCCTCACCCAGGAAGAAATCTCTCTGGCCCTGGCCAAATACTCTCCATCCTCGGCCCCTGGCCCAGAAGAAATCCCCTACTCGGTCTGGAAGAACATCCACAAATGGTGCCCCAACATCCTGCTGGACCTCCTGAACCCCCTTCTAACATACGGATACGACCCCCCCTCACTGAAAGTGGTTACCGGGGTCGTTATGGACAAACCTGTAAAGGCCTCATACGACTCCCCAACCTCATTTTGCATCATAGTTCTGCTAAAAACCGTCTCCAAGATCCTGGAAGGGATCATGGCAGCCCGCCTCTTCTCCCTGGCCAAAACAACTGGCCTGCTCAACCCCAACTAATGTGGCTCAGTCCCAGGCCTAGGTACTTTCGACGCCGGTGCCACACTAGTCCACGAAGTTAAGACCCTCCAATGCACCCACCGTATGGTGTCCTCCCTCTTTCTTGATATCAAGGCCGGTTTCGACAATGTCAACGCAATCATCCTCCGCAAACGCCTACTGGATAAAAGCACCGCCAAATTCATGGTCGACTGGGTCTCCTCCTTCCTGGCGGAGCGGAAGTACACTCTAGTCTACCAGGGCTCCCGCAAGACCCCAGCCCCTGTCACAGTTGGAACCCCGCAAGGGTCCCCCATCTCCCCCCTGCTTTTTCTCATATACATAGCACCCCTGCACATCGACATAAAAGGGGGCCTTATGCTCTCATATGTCAATGACTTCGCGCTCACAGTTTCCTCTCCATCTTACCGGTCCAATATACGCCGTCTACAAAGCCTTTTCACATCCCTCTCCCAATGCGCCATAGGCTTGGGCGTCACTTTTTCCATCCTGAAAACAGAACTCATCCACTCCTGCACCCCCAGCCAAAGGGGCACCACCAGATCCAACCATCCCGTTACCCTCAAACGACCAAATCTTCCGCCCCTCCGATGAAGTGAGGTGGCTTGGCTACTGGTTTTTCCCTCCCCTGAACTCCACCTACCACTTTGAGAGACGCCTGGCCTTGGCCAATGCTGCCTTCGCCTTCCTAAGGAGGGTCGTCTCGCCCGGGGCAGGAGTCCCTCTGTTCCTTACACACCGCCTCGTCATGGGGCTCATCCTCCCAATTCTCACATACGGGGCAGATCTCCTCATCCCAAACACCCGCTCTATTAGCCGCATGAGCCCCTTTTGGCACCGCGTCCAGAGATGGACCACAAACTGGTTCTTCGCCGCCCCCATCCCCATCCTCGTCAGTGAAGCCTGCCTCCCCCCTCTCGGACCGTACTGCAGACACAAGAGACGCACAGCGGCTCTTAGACTCTATTGTTCACCCCCCTCCCTGAACCCCACAGCAGCTCACCTACCACCCACTTTCCCCTCCCTCTCGAACTTCAGGGCCCCCGACTCCTGCCGATCCCTAACGACCAGGGTAGCTCTAATGTACTCTCACCTCAGCTGGAAAACCCCAGTGCCCTCCCTGCCTACAAGAAGACACCTCCCAATAGACGACCTCGCTCACATAGCCTTCCCCCTCGTCCATGGTTTCTTGCATTTCCCTCAGATATCGAAAACCCCCTCCCCTCGACAGAGGACATACCGCCCCCGACTCTCATGGCCTGAACCAACGCCACCCTCAAGGATAGGTCTCGAGCACTACTCCTACAAGACTGGAAAGACTCCCTCACAGCCTCACCCTACTAAATGCACCCCCCCTCTATGGTACCCCACCCGTTCATGAGACTCGACAAGTTCACTGCTGGTCGCATTCATCAAATGCGCTCCGGCAAGAGCTACCTACTGGCCCACCCTACCTGGCGCGACGACCCTACCCATCCAACCACTTGCCCCCGGTGTCAAGAGGCTCCAGAAACCTTCCAACACGCTGTCTTACGCTGCCTGGCCAGGGCTGAAGCCAGACACAGCCACCTAAGGGCGGTCGACAGCCTCTCGCCCGACAGCCCAATCTGGAACCACTCGCCCTCCCTCTCCGCCCTCCGGCTCTTTATCCTAGACACCCGAACAGGGTTTCCACCAAGTGACGACCCCCCCACTTAAAAAGCCCACCCTGCCCTCCCAGCCCCTCCCAGCCCTGCTCCGCTACACACACCCCCACCCCCTCACCCTACAACCTACAGTTCGCTGATTGTTAGTTTCCTTTGTGAATTTTGCGGTTGGTGAAGCGTGTTGGAATTTCCCTATATTTGTTATGTTTTTGACAGACGAGGCCGGTGGTTTTTCTCCTCTTAACTTAGTACTATCGGAGCGTGGGAAATGGTTTCTTTTGTTGTTTGTTATTTTGTTTTATAGGTTTTGTTTTTTCCATAGCTACCGCTACATGAAGCTTTTTGTACCTTAAAACAATGAACGCATGATATAAAAAAAGGAAAAAAAGGCCTCTGGGTTGAGACACGAACCATCTACTCTATACCTCCGGAGATTGAAATCTCAACACCACGAGAAATCATCGTAGGATCCATCCTTTCTCTAACGCACTCTCAGTGAGCTGCACCCCCCCCTATAATAGATTCGGACTTGGGCACCCGTTTCTTAGGGACTGTCCCATCCACCCTTTCGCTTTAGCTTCGCGGCTTCGCTTAGCATTTGCACGGTCGGCAACACCCTCACGTCCATGTAACAGACGGCTGGGATCACGGTTCGCAGTAAGAGAAAACTTTTCTCAAGGCTACGGTCGATTTCTCTACTCTCTTCGATTACGTTTCGCTCGAGGCTGCCTAGTCAGACATGCGCACGTTTCCGATAGTTCCTATGATACTAGGGTCTACCCCTCCTCTCCTCCGCTCGGTTCCGTCCCGTGGCTCGGTTACAGCCAAACATCCTCTCATTAGCTGGCATTCTTACTGCCACTTCCCCTTGGGTAACCCCTTCCCCGTGGCTCGGCTCGGCCACAGCCCTCGGTTACGCTCGGTCATCGTATTGCACTGCCTCCTTGGACGATGTCAGCGCCTTGGGATACGGAGTAATTGTGATAGATTTGCTTGGTTTTAGCGTTTACTGTCCCCCCGTTCTCTGTTCTGTAGTTTTGGCTCAATTTTCACGGTCGGGTTTCTGTTAGAGTACTCTGGGATATTAATGTGGTTGCATTTATTATTATGTCGAGTCGGAGTTTTCGGGTCCGGTTTTCCTGTTGTCTCCTGCTTGTCGTGTTGGTGATATATCTCTATTGTCTACTTAGCCACTAGGGGTTTTTTGTCTTTCCAGCGAGATTGTGCGGTCGGTTCCATACCAGAGGAACTTGGGATGATGGTTTTTTCTGGTGGTCTAAGGAGGATTTCTTTTCACAGAGGGTTTTTGCTTTACCATAGCTACCGCTACATGTAGTCGTTGTTCCCTAGTAGTTGAATACAATCACACATGATACAAAAAAAAAAAGAGAAAAAAAAAGAGGAAAGGCCTCTTGGTTGAGATACCAAACATCTCCTCTACACCTCCGGCAATTGAAATCTCAACACCACGAGAAATAATCGTCGGATCCATCCTTTCTTCAACGCACTCTTAGTGAGCTGCACCCCCCCCTATGATAGATTCTGACTTGGGCACCAGTTTCTTACGGCCCGTCTCATCCTCCTTGTAGTATTTGTTTCGCGTCCTCACTCTGCTTCCTCACATTTGTCTAGTATCCTCGCTTAGCATTTACACGGTCAGCAACCGCTTTTCATACTAGTGTGTCGTTGTCAGCTTCGGGCGATCTGTGAAGTAGTGGTACTGGTGGCCTTGCTTTCTGGTATTGCACTCTCTCCTGAACGCTTCGGTCGATACGGTCGCATGGCGAACAATCATGACCCCTTGGTGGTCTTCGGTGCCCTCGTCACTGTCCTGGGTCTACCCCTCCTGTCCTCCGCTCGGTCTTGTCCTGTGGCACGGTTACAGCCAAATATCCTGTCATTAGCTGGCACCCTTACTGCCTCTTCCCCTGGGTCGCCCCCTTCCCTGTGGCTCGGCTCGGCCACAGCCCTCAGTCACGCTCGGTCATGGTATTGCACTGCCTCCTTGGACAATAGTAAACGCCTTGGGTTACAGAGTAATGTGATGGATTTGCTTTGTTTTAGCATTTACTGTTCCCCCGTTCTGGGTTCTGTAGTTTTGGCTGAATTTTCACGGGCGGGTTTCTGTCAGAGTACTCTGGGATATTATTGTGGTTTTTTTTGTTTTATGTCAAGGGGGAGTTTTTGGATCCGGTTTACCTGTCGTTTCCTGCTTACTGTATTTGGTGAAATTTTCTTATCTTCCGTTTAGCCGGCAGGGGTTTTTTGTCTTCGCGGTGGGATCGTGCGGTTGGTTCCATACCAGAGGGACTTGGGATGATGGCTATTTCCGGTGGTCCGAGGTGGATTTCTTTGGGGTTTTTTCCTTACCATAGCTTACCGCTCTACGTAGCCTTTTGTACCCCATAGTTGAAAAATCAAAAGCGCATGATATAAAAAAAAAAAAAAGAAAAAGGCCTCTTGGTTGAGACACGAAGTATCTCCTCTACACACCCGGCGATTGAAATCTCAACACGACGAGAAATCATCGTCAACATCCACCTCCAGTACTCTCAGTGAGCTCCAACTCCCTATGATGGACTCGAACTTGGGCACCCGTTTCCTAGGGCCTGTCCCATCATCCTCTTAGCTTATGTTTTGTGGTTTCCCTTAATATTTGCACAGTCAGCAACACCCTCGTGTCCATGTTACAGAGGGCTGGGATCACGGTTCGCAGTAAGAGAAACATTTTTGTCAGGCTAAGGTCGATTTCTCTGTTCTCTTTGAATACCTTTCATTCGAGGCTGCCTAGTCAGACACGCACACGTCTCGGATAGTTCCTACGATTCTTGGGTCTACCTCGCATCTTCTCCACTTGGTCTTGTCCCGTCCCTTAGTTCTAGCTAACATCCTCCACCCGCTAACGGCTCACTCTTTTGCCGAGGTACTCCTCACAGCTGGCACCCTTACTGCCAATAGTACCACCCCTCCCCGGCGGCAGGCTCGGCCGCACCCCTCAGTTACGCTTGATCATGGTATTTTACTGCCTCCTTGGACAATTTCAACACCTTGGGTTACTGAATAATGTGATAGATTTGCTTTGTTTTAGCGTTTACTGTCCCCCCGTTCTGTGTTCTGTAGTTTTGGGCTAAATTTTCATGGTCGGGTTTCTGTTAGAGCACTTGGGATATCAACGGAGTGTCTTTTGTTACTTTGTTTTAAAAGGGGAGGAGTTTTCTGGTCCGGTTTTCCTGTTATCTCCTGCCTGTCATGTCGGTAATTTATTTCTGTTGTCTGCTTAGCCGATAGGGGTTCTTTGTCTTCGCAGCGGGATTGTGCATTTGGTTCCATACCAGAGGGACTTGGGATGATGGCTTTTTCTGGTGGTCCGAGGTGGATTTCTTTGGTGTTTTTTCCTTACCATAGCTTACCGCTGCACGTACCCTTTTGTACATCAGCAAAAAAAAAATCTGTCTTTTGTGCTCCACGGTGAGCCATGTCGTTGAGTTTTACGTTTTGGCTATTCGCGAGTGACCCCGGTTAATCATGATGCTTCCAATTGTGTCTCCTAATGATCAGATACAAATCTTAATTTTAGCATAATATGAGCTATTTTTATCAATATCTCATAGACATTTTACATTACAAAGTTGTATGTTATGAACTCAAATTTCTCAACTTCGGTATGTAAAAGGTCAGTGAGTTCTTAATAAAAATTGCTCATATTTTGCAGAAAACAGAATTAATATCATCTTCTTTAGTTAAACAAACGGGATTTTTAATATCGCAATCATAGGACTTACGATGTGCCAAAACGTAAAACTCAACGACATGAGGCACAGGGGGCAGGCTGTTTTTTTGCTGATGTACCCCATAGTTGATAGTCAAAAGTGAGTGATATAAAAAAAAAAAAAAATGAAAATGAAAAAAAGGCCTTTTGGTTGAGAGTCACGAACCATCTCCTCTACACACCCGGCAATTGAAATCTCAACAGCACGAGAAATCATCGTTAACATCCACCTCCTGCACTCTCAGTGAGTAGCAACTCCCTATGATGGACTCGGGCTTGGGCACTGGTTTCCTAGGGCCTGTCCCATCCTCCTTTTGGCTTTTGTTTTGTGGTTTCCCTTAACATTTGCACAGTCGGCAACACCCTCTCATCCATGTTACTGACAGCTGGGATCAAGGTTCGCAGTCGGAGAAAACTTTTCATCAGGCTACAGTCGATTTCTCTCCTCCCTTTGATTAAGTTTCGCTAGGGGCTGCCTAGTCAGACACGCAAACGTTTCCAATAGTTGCTACGATACTTGGGTCTACCCCTCCTCTCGTCTGCTTGGTCTCGTCCAGTTGCTCGATTACAGACAGCATCCTCCTCTCGCTAACGGCTCACTCTTGTGCTGAGGCACCTTTCACAGCTGGCATGCTCACTGCCAACAGTACCACCCATCCCCGGCGGCAGGCTCGGCCGCACCCCTCGGTTACGCTCGGTCATGGTCTTGGACTGCCTCCTTGGACCATGTCAACACCTGGGTCATGGAGTAATGTGATGGATTTACTTGGTTTTTAGCGTTTACTGTCCCCCTGTTCTGTGTTCTGTAGTTTTAGGCTGAATTTCCACGGTCGGGTTCCTGTTAGAGCACTTGGGATATGAACAGAGTTTCTGTTGTTACTTTGTTTTAAAAGGTGAGGAGTTTGCGGGTCCGGTTTTCCTGTTGTCTCCTGCCTGTCCTATCAGTGATTTATTTCTGTTGTCAGCTTAGCTGATAGGGGTTCTTTGACTTTCCGGCGGGATTGTGCATTTGGTTTCATACCAGAGGGACTTGGGATGATGGTTTTTTCTGGTGGTCCGACGTGGATTTCTTTGTGGTTTTTTTCTTACCATAGCTTACTGCTCCATGTAGCCTTTTGTACCCCGTAGTTGATAATCAAAAGCCCATGATAAAAAACAAACAAAAAAAGGCCTCTTGGTAGAGATATGAACCATCTCCTCTACTCACCCGGCGATTGAAATCTCAACATCATGAGAAATCATCGTCAACATCCACCACCAATACTCTCAGTGAGCTGCACCCCCCCTATAATCGACTCGGATTTGAGCACCCATTTCCTAGGGCCTGTCCCATCCTCCTCTTCACTTTTGTTTTGCTTTCTCGCTTAACACTTGCATGGTCGGCAACGCCCTCGTTACACCAAAGTGTCGTCGTCAGCTTCGGGCGATCTGTGAAGTAGTGGCACTGGTGGCCTTGCATTCTGGTATTGCACTCTCTCATGGACGCTTCGGTCGGTATGGTCGCATCGTGAAAAATCGTGACACCTTGGTGGTCTTCAGCGCCTGCGTCACTGTCCTGGGTCTACCCCTCCTCTTCTCCGCTCAGTCTCGTCCCGTGGCTTGATTACAGCCCAACATCCTCTCATTAGTTGGCATTCTTACTGCCTCCGGCACCACCCATCCCCGGCGGCGGGCTCGGCCGCATCCCTCGGTTACGCTCAGTCATGG
This sequence comes from Tuber borchii, assembly GCA_003070745.1. Lineage (NCBI taxonomy): Eukaryota > Fungi > Ascomycota > Pezizomycetes > Pezizales > Tuberaceae > Tuber > Tuber borchii. The sequence goes on from NESQ01000040.1 coordinate 123,059, forward strand.
TATTGCACTTCCTCCTTGGACGATGTCAACGCCTTGGGCTACGGAGTAATGTGATAGATCTGCCTGGGTTTAGAGTTTTCTGTCCCCAGTTCTGTGTTCTGTAGTTTTAGGCTAAAATTTCACCATTGGGTTTCTGTGAGAGCACTCGGGATATGAACAGTGTTTCTTCTGTTACTTTGTTTTAAAGGGGAGGAGTTTTCCGGTCAGGTTTTCCTGTCGTCTCCTGTTCGTCGTGTCGGTGATTTATTGCTTCTTTCTACTTAGCCGATAGGGGTTTTTTATCTTCGCGGCGGGATCATGCAGTTGATTCCATACCAGAGGGACTTGGGATGATGGCTTTTCCCGCTGGTCCGAGGAGGATTTCTTTTAGATTTTTTCCTTACCATAGCTTACTGCTGCACGTAGCTTTTGTACCCCGTAGTTGGTAATCAAAAGCGCATGATAAAAGGGAAAAAATAAAATGCCTCTTGGTTGAGAGCTCTTCCCACAATCATCTAAGTTATTTTCCTAGAATATACTTTTATCTCTATACTTTAAACTACCGGGCCCAGACTATAGTGTCTCTCATGAGCTTAGCGATATATCGTACCAGACAGGAGTCTGTATACTTAGCTGTCATTGTTCATACGAACTTAGAGAAGCGTGATGGCTATCGAAGATAGGGGTTACATGCTGCAAGTATTGTCCGAAGGAAGAAGATTGTAATATTTGCTTGCGTCAATAGAGGCAGGACTTAACTAGAAATAGATATAATGGATTCTCCATAAGAAGATGGCATCATCGAAGTAGCGGCATTCGATACTACTGCGTTAGGAGTAGCACTCAATCAGACACTAAGAGAATCAAGGGCGACAAGCCCAAAGACACCGAAACCAGCATCACCGACCGTATCAGAAGCAACTACATTACCAGGCGGAACTCGAAGGAAGACAATGTCGCTACCAACAGGAGCAGCAAACATGACAGAAGGAGAAACGGCAGTTTTTTTTCTTTTTTTTTTTTGTATCAGTTTTGCATTTTATTGTGTACAACTACCGGGAACAACCAGACATGCACCGCTAGCTATGGCCAAGTAAAACCCTTGCATCTCTCCCCTCAGGGAATCAAAGCTGCACCCCCAAGACCCTATGGTATGGGCCCAACCGCACCTCTCACCCACAAAAAAGTAGCTAAATACTCCAAGCGAGCAAGCAGGAAGAGGCAAAAAACCCATTGGAAAGCTCCCCTGAACAAACAAAAGGATTACAAAAGAAAGCTCAAACACACGGGAAAGATAGAAACTCCATTAAACAGAAACCTAACAAAAAATAAAACACCATCTCCGTAGGGGCGGCCTAAAATGACTGAAAAGTCGGCAACCAACATTACTCCAAGCCCAAGGCGTTGACATCGACCGAGGAGGCAGTGCAATACCATGATAGAGTGTAACTGAGAATGCGACCGTGGCAGCCGTGGGGGGCACAAGGCCGAGTGGTAGTAGGATACCAGCCTAGAGAGGGGAAGTATAGCTGTAACCGAGTAACGGAAGGAAATCAAGCGGACAAGAGGTGGGGTAGACCTAAGTAATGTAGGAACTATCGAAAACGTATACGTGGCTGACTAGGCAGCCTCGAGCGAAACGTAATCGAAGATAGCAGAGGAATCGACCGTAGCCTGATGAAAGGTTTTCTCTTACTGCGAACCGTGATCCCAGCAGTATGTAACATGGATGCGAGGCTGTTGCCGACTGTGCTAATGCTAAGCAAGAAAGCAAAACAAAAGCGAAGAGGAGGATGGGACGGACCCTAAGAAACGGGTGCCCAAGTCCGAATCCATCACAGGGGGGGACTGGAGCTCACTCAGAGTGCAGATAGTGGAAGTTGACAATGATTTCTCGTGGTGTTGAGTTTTCAATCACTGGGTGTGTAGAGAAGATGGTTCATGGAAGGAGAAACAGCAGACACAGGGAAAACCAATACCCAAATACCGGAACTCAGTGCTGACCAGCTCCAATAAGTCATTGCAAATCTCACAGGAGGTAATCGAAGACGGAAGATCCAAGAACCAGAGACATTCTCAGGGGATTGAACCAAACTAAGGGGATGGCTGGTACAGCTCATAGTTTACTTCACAGCGGTGGGATGGACTGAAGGCCATTATACCGATAGAATCCTCTACACCTCAAGCCTCCTAAGAGGAGATGCAGGAGTATGGATGACACTGTATGCAGAAGGACAAATCTCTCATGAATGGAATATATGGGAAGCCTTTGTGGACAAAGTCAAGAATTAATTCAGAGACATTGACACTATGGGAGAAGAGAGACTCAAGATACAACAACTACGACAAGGAAACAGAACTATAAAAGAATACTGGAACGAATTCCGAGTAGCAGCTACAGAAGCCGACCTGGACGATCATACGGCAGGAGAATATCTACTTGCGGGGATGAATACAGCACTCCAATAAGCATGGGGAGCAGATAGTGGGGATTTCGTCAACACAGAAACACTAGCCAAATGGGCAATCAAAGAGGAAACCAAGTTAGCCACGGTCAAACATATAGAGAAGAAAGGGACACTAGAAATGACGAGCAGGGTTTCACAGAACTTAAATGGAAGGTTTAGGCCAACAAACAACAACACCTCAGAAGGAGGTCCGATGGACTTGGATGCGATGAGGCGAAAACCAAGACTACACTCTGATGAGTTCAGAAGGAGAATAAGGGAGAAACGATTCCGCAAATGTGCAGGGGCAGGACATCAATTACAAAACTGCGACAAGCCTAGAGCCGGAAGGAACTACATCACGATACTCAAACAAGGACCATTCCTGAGAAGGATGGGACCATGAGCAGCCAAGCCAAGCATTAAAGAAATCGAAGTCAAGGAGGATCTCAAGCAGTCTGGAAACGACAAATGTCCCAAGTAAAGTATGGTACTAGGGACAGACCTGAATGAAAACCCATCATCATGGAAAATTACAACACGGCACTCAACTGCACAGAATCACATGAACGAGAAAACGATCATATCATGATCAAAATACAGCTACACGGAAAACAAGAATCAGTTAAGATAAACGCCATGATCGACTCAGGGGCCACTGAAGACTTTATTGGTGAGGGAATATGCGCAAACCACGGAATTTCAAAAATAAAGTCCAAGCAAAGAAGGGAAATTTTCCTTGCTAATAGAAAACCAAGAGCTATGGGTCCAGTCGGCCATTTGGCGAAGGTACCTATGGACATCAACAGCCTTAGGGAATTGGCAACCTTTCAAGTGGAGAACATCAGCAAAAAAAAAGTCTGTCTTTTATGCTCCACGGTGAGCCATGTCGTTGAGGTTTGCGTTTTGGCTAATGGCAAGTGACCCCAGTTAATCATGATGCTTCCGATTGTGTCCCCTAATGATCAGATACAAATCTTAATTTTAGCAAAATATGAGCAATTTTTATCAATATCTCATAGACATTTTACATTACAAAGTTGTATGTTATGAACTCAAATTTCTCAACTTCGGTATGTAAAAGGTCCGTGAGTTCTTAATAAAAATTGCTCATATTTTACAGGAAACAGAATTAATATCATCTTCTTTAGTCAAACTAACGGGATTTTTAATATCGCAATCATAGGACTCACGATGCGCCAAAATGTAAAACTCAACGACATGAGGCACAGGGGGCAGGCTGTTTTTTTGCTGATGAATCTCCAGAACTATGAGGTCATTCTAGGAATAACATGATTATGAAAGCACAATCCCACGATCGATTGGGATCAGAAAATGATCACATTCAACAGCAAAAGATGTACGACATGGTCTCTCAACAGTTCGCCAGTTGCATATGCAGTACCAGAAGACGAAGCTCTGGAAGAAAACCTCCTTACCAAGTACTCCGGAGTAGAGGTTGAAAGGGACGAATGAGTCCAGGTTGAAATATTATCTCGTCAGGCTAGAATGCATACGAAAGGATCGAAGGAGGCAGCAGGACACGACCTGTATGCCAATGAGTCAGTCTGTATACTCGCAGGAGAACAAAAAATAGTTGGAACCAGTATAGCCATCGGGCTACCTCAGAATACCTCCGGGCCTATCACTCTGCCAAGTGATTTAGCAGTTAAACACAGACTCACAACCAATGCGGGGGTAATAGACGCAGACTATACTGAGGAAATCAAGGTGGCCCTGGCCGACCAAGGTACCGACCAGTTCCAGGCGGAACAAGGCGATCGGATCGCACACTTGATTATCGAAAAGATCAATATGGAAGAACTACTGGAAGTTCATGAACTAAGAAGGACGGATCAAGGAAAGAAAGGATTTGGAAGCACAGACAAATCCAAAATAGACAAAAGACCAATTACCATGAGCGCAATATCAGGTAAAGCATTCTGGAGTTTTTACCGGAGAGGAGAGACAACGGGCATCCTAAGATAGGACCCGATCCACGACGAGATCTACTTGGAAAAGATCAACATTAGTACTGAACTGGCCATCAAGGAAAGACAAAAAAAGAAGGATGAAGAATAACAGACCCTCTAAGAAACCATACCAGGAGAATATCATTAATACCTTGATGTATTCGACAAAGGGGAAAAAACAACATTATCCCCACATCGAAAAGGAATTGACATAGGAATTGACCTGGAACCAGGAGAGAAGCTACCAGACAAGAAGATCTATCCACTCAGCTACGACGAGATCCAAGAATTACACAAATACATCAAAGAAAACGAAGCAAGAGGATAGATAAGAGAAGTGAAGGCCGAAAGGGCTTCACTAATCATATTCGTTAAGAAAAAGGATGGAGGCTTGAGACTCTGTGTGGACTATCGGGTACTTAACGAAGTCACAAAGAAAGATCGATATCCATTACCAATGATAGGTGAAGCATTGAATCAGCTGAGTACAGCCAAGTACTTCATAAAACTGGATATCAAGGACACCTACCACAATATCAGAATCCGAGAAGGAGATGAACATAAGACAACATTGAGTAGTAAGTTGGGAACATACGAATACCTGGTTGTACCATTCGGACTATGCAACCCACCAGCGAGATTCAAAAAATGGATCAACAGGGTGCTACTAAGATACATCAACATGTGTTGTATAGTATATTTGGATGACATCCGTATATACTCGAACAACTTGGAACAACACCGAAAGGACGTCCAAAACATACTGGAAGCTCTCTGACCATTAGACATGAAGGTCAAGCCATTGAATTGTGAATTCCACAAGAAGGAAACAGAATACCTAGGATTCGTGGTTAGCCAGGAAGGAGTCAAAGTTGACACAGTCAAGACTCAAGCAATATGGGAATGGCAACCACAAAAGACAAAAATAGAAATCCAACACTTTCTAGATTTTGCAATTTCTACCAACGATTCATACAAGAATTCAGTAGAATAGTAAAACCGGTATACAAAAGAACAAACAAGAAATACGATGGCATTTGGGAATGGGAACCCGAAGGACAACAGGCCATGAATGAACTTCGAAAGGTACTTCCCACAACGCCGGTACTGGTACACTTTGATCCGAGGCGGCCATTCAAGATTGAAACCGATGCTTCAAAATACGTATGTGCAGGCATACTATCGCAACAATGCGAGGATGGGAAATGGAGACCGGTGGCATATCCATCCAAAGGAATGAGGGACGCCCAACTCAACTACGACGTACACGACAAAAAACTATTAGCCATGGTACAGGCATTTGAAGAATGGAGAAGATGTACAAAAGGCAGCCGATATCGCATTCAGGTTTTCACCTATTACAAAAACCTAACAAGCTTCATGACCACCAAGGTCTTCACCGAGAGACAAGTACAATCGGTATGAGAACTGAGTCAATACAATTTCAGAATAATATACAGACCAGCAAAAGAAGGTGGAAAACCAGATGCCTTTACAAGAAGGACAGAAGACATACAAACTCTGAAGGAAAAAGACTTATCGAAATGAGAAGTAATACTATTGCCAAAGGAGTAATACTGGGAAGAGGCAACAATCGAAGAAATAGAACTAGTGGAGTTCTATGACAGAGATGAAGGGACGATACAAGACGCATCAAAAACGGACGAAGAAATCAAAACATTCAAACAAGCTTTGGAAACAGGAGAAAAGGAGTTGAAAGCAGTGGCCTTAGGATTAGGCCGGTGGAAGGATGAATACCTATGGTATCAAGAGAAAATATGGGTTCCCGAGGACGAGGGAATAAGAACGACTCTTATCTCCAAATACCACAACCACCCACAGGCAGGGCATGGGGGAACAGCAAAAATTCTAGAGCTCGTCGGAAGACGATACTATTGGCCAAAGATAAGGGTGACGATCAAAAGAGATGTCAAGAACTGCGATACATGTCACAGGACAAAAGTCATACGACATATACCATATGGCCTCCTACAATCAAACGAAGTACCTGATAGACCTTGGAAATTTATCGCAATGGATTTCATCAGAGACCTTCCTAGATCAGAAGCATATGAGACGATACTAGTAGTTATCGGCCGCCAGACCAAAATGAGTGATTTTATTCCTTGCAAAAAGGATCTCGATACATAGTAGTTCAAAAATCAATTCATGCAGGAAATAGTGAGGTTATATGGATTACCACGAGATATCATCACCAACAGAGGAATACTATTCACATCTGACCTATGGAAAAAGACAACAAAAAAACTCAGAATTGAATGAAGGTTAAGTACAGCCTTTCATCTACCGACGGATGGACAGACTGAGAGGACAAATGTGATATTGGAAAAATACCTACCAGCATACATCATTTATCAACAAGATGATTGGTGCGGATATCCGGCTCTTGCACAGTTTGCATACAATAACGGTTATCAAGAAACAATCAAGAACACACTATTCTTCAAAAACTACAGAATCAACCTCGAATACGAGATGATAGGCCATCTCATATAGGGAAATCAAATGAAACCGGAAGAAATGACTCAACTACATGAGTCATTACGAAATGAGATGGTGGCAGCACAACTACAACAAAAAGAATATTCCGATTAACACAGAAAACCTGATCCGAACCTACAATCAGGTGATATGGTGTGGTTACTACTACAAAATATCAAGACCACGAGACCATCAAAGAAACCGGATTACCTGAAAATCAGACCATTCAAAATCTTGGCAAAAATCGGCACGAGTGCTTATAAGCCGGACCTACCGCCGTTAATAGCAATCCACAACATATTCCACATCTCACTTCTCGAACATTACCAAGATAACTGATTCCCCTCTCAAATATAAGACCCCCCTCTGTCTATCAAAATCAACTGGGAGTAAGAATACGAACTCGACGAAATTATTGACTCTCGACTCCACTATGGAATACTCCAATATAGATGGAAGTGGAAAGGATACTCACCAGAATACAATAAAGTCTGGTACCCCTCAAAAAATTTCAACAACGCACAATATGCAGTCTGTGACTTCTACCAACAATACCCAGGCAAGCCAAAACTGGGTCAAAATCAAGCCCGACCATGGCTGGGGAGAAAATGAGTCCAGCCGAGGGTCATTTCCACCTACTAGCTCCGGATACAATCTACCAACCGAAGAAGAACTACACGAAAGACAGAGAAAGGCTATCGAGATCACAAAAGACAATAGACTATCGTAGATGGCATGTTATGACGACTGGTACTTCTTGCAACTTAGCGAGAAACAAGGACAAGGGTGGTACCCACTAGAACAAAAAATGAACGTGCGACCCTCAAATGAGAAACATGGAAAGAAACAATAAGATTATTGTTTTTGGAACAACTGCCGGCTACATAAACAGGAGGAGATCAGAGCCAGCTATGACCCCAAGAAAGGTAGAGGAAAGGAACCCCTCACCAAGAAGGACAAAACAAGCGAGGAAAGCGAGAGAAGCTGTGAGGACAAACTTGGCAGAGGAGGGGGGCGAAAATTGGGAAACAGCAACTATTCCGGAACCGGAAAGCCTACAGAGGGGGATTGGAGAATTGTTAGAGGAACGAGACCAACTTCAGGAACGGCTCAAGGACCAACCAAGGTTGATCAAGGATCAACAAGTGAAAATCTCAGAACAATAGTGAGCCCTAGAAGTCGGCAACCTCACCCTCGAAGTCATACACAAACGTTGGAGGGACTCTGAGGATATTATTCAGAGTATGCCATAGGAGGCGAGACGTCTGGAAAGCCGAGTAATGGACTTAGGGCATTGAGCATCGTGGGACCGATGCTAGGGGGAGAGGGAGCTTATGTCCCAAATGGTGACTAGCAAGAGAGGTTTTCACATGACTCACACTTGTGAGTCTTAGGGTTTTGTATTTCACATGACTATGCGATAGCATGTTATTCCTTTATTATGATTGGTTATTGTATTGACATGACTCACGATAGGGGTCATAGGATTATAACTTTCACACATGACTCATAGTTATGAGTCATGGGTTTCACGCATGTGACCCAAGGTGCGCATATGACTTGTTTATTGTATTTTGATTGGTTGATCGGGTATTGTGAAGTGACTCATAGGAGTCAGCTGATGAATTTCATACTATGACTCACTACGAGTCATAGGGGCGCAGGATGCGAAGGGTGAGTCATGGGTTGTGGAAGAACGGGTATAAAAAGAGGACCCTTATGGCCTCTTGGTTGGCACGAACCATCTCCTCTACACCTCCGGCGATTGAAATCTCAACACTATGAGAAATCATCGTCACTTTTCTCCTCCCGCACTCTTAGTGAGCTGCACCCCCCCCCTATAATAGACTCGGACTTGGGCACCCGTTTCTTAGGTCCTGTCCCATCCTCCTCTTCGCTCTTGTTTTGCGTTTCTCGCTTAACATTTGGACGGTCGGCAACACCCTCGCGTCCATGTTACAGACGGCTGGGATCACGGTTCGCAGTAAGAGGAAAATTTTCACCAGGCTACGGTCGATTTCTCTGCTCTCTTCGATTATGTTTCGCTCGAGGCTGCCTAGTCAGACACGCACACGTTTCCGATAGTTCCTACGATACTTGGGTCTACCCTTCCTCCTCTCCTCTTGGTTTCGTCCCGTTGCTCGGTTACAGCTACACTTCCCCTCTTTTGGCTGGTACCCTACTACCACTCGGCCTTGCGCCCCCCGCGGCTGTCCACGGTCATATCCTCGGTTACGCTCTGTCCTGGTATTGCACCGCCTCCTCGATCGATGTCAATGCCTTGGGGCCGGAGTAATGTCGGTCGCCGGCTTATGTCTAAGTCATTTGAACTGCCTCTACGGAGATGTTGTTTTATTCTTTTGTAGGTTTCTGATTAGTGAAGTTTCTCTCATTTCCCGCGTGTGCGGGCTTCCTTTTGTAATCCTTTCGTATGTTCAGGGGAGCTTCTGAAGGGTTTTCTGCATCTTCCTGCTTGCTCGCTGAGAGTATTTTTTGTACTTTTTTGGGGGCGAGATGTGCGGTTGGGCCCGTACCATAGGGTCTTGGGGGCGTGGCTTTGATCCCATGAGGGAGAGATGCGTAGGTTTTTCTTGGCCATAGCTAGCGCTGCATGTCTGGTTTTTCCTGGTAGTTGTACGAATAAAATGCAAAACTGAGATAAAAAAAAAAAAGTAAAAAATAAAAAGAAAAAATGGCCTCTTGGTTGGGAGGCTCTCAGGATTCGGAGCTGGCGTCTCCCCTCATGTTTGCCACAAGCTGGCTTACTAGCTTATCTTCCCTATACTTTCGTATGGGGCTGACCTCTTTGTCCCCACCAAGGGGCTTCTCCAGATGATGGCCGTCCACTGGCACCACGTCCAAAGATGGGTCACCAATTGCTTCAGGTCCACTCCAACCACCATTTTAGCCGTGGAAGCTGCGCTCCCCCCCCTCTCGGTACTCTTGCCCCATAAACACCGCATAGCGGCTCTTCGCCTTTGCTACTCCCCCACTACCATAAACGCGGCGGCTGCCCGGCTCCCTCTTACTTTCCCTTCCGCCCTGCCTGATCGGGAGAAGGAAAACCTACGATCACTCTGCGTCGGTCTTGATCCGGATGTCAGGCCTCTCCTCTGGTCTACTCATGAGTCGAAGCCCCCAGTGTGGACTCACCTCCCGGTCGACGCCCTCACCCACCTTATCCTTCCCCTCATCGGGGACTCTCCCTCGCTGCCTCTCTTGGGGGCCTCCCTGCTTCCAGACGTCCCCTCCCTCCCCTCAGAAGCCCTCATGAAGGCCTCCTATCACGTCCTCCAACGGAAAGCCCGTACCATGATGCTTGATTCATGGAAGCGTGACGCCCCGCCGCCGGAATACTACTCCTTCTCTCTTAGCACGACACCCCACCCGTTCATGGGCCTAGGCAAGTTTATGGCCGGCCGTCTCCATCAAATGCGCACCCAGAAGAGCTATCTGGCCGCCCACCCCTCCTGCTCTCAACCTGAGATCTCGCCCCTCTGCACCCTGTGTCGCAGGGGGGACGAGACTTTCAGCCACGCCATCCTTCATTGCGAAGCTAAAGCTGTACCTAGGGCCCTCCACCTCCAAGGTGTGCTCTCCGTCGGGGGCGACGCCCCTCTTTGGTCCTCCGCTCCTGCCCTCCTAGGACTCGCCTCTTACATTAGTGAGACGTGGACCAACTTTCCTCCCAGTATGGCCGCCTATGTCGTGTCACCCCCTGAGTCCGTGGGTTTGTCTCCTGCCCACTTAGGATGAAGGGGGTTTTATCGTTTAAGTTGTTTGTGTTTTTTCATTGCTAGCAGGTACCGTTAGGTAGTTTGTTGTTTTTTATTTTAAGTGCTTTGAAGGTTTTTCGTGTTAGCTTTTTGAAAGTTGTTATTTTTCGTTTTTGAAAAAGTCCGTTTGCTGGTTACGTGTCGAGTACTTGACACAGTTTGGAGAAGTTTGTGTGAGATTTTTTTTTGTTATCCGCATTGGGATTAAGGTTTTCTTTACCCCATAGCTAGCGCTGCATGTGAGTTCTTGTACCTTAACTAAGAATATATGATATAAAAAAAAAAAAGAAAAAAAAAATGGCCTCTTGGTTGGCACGAACAATCTCCTCTACACCTCCGGCGATTGAAATCTCAACACCATGAGAAATTATCGTCACTTTTCACCTCCCGCACTCTGAGTGAGCTGCACCCCCTCTATGATAGACTCGGACATGGGCATCCGTCTCTTAGGTCCTGGCCCATCCTTCTCTTCGCTCTTATTTTACGTTCTCGCTTAACATTTGCACGGTCGGCAACACCCTCGTGTCCATGTTACGGACGGCTGGAATCACGGTTCGCAGTAAGAGAAAACTTTTCACCAGGCTATGGTCGATTTCTCTGCTCTCGTTGATTATGTTTCGCTCGAGGCACCCTATTCAGACACGCACACGTTTCCAATAGTTCCTACGATACTTGGGTCTACCCTTCCTCCTCTCCTCTTGGTTTTGTCCCGTTGCTCGGTTACAGCTACACTTCCCCTCTTTTGGCTGGTACCCTAGTACCAGCTGGCCTTGCGCCCCCCGCAGCTGTCCACGGTCGCATTCTCGGTTACGCTCTGTGGTGGTATTGCACCGCCTCCTCAATCGATGTCAACGCCTTGGGCCCAGAGTAATGTCGGCCGCCGACTTCTTTAAGTCATTTAGGCTGCCCCTATAGAGATGTTGTTCTATTCTTTTGTAGGTTTCTGTGTAGGGGAGTTTCCCTCATTTCACGCGTGTGCGAGGCTTTCCTTTATTATCCTTTCGTTTGTTCAGAGGAGCTTTCTGAAGGGTTTTCTGCGTCTTCCTGGTTGCTCGCTGAGAGTACTTTACTTTTTTGAGGGCGAGATGTGCGGTTGGGCCCGTACCATAAGGTCTTGGGGCATGGCTTTGATCCCATAAGGGGAGTGATGCGTATGTTTTTCTTGGACATAGCTAGCGCTGCATGTCTGGTTTTTCCTGGTAGTTGTACGAATAAAATGAAAAACTGATATAAAAAAAAAAAGATAAAAAAATTGGCCTCTTGGTTGGTTGGCACAAACTATCGCCTCTACACCTCCGGCGATTGACATCTCAACACCATGGGAAATGATCGTCACTTTTCTCCTCCCGTACTCTGAGTGGGCTGCACCCCCCCCCTATGATAGACTCGGACTTGGGCACCCGTCTCTTAGGTCCTGGCCCATTCTTCTCTTCGCTCTTGTTGTGCGTTTTTCGCTTAACATTTGCACGGTCAGCAACACCCTCGCGTCCATGTTACAGACGGCTGGGATCACGGTTCGCAGTAAGAGGAAACTTTTCACCAGGCTACGGTCGATTTCTCTACTCTGTTCGATTACGTTTCGCTCGAGGCTGCCTAGTCAGACACGCACACGTTTCCCATATTTCCTACGATACTTGGGTCTACCCTTCCTCCTCTCCTCTTGGTCTAGTCCCGTTGCTCGGTTACAGCTACACTTCCGCTCTTTTGGCGGGTACCCTACTACCACTCGGCCTCGTGACCCCCGCGGCTGTCCATGGTCGCATCCTCGGTTACGCTCTGTCGTGGTATTGCACCGCCTCCTCGATCCATGTCAACGCCTTGGGCCCGGAGTAATGTCGGTCGCCGACCTCTTTAAGTTATTTAGGCTGCCCCTACGGAGATGTTTTTCTATTCTTTGTTAGGTTTCTGTGTAGTGGAGTTTCTCTCATTTCCCCTGTATGCGGACTTTCCTTTGTTATCCTTTCGTTTGTTCAGGGGAGCTTTCTGAAGGGTTTTCTGCGTCTTCCTGCTTGCTCACTGAGAGTACTTTAATTTTTTTGAGGGCGTGATGTGCGGTTGGGCCCATACCATAGGGTTGTGGGGGCGTGGCTTTGATCCCATGAGGGGAGAGATGCGTAGGTTTTTCTTAGCCATAGCTAGCGCTCCATGTCTGGTTTTTCCTGGTAGTTGTACGAATTAAATGCAAAACTGAGATAAAAATCGAAAGAAAAATGGAAAAAATGGCCTCTTGGTTGACACACAAGCTTCTCACCCTCTACTTTCCCCCCCTACATTTCGATACTCTTCTACAAACCTGTTTTGCTTCCGGGACACATGCCAGCTTCCACCCGCCCCTCTCCGTCCGATGTCCAAAATACCCCCATCCCCCCAGGCAATCAAGCTCTGGCCGCTACCATTTCACGAGCCTCCAGCCCTCATCCAACCCAAATCCCCGCATCCCCCTCGCCAGTTTCCAGGCCCTCACCTCCGCTAGCTGTCCTTGCGGATGTCTTCCAACGACAAGGGACGAACTGCGCCTCCCCCCCAACCTGGTCCCCGACCTCACCGACGCTAGCCTCCAATCCATCACCCCCCGGGAAGGATCCATCCTCTCCATCCTCTGCTCGACTGTCTCTGGCATCGTAGCAATCACCACCCAACTAGAAGCCCTCACAAAACAAGTCGACGATCTCAGGAATGAGAAGGGCGAACTCCGCACACAGCTCCATGACCTCTCCTCCCATTTCACAAACCTCTCCGTCACCCCGGAAGACCTCGCCTCAATCCGTTCCGCATTACGTGACCTGTCACATCGTGTCTCGGCCCCCGCCCCTGCCCCAACCACTCGCCCACATGCCCCAGCCAAGAACGCACTCCCCCCCACCCCAGCCGTTCAATCTGGCCTACATGGCCCCACCGCTCAGCAAAAAGCCCTCACACCCTCACCCCCTCCGCTCCACTCTGCCCCAGTAGACCCCTCGGTCCAATGTCTCTACTATGACACATGTCTTGGAAAGATGTTTGGTAACCCCGAATGGTACACCAAGGCCTTCCCCCACTCCTGGGAGGGGGAGTAATTCTACGCCGGAGAATATGACCTGTCAGTCTTTACGGACTCCACCCTACACCCAGATTAAAAACCCAAAAACCCACTATCCTACGCCCAAGCGGCCGGCTCTGGCGGTAAGAGCGGAGGCAAAAAGCCTAGACAAGGGAAAGCATCAGACTTTGCGAGCAACGAGGACAAGGGCTTAAGACCACTCCCTCCCCTCCCTTTCGTCTCCAGACAGTTCTATGCACCAGACTCTTCCCCTGCCCCCATGCCCTCTGTAGACGTATCGCCCGCTCCCTCCCCGACATGGTCGCAAACACTCTTCCCGACTCAAATTGCCTCCTCCCCAACGGTTTCTTCGCCCAAGTCAATTACCGTGGCGCAGACTTACTCACCTGCACCGATCCGCACACGCCCGCTTCTTCCTATGCCCCCTACTTTGAGGGCCTCACAAGGCGCCTCAACCAGGCCTTCCCCACTGTGGACAACCCCTGGCTCCAGTTCTGCCTTCTCCCAACCGATGTACAGCTGGTCATACACAGCATCCCCACCGATGAGATGCCCGAAGATGACGAACTGCGCTTCCCTAATCTCAAAAAATCTATTGGTTTTGCGAAAGCGATCCAGATCAAGTCGGTCAGGTACCTTAACCCTGACTGAGCTACTCGAACCTCCAAGGAACCGCTTTCAGTGGTTGTCGCCGTTGACCCCAGAGACGTTCCAGCCCTCACCCCTTCAATCTTCCTCTACTCTGACCGCCGCAAGGTGGAAAAACCTATCTCCGCCAACCAGTACACCCAGTGCACTAACTGCTGCCGCTTCGGCCATGCCTCAGGCCGCTGCAAACAGACTCACCCATCCTGCCCCCTATATGCGCTTCACCATACCAAGGCTGCCCATAGATGCCAAAACCCCACCTGCCCCAGAGGGGGTAATGACAAACCTGTCGCCAACTGCTGCCCCACCTCGCCCCCCACTGTGCCAACTGTGGGAACGACCACACCGTCTACTCCAAGGACTGCAAAGCCCGTCCTATCCCCCCGCTCGGTCAGTACCCCGACTGGAGTCAATCGGCTCGTCCTTATCCTCGGACAGTCAAGAGTCGATGTATGTGGAAGAAGATGGTGTGCCAGCACCCTCTACTCCCCAAGCCCGTCCAACCCAGAATCTCGACCCTGCCACCCCCGCCCTCTAACAGCCATTCTGGCGCCCCCGTTTACTCCATTAAACCGCCGGGGTGGTCTCCGCCATGATTAATATACAACCCTCCAATATGACTGGAAGACTGGCCCTCCCACCTAAGATTACACTCATTCAACACAACAGCCTGGGAAGCCAGAATGTGTTTCTTTCCCTGTTTTCGTCGTTTTCGACACGCCATCCTCCACAGTTGGTTTTTTTACAAGACCCCCCATCTTCCAAAGGCTTCGTGCCCTCCTTCAACGGGTACAAGTCCTTGGCCACCTCCCTCGCCCCTTCCCAAGGTGGCCTGTTTTATTTCCGTGGAGTTTTTAAAGTTCAACACCATCCTCACAGGGTTCACGCTGGGTGCGAATGACTGCATGCATATTGACATATACACCCCTTCAACCTGCTTTGGCACCAACCACCCATACATTCGCCTGGCAAACATTTACTCTCATTCCAGGTACCCACAACCCCACACGGTCAGCCCCGACGAAATTTTTGTTCCCCTCGACCTCCTCTACCTAGTGGTAGGTGATTTCAACATTCACAGCCCCCGCACGGACCCCATCCGACTCCCCTCTTCTCAGGAAGCCTCTATTGCCGACCCGTACTTCGACAGCGCCGACGACCTCAGCTTTACCTGTATCAACACACGAGGGGAATACACCCTCTACCCACTCTCCGGCCCCCACAGGCCCAGCGTCATTGATTTGGCTTTTACCAAGCCCCTCATGACCCCCTTCGCTTACGACTGGAATACCTCCTCTCTCCCCTCTACCGGATCAGACCACGTCCCCATTGCCATTTTCCTGTCAACCCCCTTCCGGCAAACCGCACCTCCCCAGGCCAAGTGGGACGATCTGGATTGGATGGTCCTAGAAGACCGCCTCAAAGCATTCCGAGTTCCACCACCCCCTCCCCACCCCTGCCCCCAGCAATTTTACTCTTGGGTCTCAGCATCTCTCTCCTGCCTCACCTCCGCTCTCAGAACAGCGGCCCCCACATCTCGTCCCTCCACTAGATTTAAGCCTTGGTGGACCCCCCTTCTAACCACCCTCCGGAGAGAATACAATAAAGCCACAAGAGAGGCCAAACGCCTCCAGACAGCTCAGGCAAGGGATACCGCCAGGCTGTCTATGAATGGGTACTTCAAGGCCATCAAACGAGCCAAAGTAACCTATTGGGCAGACTTTCTCGCCAAAACCACCCCAAACAATATTAGGACAGCCAAAACACTGGTTGCCCCCCGACAAACAACCCGTTTCCCCTCACTCCCAAACGCACATGACCCCACCTGCATCAATGATGCCCTCCTCGCCCACATCTTCCCGCCTAAAGCGGAACCCCCTCCCAGCGGTAGACTCTCTCCCATACCCGACTCGCCCCACCTCACCCGGGAGGAAGGCTCACTTGCCCTAGCTAAATCCTCCCCCTTCTTGGCCCCTGGCCCAGACGAAATCCCCTACTCTGTCTGGAAGAACGTCCACAAGCGATGCCCCGACATCCTTCTAGACCTCCTTAACACCCTCTTGACATATGGCTACCACCCCCGCTCGCTTAAGGTGGCCAACGGTATCGTTCTGGACAAACCTGGAAAGGCCTCCTACGACTCTCCGGCCTCTTTCCGCATCATAGTATTACTAAAAACCGTCTGCAATATCCTTGAAAGAATGATGGCAGCCCGCCTCCTCACCCTTGCCAGAACATCTGGCCTGCTTCACCCCAACCAATGTGGATCGATCCCTGGCCTAAGCACCTTCGACGCCTGTACCACCCTATTACACGAAGTCAAGACCCTCCAACGCACCCACCGCATGGTGTCCTCACTCTTCCTTGACATCAAGGATGATTTCGACAACGTCGAGGTGCTAATCCTCCGCAAACGCGTCCTAGACAAAAACACCCCAAGATACATGGTCGACTGGGTCTCCTCCTTCTTAGCGGAACGCAAATGCACCCTAGTCTACCAGGGCTCCCACAAGACCCCAGCACCCGGCACGGTGGGGACTCCACAAGGGTCCCCCATCTCCCCTTTACTTTTCCTTATATAAAGTACGGGTACAAAGAGATCCGTACGGCAACGCAACCGCAACCCCACTACCACTATAAATTTATTAGCCCTAAAACCACAACTACTTAGGATAAGCTAAAAATATGTGTAGACATACAACAGATATAAGAAAAGCTATATGTAAAATTAGAAAACAAAAAAATCAATACTTGGTATACAATCCCCTTGCATCTAAGACAGCAGCAACCCTACTAGACATAGACTCCCACAACCTTTCCAGAAAATCCCCCTCAATATCCTGAGTCCAAACCTGATTTAGAGCTACTGCTAGATGTTTTCTAACAGTATCTGGGTCCCCCTTGGTCTTGTGGATATTGGGAAAGCACAGGTTCAGCTTTTCCTTTATCCTCTTCAAATAGTGCTCAATAGGATTGAGGTCAGGAGAATTGGGTAGCCATTCCATAACCTGTATGTTGTTTTCCTCAAACCAAGCCATAGTATCTCTTGCAGTATGTATCTTTGCACCATCCTGCTAAAATATAGGATCCCCAAATGTGTCCTCCACCTCCTGCCAGATATCAACTAAACCATCCTCCAAAACCCCAATATATACAAATATATCCACACTCTTGTCAAAAATAGAAATCAGAGGACCCTTATTTCTGCTCCAAATACAAGCCCAAACCATCAGCTTTATCCCTGGCCCCTTGGTAACCCCATGAATACAGTCTCTGTGCCACTTTTATTCACGTGTTCTGAATACCAATATACACTTAAGATCCTTAGACTTTTTAAACAAGGATTTATCACTAAAGATGACTCCTTCAAAGTCTTCCTTTGTCCAATCCTTATACTTCATTGCCCAAGCTAACCTCTTAACAGTATGCTCATCCTTTAGAAGAGCTCTTTTCTTAGCTCTCCATTTCTTTATGTTGATAGAGGCCAAAGCTCTCTTGACTGTTTGGAGAGAGGAATGTCGTGCAACATCATTGTGCAATTCTGATAAAGTCTGACAGTGTGCCTTCTTAGACTGTCTGACTAGGCGGCGGTGGGTTCTGAAATTGATAATTTTAGGTCTTCCCGGTATGAGAAGGGTTTTTGCATCACTCCTCTTTTGGAAGCAGTTATGAAAAGTTTGAATAGTGCTCTTGTGACGGTTTAAGAGCTCTCAAATTTCTCCCAAAGTGATTTTTTGTTCCCTCAGAGCAACTATTTGCCCTTTCTCAAACTCTGTGAGGTAGCCTGTCTTGTGTGGAGGCATTGTGGTTGAGGGGTGGTTGATTGTAGGAGTGGGGTGTTTAGAGGTGTTGCCCGGTAACCACCAATCGTACAGATCCTTTTGGCCTAGTACTTTACATCGCGCCCCTTCACACCAACATCAAAGGGGGCCTCATGCTCTCATATGTTGACGACTTCGCCCTCACGGTCTCCTCCCCCTTCTATCGGTCCAACGTACACCGCCTTCAAAGCTTATTTACATCCCTATCCCACCGAGCTGCCTCGTTGGGGGTCTCCTTTTCCATCCCAAAAACCGAACTCATCCATTGGCGCACCCCGAGTCAGAGGGGCACCACCAGATCCAACCAACCTGTCACTCTCAATGCCCAGATCTTCCGCCCTTCCGAAGTAGTGAGATGGCCTGGGTACTGGTTTTCCCCCCCCCTAAGCACCACCCACCATTTTGAGACACACCTAGCCCTGGCCAGTGCTGCTTTTGCTTTCCTGAAAAGGGTCGCCTCACCTGGGGCTAGTATCCGCCCGTTTCTTACACACCACCTCGCTATGGGGCTCATCCTCCCCAACCTTACCTACGGAGCGGACCTTCTCGTCACGAACACCTGCTCAATTTGCCGCATGAGCTCCTTCTGGCAACGAGTCCATAGATGGACCACCAACTGCTTCTTCGCCACGCCCATCTCTATTCTATCCAGGGAAGCCTGCCTCCCCCCGCTCGGCCCATACTGCAGACACAAAAGATGCACCACGGCTCTCAGGATCTCCTGTTCTCCTCCCTCCTTGAACCCCGCGGCTGACCGCCTCCCTCCCACTTTCTCATCTCTATCTACCTTCAGAGCTCCTGACTCCTACCAACATTTGGCGGTCGCTGCCGCTTCGATGTACCGTCCCCTCAACTGGACAACCCCAGTACCTTCCCCCCCCACCAGTGGACAGGCCCCAATCGACAAGCTCACTCATATCGATTTCCCCCTAGCACAAGGATGCTCACACTTCCCTCAAATTGCGAAAACCTCCCTCCCCGCTACTGAAAACATCCCCCCCCCGACCCTGATGGCCCGAACGTACTCCACCCTCAAGGAGAGGTCCCGAGCCCTACTGTTGCAAGACTGGGAAGAGTCCCTGCCGGCCCCATCCTACTATACGTACCCCGCCTCCCTGATCCCCCACCCTTTCATGGGGCTCGATAAGTTTACCGCAGGCCGCATACATCAAATGCGTTCGGGCAAGAGCTACCTCCTGGCCCACCCCACCTAGCGCGACAACCCTGCCTGCCCATCCACCTACCCACGGTGTCAAGAAGCCCCAGAACCCTTCGAACACGCCATCCTTCGCTGCCCCGCCAAAGCTGACGCCAGACACCGCCAGCTAAGTGCGGTCGACAGCCTCTCAGCCGAGAGCGCAATGTGGAACCTTCCCCACTCCCTCTCAGCCCTCCGGCGCCTCATCCGGGACCGTCAAACCGGGTTTCCCCCTCCCGACGCTCTACCCCCCTCTTAGTACCTACCCCGCCCCCCGAACCCCGACCCAAGGACACCCCATGCCCACCCCCCCCCTATGACCTACAGTTCGGCAAGTTATGTTCTCCTTTGTAGCAGTTATGATTTGCAAAGCATATTGGAATTTCCCTAGATTAGTTATGTTTTTGACAGACGAGGCCGGTGCTTTTGAGGCTTCACTACTTAGCACTATCAGAGCGTGGGAAATGGTTTCTTTTGTTGTTTGTTTTTGCTTTATAGGTTTTGTTTTTTCTATAGCCACCGCTACATGAAGCTTTTTGTACCTTAAAACAATGAACACATGATATAAAAAAACAAAAAAGGCCTCTTGGTTGACACACAAGCTTCTCGCCCTCCACTTTCCCCCGCCTACATTTCGATACTCTTCTACAAACCCGTTTTGCTTCCGGGACATAGGCCAGATCCCACCCGCCCCTCTCCGTCCCATGTCGAAAATACCTCCCATCCCCCCTGGCAACCAAGAATTGGCACCTGCAATCTCGCGAGCCTCCACACCACGAAATACCCAAATCTCCCCCTCCGCCTCTCCAGGTCCCAGACCCTCCCCTCTATTGGCCTTCCTAGCGGATGTCTTTAGACAAACAAGGGATGAACTACTCCTTCCCTCCAACCTAGTCCCCAACCTCACGGACTCCAGCCTCCAATCCATCACCCCCAGGGAAGGATCCATCCTCTCCATCCTCTGCTCGACTGTCTCTGGCATCGTAGCAATCACCACCCAACTCGAAGCCATCACAAAATAAGTTGACGATCTTAGGAATGAGAACGGCGAACTCCGCACACAGGTCCACGACCTTTCCTCCCACATCACAAATGCCTCCGTCACCTCGGAAGACCTCGCCCCGATCAATTCAGCTCTGCGTGACCTGTCACATCTAGTCTCGGCCCCCACCCCTGCCCCACCCACCCGCCCCCCTGCCTTGGCAAAAAACATACTTCCCCCCACCCCAGCCACTCATCAGCAAAAATAAGTCTCTGCGCCCGGTGCGCCCTGTGCGTCTGGCGCACCTGGCGCACATAACGTCAACCGCGAATCAGGACGCAACCTTGTACTCGCTTAACTCAGAGCGCACCAGGCGCAACACCACAACTTTCTGAACCCACCTGGCGCAACACTACATTTTCCTGAACACAGCTGGCGCAATACCACATCTTCAGGAAAGAGTCAAGGGAGTCCCCTTATCCACTCCTGACCTAGGTCACAGCATATATCAAGTTCATAAAGCCCTTTTAAATAGTCTATTTTATCTCTAATTCTACTACTAGTAATTTACATAAGAACTGCCCCGTCACCACCTGTGGAAAAACCCGGCATGATGATCCCCCCCTTAAGGTGATAGTGCGATGGAAACTCCTTCTATGGAGACGCCCTTTTGACGGTGGACAGCCCGGATGGTGTAGAACGCCGTCATAACAGGGCTCCACGATCGCATGCCTAACACCCCCGGAATCTGGCTTTAAAGTCAGCGCTTTCCAAACATCCAAAAACCCCGGCATATGGACTCCCCCTTCAGAAGACTCTGTAGCGCCATGGAAAGTGCTCGTATGGGGATGTCCTTTCGGCGGTGGACAGATGGGATGGTGTAGAACGCCGTCATAAAAGGGCTTCATGATCGCATGCCTAACGCCCCCGGAATCTGGCTATAAAGTCAGCGCTCAAAAAACCTGCCATAAGGACTCCCCCTTCAGAGAACTCTGTAGCGCCATGGGAAATGCTTGTATGGAGACGTCCTTTTGGCGGTGGACAGAAGGGATGGCGTAAAACGCCGTCGTAAAAGGGCTTCGTGATCACATGCCTAACGCCCCCGGAATCTGGCTTTAAAGTCAGCGCTTTCCAAACATCCAAAAAAAACCGGCATATGGACTCCCCCTTCAGAAGACTCTGTAGCGCCATGGAAAATGCTCGTATGGGGATGTACTTTTGGTGCTGGATAGATGGGATGGTGTAGAACGCCGTCGTAAAAGGGCTTCGTGATCGCATGCCTAACGCCCCCGGAATCGGGCTTTAAAGTCAGCGCTTTCCAATCATCCAAAAAAACCCGGCATATGGACTCCCCCTTCAGAAGACTCTGTAGGGCCATGGAAAATGCTCATATGGGGATGTCCTTTGGGCGGTGGACAGAGGGGATGGCGTAGAACGCCGTCGTAAAAGGGCTTCGTGATCGCATGCTTAACGCTCTGAGAATCTGGCTATAAAGTCAGCACTCTGTAAACACCCAGGACTAAAAAAACCCGGCATAATGATCCCCCTTCAGAGGACTATGTAGCGCCATGGAAAATGCTCGTATGGAGACGTCCTTTTGGCGGTGGACAGATGGGATGGCATAGAACGCCGTCGTAAAAGGGCTTCGTGATCGCATGCCTAATGCCCCCGGAATCTGGCTTTAAAGTCAGCGCTTTCCAATCATCCAAAAAAACCCGGCATATGGACACCCCCTTCAGAAGACTCTGTAGCGCCATGGAAGATGCTCGTATGGGGATGTCCTTTTGGCGGTGGACAGATGGGATGGCGTAGAACGCCATCGTAAAAGGGCTTCGCGATCGCATGCTTAACGCCCCCGGAATCTGGCTTTAAAGTCAGCGCTCTGTAAACACTCAGGACTAAAAACACCTCACATAATGATTCCCCTTCAGAAGACTCTGTAGCACCATGGAAAATGCTCGTATGGGGACGCCCTTCTGGCGGTCGATAGCCTGGATGGTGTAGAACGTCGTCGTAAAAGGGCTTCATGATCGCATGCCTAACGCCCCCGGAATCTGGCTATAAAGTCAGCGCTCAAAAAACTCGCCATAAGGACTCCCCCTTCAGAGAACTCTGTAGCGCCATGGAAAATGCTCGTATGGAGACGTCCTTTTGGTGGTGGACAGATGGGATGGCTTAGAACGCCGTCGTAAAAGGGCTTCGTGATCGCATGCCTAACGCCCCCGGAATCTGGCCTTAAAGTCAGCGCTTTCCAAACATCCAAAAAACCTGGCATATGGACTCCCCCTTCAGAAGACTCTGTAGCGCCATGGAAAATGCTCACATGGGGATGTCCTTTTGGCGGTGGACAGAGGGGATGACGTAGAACGCTGTCGTTAAAGGGCTTCATGATCGCATGCCTAACGCCCCCGGAATCTGGCTTTAAAGTCAGCACTGTTCATACATCCAGAAAAACCCGGCATATGGACTCCCCCTTCAGAAGACTCTGTAGCGCCATGGAAACTGCTCGTATGGGGATGTCCTTTTGGCGGTGGACAGATGGGATGGTGTAGAACGCCGTCGTAAAAGGGCTTCGTGATCGCATGCCTAATGCCCCCGGAATCTGGCTTTAAAGTCAGCGCTTTCCAAACATCCAAAAAAACCCAGCATATGGACTCCCCCTTCAGAAGACTCTGTAGCACCATGGAAAATGCTCGTATGGGGATGTCCTTTTGGCGGTGGACAGAGGGGATGGCGTAGAACGCCGTCGTAAAAGGGCTTCGTGATCGCCTGCCTAACGCCCTCGGAATCTGGCTATAAAGTCAGCGCTAAAAAAACCCGCCATAAGGACTCCCCCTTCAGAGAATTCTGTAGCGCCATGGGAAATGGTTGTATGGAGATGCTCTTATGGTGAAAGTGTGGTGATGAAAGTGTGGTGATGCAAGTGCAGAGTCGCGTCGCGTCAAAGGCTAAGTGCCGAGAAACCACAACACCACTAGCAGAGTGTCCTAGCTATCACTCGCTTTCACACTGGAGTGAACTGGCATTTTCGCTCTCTGAATGATCAAGTTCTGAAAATAGAATACTAGTAGTACCTTTGCCCGGTGTTGGTGTCTTTAGTGCAAATTTAAGATTAAGAGTATGGTGGCTTTCTCACTTAGCGCTCATACTAACCTATCTGTCTTTGCCAAGAGTAGCCCCTATTTTTGTATGAGAGAAGGCTGGAACACTAGTCAGAAGGCGGGTATTGACTAGGGGGTACTCAGGAAGTAGAGTAGTTGAGTGCTCTATCCAGATGTGCGATGGTGTTGTGAAGTGCGTCCAGAAGGTTGGGGGGAAATTTAGTGTGGCAACGCACCCCAGGCGAAAAAGAGCGTTGCAACCGGCGTCAGGGCGCACCAGGTGCTGAGGGCGTAAAAGTAAGATCACTTGCGTCAGGGCGCAACACTAGCGCACCTGACGCATGGTATATTTTTGCTGATGCTCCCACTGGCCCACAAGGCACCACCCAGCCAAAAACTCTCACACACTCACCCCCACCCCAACACTCTGCCCCAGTAGACCCCTCGGTCCACTGCCCATACTATGACACACGGCTTGGTAAAATGTTTTGGTAACCCCGAACTGTATGCCAAGGCCTTCCCCCACTCCTGGGAGGCGGAGCAATTCTGCGCCGGAGAATACGACTTCTGAGTTTTTACGGACGCCATCCTACACACGGATTACAAATCTAAAAACAAACCATCCTACGTCCAGGCGGCCGGCTCCGGCGGAAAAACCGGAGGCAGAGAGCCTAGACAAGCAAAAGCAACAGAGGTTGCGAGCAACGAGAACAAGTCCTTAAGGACTCCTGCCCCCCTCACTTTCGCCTCAAGATGGTTCTATGCTCCTCGCTCTTCCCCTGCCCCCCATGCCCTCTCAAGACATATCGCCCGCTCCCTTCCTGACATTGTCGCCGATACCTTTACCGACTCAAAATGCCTCCTCCCCAAAGGTTTCTTTGCCAAGGTCAATGACCACGGCGCAGTCTCACTGACCTGCACCAACCCGCACACGCCCGCTTCTTCCTATGCCCCCTACTTTGAAGTCCTCACAAGGCGCCTCAACTAGGCCTTCCCCACAGGAGACAACTGCTGGCTCCAGTTCTGCCTCACCCGAACCACTATACAGCTGGTCATACACAGCATTCCCACCGATGAGATGCCCGAAGATGACTAACAACTCTTCCCTAATCTCAAAAAATCTATTTGTTTCGCGAAAGCGATCCGGATCAAGTCGGCCAGGTACCTTAACCCGGACCGAGCTACTCGAACTGCCAAGTAAGTGCTTTCGGTGTTTGTCACCGTTGACCCCAGCAACGTTCCAGCCCTCACCCCTTCAATCTTTCTCTACTCCGACCGCCACAAGGTGGAAAAAGCTATCTCCGCCAACTGATACACGCAATGCACAAACTGCTGCCGTTTCGGCCATGCCGCCGCCCGGTGCA
Source organism: Tuber borchii (assembly GCA_003070745.1). Lineage (NCBI taxonomy): Eukaryota > Fungi > Ascomycota > Pezizomycetes > Pezizales > Tuberaceae > Tuber > Tuber borchii. Next base: position 147,890 of record NESQ01000040.1, read on the forward strand.
AACAGTCTCTCCCATCCTGCCCCCTGTGTGCACTTCATCATACCAAAGCTGCCAACTGATGCCAGAACCCCACCGGCCCCACCTCACCCCCCCACTGCGCAAACTGTGGGGATGACCACACCGCCTACTCCAAAGATTGCAAAGCCCGCCCTATCCCCCCCGCTCCGCCAGTACCCCCACAGGAGTCAGTCAGCTCCTCCTCATCCTTAGACAGGCAAGAGTCCATGGATGTGGAAGAAGATGGCGTGCCAGCACCCACTACTCCCCCGGCCCACCCAGCCACGGATCTCGACCCTGCCACCCCCCGCCCTCTGACAGGCATTCCAGCGCCTCCAACAGGCGCGGCGGGCCCTGCTCCCTCAGGCCCCCCCGCGCCCCCCTTTACTCCAGTAAACTGTCGGGGTCGTCCCCACCATGATTAATGCATAACCCATCAACGCAACCAAGCGGCTTGCCCCCGCCCCCACTATTGCACTTATTCAACACAACAGCCTGGGAAGCTGGAATGTGTTCCTTTCCTTGTTTTCGTCATTTTCAATACGCCATCCCCCGCAGTTGGTCTTCCTACAAGACCCCCCATCTTCCAAGGGATTCTTGCCCTCCTGCAACGGGTACAAGTCATGCGCCCCCCCCTCGCCCCTCCCTAAGGTGGCCTGTTATATCTCCACAGAATTTCTAAAGTTCAAAATCATCCTTCCAGGTTTCACGCTGGGCATGGACAACTGTAGGCATATCGATATATACACCCCGTCAGGCTGCTTTGGCACCAAACTTCCCTACCTTTGCTTGGCAAATATTTACTCTCGTTCCAGGTACCCACAACCCCACACGGTCAGCCCCAATCAAATTTTTATTCCCCTCGACGTCCCCTACCTGGTGGTGGGAGACTTCAATATCCACAGCCCCAGCACGGACCCCCTTCGCCTCTCCTCTTCTCAGGAAGCCTCCATTGCTGGCCCTTACTTTGATAGAGCTGACGATCTTGGCTTTGCCTGCATCAACACACCTGGAATATACACCCGCAGCATTCTCTCCGGCCCCCACAGGCCCAGTGTCATCGACCTAGCCTTCGCCAACCCACTCATGACCCTCTTCGCTTATGATTGGAACACCTCCTTGCTTCCCTCCACTGGCTCGGACCACGGCCCCATCTTGATTTCCCTCTCACCCCCCCCTCCGGCGTAATGCACCCGTCCACCCCAGGAGGGACGAGTTGGATTGGACGGCCTTAGAAGGCCCCCTTAAAGCATTCCGCGTCCTGCCACCTTCTCCCCAACCTTCCCCCCATCAATTTGATTCGTGGTTCGCATCATCCCTCTCTTGCCTCACCTCCACCCTCAGAATAGTGGCCCCCATATCTCGCCCCTCCACCAGGTCTAAGCTATGGTGGACCCCCCTACTAACCGCTCTCCGCAAAGAATACAACAATGCCACGAGAAAGGCCAAGCGCCTCCAGATGACCCACCCAAGGGACACCGCCAGGCTATCCAGAAATGGGTACTTCAAAGCCATTAAACTGGCCTAGTCAACCTATTGGGCCGATTTCCTCGCCAAAACCACTCCTAACAATATATGGACAGCCAAAAAGCTGGTCTCCCCCCGGCAAGCAACTCGCTCCCCCACTCTCCCAAAAGCGCATGACCCCACCGCCATCAACGATGCCCTCCTTACCCAGTTCGTCCCACCAAGAGCAGAACCCCCCCCAGGGGAAGGCTCTCCCTCATACCCGGCTCAATCCCCCTCACCCAGGAAGAAATCTCCCTGGCCTTGGCCAAATCCTCCTCCAGCTCGGCCCCCGGCCCAGACAAAATCCCCTACTCGGTCTGGAAGAACATCCACAAACGTTGTCCCAACATCCTCCTGGATCTCCTAAGTCCCCTCTTAACATACGGCTACCATCCCCCATCACTTAAAGTGACCAACGGAGTCGTTCTGGACAAACCTGGAAAGGCCTCCTACGACTCCACTGCCTCCTTCCGCATCATAGTACTACTAAAAACCGTCTCCAAGATCCTGGAAAGAATCATGGTGGTCCAACTCCTCTCCCTAGCCAGAGCATCTGGCCTACTTCACACTAATCAATGTGGATTGGTTCCTGGCCTAGGCAATTTCGACACCTGCACCACTCTGGTACATGAAGTCAAGACCATCCAACGCACCCACCGCAAGGTGTCCTCCCTGTTCCTTGACATCAAGGCCAGCTTCGACAATGTCGATGCGCTCATCCTCCGCCAACACCTCTTAGACACAAACACCCCCAGATACATGGTCAACTGGGTCTCCTCCTTCCTTGCGGAACACAAGGGGACGCTAATCTACCAGGGCTCCCCCAGGACCCCAGCGCCCGTCACGGTTGGGACCGCACAAGGGTCTCCAATCTCCCCCCTAGTCTTCCTAATATACGTAGCGCCCCTCCATACCAACACAAAAGGAGGCCTTATGCTGTCATACGTTGACCACTTCGCCCTCACAGTATCCTCCCCCTCCTACCAGTCCAATGTGCCCCGCCTTCAAGACTTATTTGTATCCCTCTCCCAGGTGGCCGCCGCTTTGGGAGTCTCTTTCTCCATTCCAAAAACCGAACTCATCCACTGGCGCACCCCCAGCCAGAGGGGCACCACCAGATCCAACCATCCTGTCACCCTCAACGACCAGATCTTCTGCCTCTCTGAAGTAGTGAGATGGCTCGGCTACTGGTTTTCCCCCCACCTAAACTCCATCCAGGACTTTAAGAGACGCCTGGCCCTAGCCAGCACTGCCTTAGCCTTTTTAAAGAGGGTAGCCTCGCCTGGGGCTAGAGTCCGCCCGGTCCTTACACACCGCCTAACTATGGGGCTCATCCTCCCAATTCTCACCTACGGGGCAGACCTTTTCGTCCCAAACACCCGCTCAACCAGCCGCATAACCACCTTTTGGCACCGTGTCCAAAGATGGACCACCAACTGCTTCTTCGCCACGCCCACCCCCATTTTAGCCAAGGAGGCCTGCCTCCCCCCACTCAGCCCCTACGGCAGGCACATGAGACGCATCGCGGCCCTCAGAATATGCTGCTCACCCCCCTCCTTAAACCCCTCTGCTGCCCGCCTTCCTCCCACATTCCCCTCACTATCCGACTTCAGAGCCCCCAACACCTGGCGTCCTTTGGCTGCCAAAGCGGCTCCGATATACCGACCCCTCAACTGGAAAACCCCAGTACCCTCCCCCCCTATGAGGAGGCACCTCCCGATTGACGAACTCGCTAACATCGCCTTCCCTCTGGCACAAGATTTCTCGCGCTTTCCCCAAATTGCGAAAACGTCCCTCCCCGCAACGGAAAACATCCCGCCCCCGGCCCTCATACCCTGAACCTACTCCACCCTCAAAGAAAGGGCCCGCGCCTTACTTCTCCAGAACTGGGAAGAGTCCCTCCCGGCCCCACCCTACTACACATATCCCGCCTCCTTGACCCCCCACCCATTCATGGGTCTCGACAAATTTGCCGCCAGCTGCATTCACCAAGTGCGTTTGGGCAAGAGCTACCTCCTGGCCCAACCCACCTGGCGCGACGATCCTGCCTGCCCATCCACCTGCCTATAGTGTCGAGAAGCCCCAGAAACCTTCGAACACGCCATCCTACACTGCCCGGCCAGTGCTGACACCAGACACCGCCATCTAAGTACGGTCGATAGCCTCTCGCCTGAGAGCCCAATCTGGAACCTTCCCCCCGCCCTCTCTGCCCTTCGCCGCTTGATCCTTGACACTCAGAGCGGGTTCCCGCCCAGGGGCGCCCTGCCTCCCGCTGAGTGCCCACCCTACCCCCCCTGAACCCTGACCTAGGGACACTCCCCCGCCCCCCTGACCCTACGACCTACAGGTTGGCAGGTTATGTTTTCCTTTGTGCAATTTATGTTCTGTTTTATGGAAGTTATGACTTGCGAAGTATGTTGGATTTTCCCTATATTAGTTATGTTTTTGACAGATGAGGCCGTTGGTTTTTTGGCTTCCTTACTTAGTCCTAGCAGTGCGTGGGAAATGGTTTCTTTTGTTGTTTGTTTTGCTTTATAGGTTTTGTTTTTTCCATAGCTACCGCTACATGAAGCTTTTTGTACCTTAAAACAATGAACCCATGATATAAAAAAAAAGAAAAAAGAAAAAAAAATGGCCTCTTGGTTGACACACGAACCATCTCCTCTACACACCCTGCGATTGAAATCTCAACACCACGAGAAATCATCGTCAACATCCACCACCAGCACTCTCAGTGAGCGGCACCCTCCCCTCTGATAGATTCGGACTTGGGCACCCGTGTCTTAGGGCCCGTCCCATCCTCCTTTAAGTATTTGTTTCCAACCCCGCTTGGCTTCCTGACAGTTGTCTTGTGTCATCGCTTAACATCTACTAGTACACAGTCAGCAACCGCTTTTCATACCAGTGCGTCGTCGTCAGCTTCGGGCACTCTGTGAAGTAGTGGCACTGGTGGCCCTGCTTTCTGGTATTGCACTCTCTCCTGAAGGCTTCGGTCGGTACAGTCGCATCCCGAAGAATCGTGACCCCTTGGTGGGCTTCGGCGCCCGCGTCACTGTCCTGGGTCTACTCCTCCTCTCCTCCGCTCGGTTTCGTCCCGTGGCTCGGTTACAGCCAAACATCCACTTATTAGCTGGCACTCTTACCTCCTCTTTCCCCTGTGTTCCCCTCTTCCCCAGCGCTCAGCTCGGCCATATGCCTCGGTTACCCTCGGTCATGGTATTGCACTCCCTCCTTGGATGATGTCAACGCCTCATGTTACGGAGTAATGTGATAGATTTACTTGGTTTTACCGTTTGCTGTCCCCCTGTTCTATGTTCTGTAGTTTTAGGCTAAGTTTTGACGGTCGGGTTTCTGTCAGAGTACACGCAGATATTAATGTGGTTTCTTTTGTTATTAGTCAGAGGGAGTTTTCGGGTCCGGGTTACCTGTTGTTTTCTGCTTACTGTATTTGGTGAAATTTTCTTGTCGTCCGTTTAGCTAGCAGGGGTTTTTTGTCTTCGCGGTGGGATCGTGCGGTTGGTTCCATACCAGAAGTACTTGGGATAATAGCATTTTCCAGTGGTCCGAGGTGGATTTCTTTGGGGTTTTTTCCTTACCATAGCTTACCGCTCCAAGTAACCTTTTTTACCCCATAGTTGATAATCCAAAGCACATGATTTATAAAAAACAAAGGCCTCTTGGTTGACACGCTTCACACCCCCTATTTTCCTGACTATAACTTTTACAAAACTACGGTTTCTACTGTACGATTCCCGCTCATACCTCTTCTCTCTGCTTTACTCAGGTCTTTAGTCCCCCTCACCACGCCATGGACCCTGTCGGTCCCCCCATCTCGGTCTTTCGCCCCCATGACGGGCCGCCATCTACTACTCCCTCCACTACTGAGGTCTCCCCTGAGGCTCGCCTTGTCTCTTTGCGATTCTCTCGTACCCGTTCCCTCATCAGCTTCACTCCGGAGCAGCTGCCCTCCCTGACTCCCCAGGAATATGATAGCCTCTCAGTCGCCGAAAGCTCTCATCTCCCTCTTGTGTGTGCCTCCCTCCACGTGGTTAACTCACTCGGCTCCCAGGTGGAGGAGCTCCAGTCCACGGTTCATAACCTACAGTCTCAAGTGGCCTATTCTTCCCCTAACGAGCAACTCCGGGAAATCTAGAACGCCCTTCGTAACCTGTCACATAGGATGGTCCCCCCCCCTGCTGTCGAAGCACTCCAGAAGGGGGCTCGCCACCCTCCTCCCCCTGCACCCTCAACTTCTCACCCCAGTCCCCCTGCCCCAGTCCCCTCACTTTCATCCTCCAATTCTGCTCCCCCCCTCCCTCGTGCCACTCCCCAAGCAAAATCTTCCAACCAGATTATCCATGGTGGTACCTCTGGGTTTAACGCCGCGGTTAGAGCCAACAAGGCCAAATTCAAAGCAAAAGGTAAGAATTCCCCTCTCGGCACCTCTGCTAACAAAGTCGTGGCGGTCCCGCCGGACGCCTCCCCAAAGGGCCCTGCTCCTCTCCCTAGCGCTGCCAGAAGGTTTTTCACCCCTCGATCATCTCACTGCCCCCATCCTCAGGAATCCTCCATTCGTGTTCCTTTCCCCGACATCACCGCCTCCATCCTCCGAGAAGCCGGGTCAGAACTCCCCAAATCCTTCAGACCCTTGGTTAGCCCGAAGGATGGAGTCTCCCTCACTGTGGCTGACCCTCTTGTCCCCACTTCCTGCTACGTCCTGTTCTTTCATGCCTTTTCAGCTAGACTTACCCAATCCTTTCCAGTAAAAGACAACGCCTGGGAACACTTCCGTTACGCCCCTACTGATGTCCAGTTCGCCATCCACGGCCTGCCCATGGATGCCCATCCTAACACGGATGAGGAACTACACCACCTTCTCCTCACTGGCGTGGACAACGCCAAAAATCTTCTTATCACCCGCTCCCATTTCCTCAATGCAGACCGTGAATCCAGGATCGAGAAAAAGAATCCCTACTCGCTCGTCGCCCACGTTCCTGCCGACCTGGCATGGCGCATAACTGACCACCCCGCATTCTGCTCTTTGCTGACAATGGTGAAGTCAAAAGGGCGTACTCCACCAATTCTCAAAGCCAGTGCTATAACTGCTGGAGGTTCGGGCACCTAAAACCCCTCTGCACAGAATGAACCACCTGTCAACTCTGCGGTGGCCCCCACTCCAAGGCCGCCCATCCCTGCTCCAACCCTACTTGCACCAAGGAGGGCAACATTCGCCCCCTTCTTGGGTGCTGCATAGCCTCCCCGGCCAGATGCCCCAACTGTCATGGCCCTCACTCCGCCAGAGACTGAGATGGCCCCAAGCACCCTCCTGCCATCCCCGCCATGTCCCGTCTCCCTGTTGCCTCTCACGCTATGGACACCTCTGAGGCAGCCCCTCCCCCCCTCGAAACCCTGTCCCCAGCACTCCTGCGGCACATCCCGTGCCATCTGGTGCCGACCCTCTCGTGACCTCTAGACTGATTCCTCTCCTCCCGCCCTTTCAGCCCCCCTCAAGGCCTGGCCACCCGCTTCCCGATTCGGACCCGAGCCCCTCCTCTGCACCCAGAGCCACGTTGGCCTCGCGCCGGTAAATGTCTCACAACTCAAACAATTATCCGAGAGGGTAGGACCCCGCCCGCTTACTTCATCTCGTTCAACACAACTACCTAGGGAGTGGGAATGTGTTTCTTTCTTTGCTTAATTCCTTTGTTAAGTTTTCTGACTACCCGGCCATTGTGGCCCTTCAAGAGCCCCCCCTTTTGAAGGGGTCGCCTTGCTAGCTTTCAAGGTTTTCAGAGTTTGTTTTCCCTCCTCTTCGAGCCCCAAGCCCATGGTTGCTTTTATTGTTTCATTGGCTTTTCAGAAAGAGGTCTCCGTTCTTCCCAACTCCATGGGGAGGCCGACTAGTTTGCACTTGATGTGTTTACTAAGGATTTGTTTGGGGTTGGCTTTCCTTCCTTTCGTGTTTTGAACTTATACAACTCCCCTAGCAAGAGGAAGGGGGTGGTTTCAGTTCCACCTCCATTAGCCTTTCCTGATTCTACCCTCCCCCTCCTTGTGGTCGGGGACTTTAACCTGTACCATCCCCTGGCGGATCCTTCACGTCACCACTCCAATGAAGAGTTGGTTGTTTCCTTTCCTTATTTTCAAATGGCCTCGGAGTTGGGTTTTTCCATTCTAAACAGCCGAGGAGTTTTTACAAGATTTCCCTTTAGAGGCACTAATAGGCCCTCTGTTATTGATTTTGCTTTTTCTTCTCCATTGTTACATCCCTATGTACAGAGGTGGGACACCATCCTGCCTTCTACTGGCTCAGATCATGTTCCTATTTCTGTTTTTTTGCAGCATCCGAAGCTGCACCCCCCCCCTCCAGCCCCCAACTGGCTTCTGACTGATTGGCCATCGCTCTCCCCGCTCCTAGTTGGCCTTGCGGTACCTCCTCCCCCGATTAATCCCCCCCTCACTGCCCTCGAAACCTGGTTTGACTGTGCACTTCGCTCAGTAACCTTGCTCCTTATCAGCCATACTCCGCTCTCTCGCCCCTCAAGCAGGTCCAAACCTTGGTGGTCCCCCCTGCTCTCTCTTCTCCGCTGTGAATGTCACTCCGCTTCTCGCATGGCGAGGGCCTCCCACTCCCCGCAGGACAGGGCGGCGGCTGGGCTCTCCAAAGTCCGGTACTTCAAGGCCATCAAGGCCGCGAAGAACTCCCACTGGAGCTCATTCCTAGCTGATACCACCCCCCGCTCCATCTGGACGGTCAAGAAGTTCTCGTTAGGCCGACCTGTTTCTCGTTTCCCGTCCTTCCCTGATGCCATCACTCCTACTGACATCAACTCCTCCCTCTTGTCCCACTTCTTCCCTGCTCGGCCTGCCCCCCTGCTGCCCGCTAACCTTTCTGCTTTCAGTGACGCCACAACACTTACGGCCGAAGAGGTATTCTTGGCACTCTCCAAGTGCTCCCTGACCTCAGCTCCCGGCCTGGACTTGATTCCCTGCTCGGTGTGGAAGGCCCTCCATAAGGGGTCCCCCCACATCCTAAGGTCCCTCCTGTCCCCGCTCCTACTCTACGGTCATCACCCCGCTTCCGTCAAGCACGCTCATGGAGTGGTCCTGGATAAGCCCGGCAAGGCCTCCTATGTCTCCCCAGCCTCCTTCCACATCATCGTCCTTCGGGAAACCGTCTCCAAGATCCTCGTGAGAATTGTTGCCTCCCACCTCTCTGCTGTTGCCCGCTTCCATGGACTGTTGTCCCCCCATTAGTGTGGCTCCCTTTCGACTCTCACCTCTTTCAATGCCTGCACGGCAATGGGCCACTCAGTCCGCACGCTGCAAAGGTCCCGGAGGAAAGTTTCCTCTTTGTTTCTGGATATCAAGGGTGGTTTTGACAACGTTGATACCTCCATTCTCTGCTCTCTTCTTTGAAGAAAGATGGTCAACCGTTATTTGATTTCTTGGGTTTTTTCCTTTTTGACTGACAGGAGGTGTTGTTTGTTGTTTCAAGGTTCCCCTAAGATTTTTTCTTCCGTTACTGTTGGTACCCCTCAGGGGTCTCCTATCTCTCCTTTGTTATTTATTATTTATATTTCTTGTTTACATGTGGAGGTCCTGAAGGGGATCATTTTGTCTTATGTCAATGATTTTTCTGTGACCGTTACTTCTTCCTCTTACCGGACCAATGTCAGGCTGCTTCAAAGGACCTTCGGCGTCATGAAGGCCAAGGCTACATCTGGCAGAGTTGGTTCTTCCAATCCCAAAATGGAGCTCATTCACTGGCGAACCTCATATCAGAGGGACAGACCGGACGATCCCTCTCCTCCCCCCATTGCCCCGGAGGGCCAGGTCTTTTTTCCGGCCGCCCAGCTTCACTGGCTGGGTTACTGGTTCCTCCCGAGCATTTCGTCTTCCGCCCACTTCTCTCGGCGCCTCGCCCTCTTCCAAGCCGCGTTCGGGGCGGTCAGGACAATGTCAGGCCACTGTTCCGGGGTCTCCCCCCACCTTTGCCACAAGTTGGCTTACTCGCTCTTATTCCCCATACTGTCATATAGGGCCGACCTTCTTGTCCCAACCAAGGGACTTCTTCAGAGGATGGACGTCCACTGGCACCATGTTCAAAGATGGGTTATCAATTGCTTTAGGTCCACTCCCACCACCATCCTGGCCGCAGAAGTGGCGCTTCCCCCCCCTCTTGATTCGCTTAGGCCACAAGCGCCGCCTAGTGGCCTTGCGCCTCTGCTGCTCTCCCACCACCATCAATCTAGCGGCAGCCCACCTCCCGCCAGCCTTTCCCCTCGCCCTCCCTACCTGGGAGAAAGAGTCCTTTAGGTCACTCTGTGTGGGGCTGGACCCTAATGTCAGGCCCCTCCTCTGGCCCACTCCCGAGCCAAAACTGGCCATCAGGTCTCACCTGCCAGTTGACGCCCTCAACCACCTCATCCTCCCACTCATTGGGGAGTCTCCCTCGTTGCCCTTATTGGGCGCCTCTTTCTTACCGGATCTCCCGGCCCTCCCTTCAGAAGCCCTCATGAGGGCATCCTATCTTGTACTCTAGCGCAAAGCCCGAACTATGATGCTTGACTCATGGAAGCTCTCCTTCCTGCTACCAGCTTACTACTCCTTCCCGTTTTATACGACACCACACACCTTTATGGGCCTGGGCAAATTTATCGCCGGCCGAATCCACCAAATGCGAGCCCAGAAAAGTTACCTGGCCGCCCACCCCTCCTAGTCCCAGCCTGACCTCTCCCCCCTCTGCACCCTGTGTGGCGAGGAGGATGAGACGTTTAGCCATGCTATCCTTCGATGCGATGCCAAAGCCATTCCGAGGGCCCTTCACCTCCAAGGTGTGCCCTCCGTAGGGGCTGATTCCCCGCTGTGGTCCTCCGTCCAGCTCCTTCTAGGGCTCCCCTTTTACGTCAATGAGACGTGCACCAACTTCCCTCCTCCCATAGCCTTGTTTGAGGTGTCGTCTCCCGTTTCAATAGTTTTTCCTTCTCCCCAGGCTGCTAGAGGTCTTTTCCTTGGGTTGTCTCCTATTCGTCCCGTTTGATTAGTTTTGATTAGTTGTGATAGTTTTTGTTTTATGATGTATCGTGCTGAGCTTTTGGGGAGTGTTTGTTTTTCTTTATTGAAATTCCGTATGTTAGTTTCGTGTCGAGTACTTGACACAGTTTGGGGATGACGAGTATGGACTTACTTTATTACTTTGCGTTGGGATTATGGTTTTCTTTACGCCATAGCTAGCCCTGCATGCGAGTTCTTGTACCTCAACAATAAATACATAATATAAAAAAAAAATATAAAAAAAAGAAAAAAAGAAATAGCCTCTTGGTTGAGTAAGATGGCTCGGATACTGGTTCTCCCCCCCTCTGAACCCCATCCACCACTTCGAGAGATGCCTGGCCCTAGTCAACGGTGCCTTCGCCTTCTGGAAAAGGGTAGCATCCCCCGGGGGGGGGGTCCGACCTTTCCTCTCATACCGACCGGCCATGTGGCTTATGCTCCCCATCCTGACCAATGGAGCAGACCTGCTCATACCAAACACCAACATAACCAACCGCATGAACTCCTTCTGGCATAGAGTCCAGAGGTAGACCACAAACTGCTTTTTCTCCACACCCATCCCGATCCTGGCCAGGGAATCCTGCCTTTCCCCACTCGGCCCATATTGTAAGCATAAGAGACGTGTCGCGGCCCTTAGCATCTGCTGTGCACCTCCCTCCCTGAACCCTATGGCTGCTTGCCTCCCGCACTCCTTCCCCTCTCTGTCAACGTTTAGAGCCCCCGACAGCTGTCGACCGATGACTATCGGCCTCTCATCTCTTTACCTGCCCCTCAGCTGGAAGACCCCGGTACCCTCCCCCCCATGAGGAGATATCTCCCCATCGACGAACTTGCCTATATCGCCTTCCCCCTAGCACAAGGGTTCTCACGCTTTCCCCAAGTTGCAAAGACTGCCCTCCCCGCGTCAGACAACATCCCCCCCCCGGCCCTCATGGCCCGAACTTACACTACCCTCAGAGAAAGGGCCCAAGCCCTGCTTTTACAGGACTGGGAAGACTCACTCCAAACACCCCTTGGCTACCCATATCCTCCCTCCCTAGCACCCCACCCCTTCATGGGTCTGGATAAGTTTGCTGCGGGCCGCATTCATCAGATGCGTTCGGGCAAAAGCTAACTCCTGGCCCATCCAACTTGGCGCAATGACCCAGAGTGCCCAACCACCTGCCCTCAGTGCCAAGAAGCTCCAGGCACCTTCGAACACGCCATCCTTCACTGCCCAGCCAAGGCTGATGCCAGAATCCTGCCACCTAAGTACGGTCGAAAGCCTCTCGCCCGAGAGTCCAATTTGGAACCTTCCCCCCTCCCTCTCAGTGCTTCAACGCTAAATCTTAGACACTCAGACCAGGTTCCCTCCTAGTGACTCCCCCCCCCCCCTTAAAAAAACAGCATCCAGGCCTCCCAACCCCGCCCTAAACCACCTCCCCGCTTCCCCCCCCCCTATGACCTTCAGTTCAATAAAATGTTTTCCTTGGTAGGATTGCTTGTTTTTGTGAAGTATGATGGATTTTCCCTATATTATTTATGTTTTCGACAGACAAGGCTGACGGTTTATGGCTTCACTACTTAGTACTATCAGGGCGTGGGAAATGGTTTCTTTCTTTGTTTGTTTTACTTTATAGGTTTTGTTTTTTCCATAGCTACCGCTACATGAAGCTTTTTGTACCTTAAAACAATGAACGCATGATATAAAAAAAAAAAAAAAAAAAAAAAAAGAGTGGCCTCTTGGTTGAGAGTTCTTCACGCAACCATCTAAGTTATTTTCCTACAATATACTTTTATCTCTACACTTTGTACTACCGGGCTGAGACCATAGTGTCTCTCACGAGCTTAGCGATATATTGTACGAGACAGGAGTCGGTATACTTAGCTGTCATTGTTCGTACGAACTTAGACAAGTGTGATTGCTATCGAAGATAGGGGTTACCTGCTGCAAGTATCGCCCGAAGGAAAAGGATTGTAATACTTTTCTGGCCTAATACCCCGCTTTGTTTTTTGCGTTCTTATGGGGACAACAATTCTTTCCATAGCATGCGTTCTATGGCTTTTTTCCATGGTTGCAATTGTATGGTCTTCCTTTCTTTTTTGTTTCCTAGCGAAGGTTTTTGGTTGTATGTGGTCTTGGCTATTGTGGGAACAACCCTTGTACTTGTTTCTCACTTAGGTACACTAAGCACCCATCGTCGTCATATCCCGTCCAGTTTATTGCTGCGTAGATCATATTGTCCCTTGCCAGCTTTTGTCTTTCATCCAATTCTTCTTCGCTAGGCCCTGAATATCTAGAGCGAGTAGGCTCAAATAGGCCGTAGGTTTGGCCGCAATCGTCGCATCCTTGATATGCCTCATGAGGGACTGAGGTCGTTGGATTGACCTCGATCCAGTCTTGGTTTCCGAGGGTAACGTTGCTGGCAGTTTCTGACTGCGCTGGTTGCATTGTTGAAGCTATCTGAAGGGTACCAGACTTTGCCGTGTTCTGGTGAATATCTTTTCCACTTGGCTCTGTATTGGAGGTTTCTGTAGTAAAGTCGAGAGTCCATGATTTCGTCCAGTTTGTATTCGTGTTAACCTTCGATATTCATAGGTGGAGGAGGTTTTTGTATTTGAGAGGGAAATCTGTTGTCTTGGTAAGGTTCAAGGAGTGAGATGTGGAATGTGTTGTGTATCGCTATGGTTGGTGGTAGGCCCAGCTTATATGTGCTTGTTCCAACCTTTCCCAAGATCTTGAATAGTACGATTTTCTTGACACCTAGTTTCTTTGATGGTCATCTGGTCTTGATATTTTGTGGTAGTAACCACACTATATCGCCTGATTGTAGGTTAGGATCGGGTTTTCTGTGTTGATCATAATAGTCCTTTTGTCATAGTTGTGCTTCAACCTTTTCATTTCGTAATAACTCATAACTGAGTCATTTTTTCCGGTTACTTTGGATTTCCTTGGATCAGATGACCACTCATCTCATATTCAGGGTTGATTCCCTAGTTGGCGAAGAATGGTGTGTTCTTGATTGTTTCTTGATAACCGTTATTATATGCAAATTCTGCAAGCGGTAAATATCAGCACCAATCATCTTGTTGGTAGTTGATATATGCTCGTAGATATTGTTCCAATATCGCATTTGTTCTTTCTGTTTGTTCATCCGTCTGAGGGTGCAACACTTTGCTTAATCTTCGTTCGATATTGAGTTCTTCCGTTGTCTTCTTCCATAGGTTCGATTTGAACAGTGTTCCTCTATCCGTGATAGTATCTCGTGGCAGTCCGTATAACCTGACTATATCCCTCAGGAATAGATTCGGGAATTGCTGTGCATCGAGATCCTTTTGGCCAGGAATAAAATAACTTATATTGGTCATACGGTCGTTGACGACTAGTATCGTCGTATATCCTTTGGACTTTGGAAGATCAATGATGAAATCTATTGCGATAGACTTCCAAGGTCTGTCTGGTACTTCGTTTGATTGTAGGAGGCCATATGGTGCATGTCGTATGACTTTGGTCCTTTGACATTTGTCGCAGTTCTTGACATATCCGTTGATAGTTACTCATTTCTTGGGCCAACAGCATCGCCTTCCTATAAGCTCCGTAGTTTTTCCCATCCCTCCGTGCCCTGCTTGTGGCTAGTCGTGGTGTTTGGAAATAAGAGTCTTTCTTGTTCCTTCATACTCGAGGACACATATTTTTCCTTGATACCATAGGTATCTGTCCTTCCATTGGCATAACACCAATGCAACTCCTTGTAAGTCTGTCTCTTCTGTTTTCACAGCTCGTTTGATTGTTTTGATTTCTTCATCTGTTTTTGACGTTTTTTGTATCATTTCTTCATTCTTGTCATAGAACTCTATTAGTTCTATTTCCTCAATTGCCGCCTCTTCCCAGCATCAGCAAAAAAAGAAATCTATCTTTTGTACTTCATGGTTAGCCATGTCGTTGAGTTTTACGTTTTGGGAAATCGCGAGTTACCCTGGTTAAACATGATCCTTCTGATTGTGTCTACTAATAATCAAATACAAATCTTAATTTTAGTAAAATATGAGCTATTTTTATCAATATCTCATAGACATTTTACATTACAAAGTGGTATGTTTTGAACTCAAATATCTCAACTTCGGTATGTAAAAGGTCCGTAAGTTCTGAATAAAAATTGCTCAGATTTTCCAGAAAACAGAATTAATATCATCTTCTTTAGTCAAACTAAGGGGTTTTTTAATATCGCGATCATAGGACTTATGATGTGCCAAAACGTAAAACTCAACGACATAAGGCACAGCGAGCAGGCTGTTTTTTTGCTGATGAGTATTGCTCTTTTGGCAATAATATTCCTTCTTGCTTTGATAGGTGTTTTTCCTTCAGGGTTTGTATGTCCCCTGTCTTTCCTGTCTGGGTGTCTGGTTTTCCCCCTTCTCTTCCTGGTCGATAAACGATCCTGAAGTTGTATTCACTTAGTTTCAGTACCCATCATACTTGTCTGTCGGTCAAGACCTTGGTGGTAATGAAGGTTGTTAGGTTCTTGTGGTTGGTAAAGACCTGAATGCGATATCGGCTGCCTTTTGTCTATCTCCTCTATTCTTCAAATACCTGTACCACAGCTAATAATTCCTTGTCGTATACCTCGTAGTTGGGCTGAACATCCCTCATTCCATTGGATCGATAGGCCACTGGTCTCTATTTCCTGTTTTCACATTGTTGTGACAATATGCCCGAGCATACGTATTGCGAAGAGTTTATTTCGATTTTGATAGGTCATCTTGGATCGAAGTGTACCAATACCGGAGTTGTGGTGAGTGCTTTCTCAAGTCAATCGAAAGCTTTCTCTTCTTCGGCTTCCTATTTCCATTTGGGGGCATATTTTTTGTGTTTTCTTTAGTATAGCAGTTTTGCTATCCTGCTGAATCCTGTGATGAACTGTCCGTAAAAGTTTGCTGAATTCTAAGCATCATTGGATTTCTGTTTTTGTCTTTGGTGGTTGCCATTCCCATATTGCCTGAGTCTTAACTGTATTGACTTTCACTCCTTTTTAGCTCATCACAAATCCTCTGTATTCTGTTTCTTTCTTTGGGAATTCGTATTTCGCTGGTTTGACTTTCATTCCTGATGGCCGGAGAGCTTCCAGTATATTCTTGACGTCCTTTGGGTATTGTGTGCAGTCGTTTGAGTATATGAAAATGTCGTCCAAGTATACAACACATTTTAATGTATTGTAGTAGTACCCTATTGATGAATTTTTGGAATACTGCTGGTGCATTGCAGAGTGTAAATGGTACTATTAGGTATTCGTAAGTTCCCAACTTGCTACTGAAAGCTGTCTTGTGTTCATCTCCTTCTCGGATTCTGATGTTGTGGTAGGCATCCTTGATATCCAGTTTTGGGAAGTACTTAGCTGTACTTAGCTGATCCAACCATTCGCCCATTAGCAGTAATGGATATCGATCTTTTTTTCTGACTTCGTTAAGTCCTCTGCAGTCCATACAGAGTCTTAGACTTCTGTCCTTTTTCTTGACAAACATGATTGGTGATGCCCTTTCAGCCTTCACTTCTCTTATCCATCCTTTCGCTTCGTTTTGTTTGACGTATTTGTGTAATTCCTGGATCTCATCATAGTTGAGCGGATAAATCTTTCAGTCGGGTACTTTCTCTCCTGGTTCTAGGTCGATACCTAGGTCAATTCCTTTTTGATGCGCTGGTAATATCATTTGTTCTCCCTTTTCGAACATATTGAGGGATCCATGATACTCCTCTGGTATCGTTTCTTGGAGCGTCTGTTTTTCTTCTTGCTTCTTCTTCTGTTTTTCCTTGATGGCAAGTTTAGTACTAATGTTGATCTTTTCCTGATAGATCTCGTCGTGGACCGGGTCCCATCTTAGGATGCCCGTTGTCTCTCCTCTAGGGTAAAAACCTCTCAATGCTTTGGCCCATATTTCGCTAATGCTGATTGGTTTTTAGTTCTTTTCGACATTTTCAGCCATGCCGAATCCTTTCATCGCTCGATCCATCTTCCTTAGTTCATGAAATTCTTGTAGTTCTTCCCTATTAATCCTTTCGATGATCAATTGTGTGATCTGATCGCCTTATTTCACCTGAAATTGGTTGGTGCCTTGGTTAACCAGGACCACCTTGATTTCCACAGTATAGTCTGCGTCTATTACCTCTGTGTTGGTTTTGAGTCTGTGCTTGACTGCTAAACCACTACACGGAGTGATGCACCCGTTGGTGTTTTGAGATAGCCCTATGGATATTCCAGTCCCAATCATTCTTGGTTCTCCTGCTAGTATATGGACTCGCTTATTAGCATACAGGTCGTGTCCTGCTGCCTTCTTTGATTCTTTTGTGGGCATACTAGTCTGAGGAGATAATCTTTGAACTTGGACTCGTTCTTCCCTTTCAACCTGTACATCCGAGTACTTGTTGAGGAGGTTCTGTTCCAGAGTTTCGTCTTCTGGTACTGCATATACAACTGGCGAACTGTTGAGACACTATGTCGTATATCTTTCGCTGTTGAATGTGATTTTCTTCTGTTCCCAATCGATCGTGGGATTGTGCATTTGTAACCATGTTATTCCTAGTATGACCTCATAGTTCTGGAGATTTGCGACTTGAAAGGTTGCCAATTCCCTATAACTGTTAATGTCTTTAGGTACTTTCGCTAAATGGCTAACTGGACCCATAGCGCTTTGTTTTTTATCCGCCAGGTAAATTTCGCTTCTTTTCCTGGCCTTTGTCTTCTTAATTCCTTGTTTCGTAGATATGCATTCATCAATGAAGTCCTCATTAGCCCCAGAGTCGATTATTGTGTTTATTGTGACTGATTCTTGTTTTTTGTATAGTTGTATCTTGATCATCATATGATCATTTTCCAGTTCAAGTGATTCCGTATAGTTGAGTACCGCATACTAGTTTTCCATGATGATGGGTTTTCATTCCGGTCTGTCCCTAGTACTATCATTTACTAGGCACTTTGGTCATTTTCTGACTGTTCGAAATACTCCTTGACTTCGATTTCTTTGATGCTTGGTTTCGCCGCCTAGGGTCCCACCCTTCTCTGGAATTGTCCCTCCTTGGTTGTGATGGTATAGTTCCTTCCATCTCTGGGCCTGTCACAGTTTCATACTTGATGTCCTGCTCTTGCGCATTTGAGGCATAGCTTTTCTCTTATTCTTCTCTTGAATTCATCAGGGTGTAGCTTTGGTTTCCGCCTTGTTGCATGCAAGTCCATTGGATCTTCTTCCGAGATGTTGTTGTTGGTTGGCCTGAATACTCCATTTAAGTTTTGTAGAATGCTGGTCGTCCTTTCTGTTGTGCCTTTCTTCTGTATGTGTTTGACCGTGGCCAATTTGGTTTCCAATTTGATTGCCCATTTGGCTAGTGTCTCTGTATTGACTAAATGGCCACTATTCACTCCCCATGCTTCTTTGAGTGCCATGTTCATACCTGTAAGTAGGCATTCTCCTCCTGTATGATCGTCCAGGTTGGCTTCCGTAGCTGCCAGTCGGAATTCGTTCCAGTATTCTGTCATGGTTCTGTTTCCTTGTCGTAGTTTTTATATCTTGAGCCTTGCTTCTCTCATAGTGTCGATGACCCTGAATTGGTTCTTAACCTCGTCCACAAATGCTTCTCATGTCTCCCATTCAAGAGAGATTCGTCCATCCCCATATGGTGTCATCCATACTCTCGCATCTCCCCTCAAGAGGCTTGCGGTGTATAAGATTCTGTCAGTATGGTGGCCTTCGGTCCATCCCATGGCTGTGAAATAGACCTTAAGCTGTGCCAGCCATCCTCGTAGTTTGGCTCAATCCCCTGTGAACGTCTCTGGTTCTTTAATCTTAGGTCTTCAGTTGCCTCCTATGAGGTTCGTCATGATTTGTTGGAGATGGTCCTCATTGAGTTCCGGTACTTGAGTACTGGTATTCTGTGTTTCTGCCTTTTCTCCTTCTGTCATGGTCGCGGTCCCTGTTGCTAGGGACATCATGTTTCATTGAGTTCTGCCTGGTAGTTAGGTTGCTTGTGATTCGTCCGGTGATGCTGGTTCTGGTGTTTCTGGGCTAGTTGTACTTGATTCTCCTAATATCTGATTGACTGCTTCTTCTAGTGTAGTAGTATTAAATACTGCTACTTTGATGTCATCTTCTTCCAGTGATTCCGTTGTATCTGTTTCTGTTTAAGTGCTGCTTATATTGACAAAACCAAATGTTACAATCTTGTTCCCTTCGGGAGATACTTGCAGCAGGTTACTACTATTCTGAATAGCGATCACACTTCCCTATGTAGGAATGACGACAGCTGAGTATACAGACTCCTGTCTGGTAAGATATATCTCTAAGCTCGTGAGAGACACTATTGTCTTGGCCCGGTAATGCAAAACATAATAAAAGTATATTGTAGGAAAATAACTTAGATGGTTGCGTGAAGAACTCACAACAAAGGAGGCCGTAAGGACCTCTCTTTTATACCCATTCTTCCCACAACCCTAACCCTTGTAACTCATACCTTCTCATCTCGTGCTCCTATCACTCATAGTGAGTCATAGTGTGAAATCCATTAGCTGACTCCTATGAGTCACTGCACAATAACCAACTAGCAAATCAAAACCCAATAAACAAGTCATGTGCCCCATTCGCATTACATGCGTAAAACTCATGAATCATAACTATGAGTCATGTATGAAAGTCATAATCATATGACTACAATCGTGTGTCATGTCAAAATAATAAACCAATCATAACATAGGAATTACACACTACCGCGTAGTCATGTGAAATACTAAACCCTATGACTCACATGTGTGAACTATGTGAAAACCTATCTTGCTTTGTCACCATTTGTGACAGAAGTACTCATATGTACAAGTATGAAGAAACTAAATCATTTTTTTGCAAATATTGACCAGATGAAATTAGAGATAATTGTTGTGGAAAGAGGGGTGAATAATAGTATAGGAAGAAGGGGTTTAATATTGAACAGATGGTATGTACAGTAGAAAATATAGGGTGACAGAATAGGAGTATCCGCAGGTGAGAAATGTATGTAGAAAATAAAGACAAGTAGAGAAATGATAAAAGATGTTTTGTATTGTGCTAAAAGAGTAATAAGAGAAGTAGTTATAAGAATGGATAAGGGTGCTAGTATAGAAAGGATAATGAGATTGAGAATTGGGAGGTGCTGAGCTAGTCGGTACTCAGCAAGTTGCATGTGAATAAGCTCCCTAGTATGAGGGCTGCTATCAGGGTATCTCCCATACACTGATTAGATTAGCTGTGTATCTAATAATCTAATCTGTCATGTTGATAAGCTTGTCCTGTACATTTACAAAATTACAGCTAACATCATTTACCTATTAGCAGCTCCCTACTGAGATGCAACTCACTATGGCAACTACTGGAAAATCAAATGTATATTATACTATCTCCAGCAATAGTAGTTCTAGTTTATTGAAAATTGGTTGGAATGTACTTTTAAATTTGAATATGGAGAATTAGAATCTGGTGTGCATTTAATAATATAAAATAATATTTTCTGTATACTAACTTTATTTCAAACTGGGTCAAATAGCATATTGCTAATAATAGTAGTAAATAAAATTGAAACCAACTCTAAAAATAATTCTTTAAGCCAATAATAAGTTCTCATAGGTCTTTTTTTAATGCATGAACTGCTTTGATATTTGCTTATAGCTATTAGAGAAGGTATTAGAAAGTACTAGGCCAAAAGGATCCGTACGATCGGTGGTTACCACGCGACACCTCCAAACACCCCACTCCTACAATCAACCACCCCTCAACCACAATGCCTCCACACAAGACAGGCTACCGGACAGAGTTTGAGAAAGGACAAATAGTTGCTCTGAGGAAAAAAAAAATGTCTTTGGGAGAAATTGGAGAGCTCTTATACTGTCCAAAGAGCACTATTCAAACATTCCATAACTGCTTCCAAAAGAGTGGTGATGGAAAAAACCTTCTCATACCTGGAAGACCTAAAATTATTGATTCAAGAGCCCACCGCCGCCTAGTCAGAGAGTCCAAGAAGGCATGCCACCAGACTTCATCAGAATTGTATAATGATGTTGCACCACATTCCTCTCTCCAAACAGTCAAGAGAGCTTTCGCCTCTGTCAACATAAAGAAATGGAGAGCTAGGAAAAGAGCTCTTCTAAAGGATGAGCATACTGTTAAGAGGTTAGCTTGGGCAATAAAGTATAAAGATTGGGCAAAGGAAGACTTTGAAGAAGGGATCTTTAGTGATGAATCCTTGGTTGAAAAGTCTAAGGATCTTAAGGGTATATGGGTATTCAGAACACCTGAAGAAAAGGGGTACAAAGACTGTATTCATGGGGTTACCAAGGGGCCAGAGATAAAGCTGATGGTTTGGGCTTGTATTTGGGGCAGAAATAAAGGTCCTCTGATTCCTATTTTTGTCAAGAGTGTGGATAGATTTGTATATATTGGAGTTTTGGAGGATGGTTTAATTGATATCAGGCAGGAGGTGGAGGACACAGTTGGGGATCCTATCTTTCAGCAGGATAGTGCAAAGATACATACTGCAAGAGATACCAAGGCTTGGTTTGAGGAAAACAATATACAGGTTATGGAATGGCCACCCAATTCTCCTGACCTCAATCCTATTGAGCACTGTTGGAAGAGGATGAAGGAAAAGCTGCACCAGCACTTTCCCAACATCCACAAGACCAAGAGGGGCCCAGATACTGTTAGAAAACATCTAGCAGTAGCTCTAAATCAGGTTTGAACTCAGGAAATTGAGGGGGATTTTCTGGAAAGGTTGTGGGAGTCTATGCCTAGTAGGGTTGCTGCTGTCTTAGACGCAAGGGGATGGTATACCAAGTATTGATTTTTTTGTTTTCTAATTTTACATATAGCTTTTCTTATATCTATTGTATGTCTACACATATTTTCAGTCTATCCCAAGTAGTTGTGGTTGTAGGGGTAATAAATTTATAGTGGTAGTTTGATGAGTACATCAAAAAGGCATCTCCGTCCAACCAACGTAACTATTAAATCTGTGTAGCTTTGCTAATACACCCTTCGGCTCATCCACACCCGCATCCGCTCCCTGATCGAATATATTCTCATCGGCTTCCGTCTCCACAGTGGAAAAGAGTGTCCTATCCGTAGTGCTCAGTGGTGGGGTGTAGAAACCGACCCACCATACAGGGGCCTATTGATACATCAGTTTACTCGAGACCTCTGCACGAGTGGTACATTGATTGTAATTCACGTAGCGACGCGGACGACATGTAAACCTGAACGCCTTCTCCTTGATAGTACCATCGGGGGCAGATCTCAGCAATGTATGACCGGAATCGTAAAATATCTGACGATAGCGACGCTTGTTCTTGGCAGAAAAACCAATCCATTTCTCATCTCTCTCCTGCTGTGTATAGAGGAGGGGACCGTCCACCAATTGGAGCATATCTCGCGCACCAGTATATTCGATCGGGACCATACCCACAAGATTTGGGGCCGGTGGGGGAGTATTGTTAGGTGGTGTGAGAAGTCGATGAAAGAGAGTCTAATTGGGAGAAACAATTGACTGCTGGGAAAAACAAATTACACGTATGTAGATCGGACTACGCCATGTTAGGTGGAAATTGATGGAAAGTTTCTGAACCTGGATGATCAGATGATAACGTAGATGCTTCCTCTCCTCGAACTCACTGGTCAGAACATCGGCGGGGGCATTCACATTTCCCTGACGGTGATGACTGGGACGGATCACTTGCCAGGTGGGGAGGAAAAAATTCTGATCATCACCCACATCGGGGGATGTGACGATGTAATGACTCTGATTCTCGGATGACGGTCTGGCTGCTTGAGCGATCGTACTGTGCCAGGTGATATTCTTGCAATGCGCAACCGCCGTATGCATCTTGCGATTGAACCGTCACGTCATTATGATCTAATACAAACGTCGACGGCGATAATACGGTCGGCGTCTATAGTAGCGTCTGTAATAGCGATGGCGATAGAAAGCTATGGAAGAGGGTGACTCAGAGGATTCAGGACCGTAGTCGTCCTCTAGGCCTTGATAGACGTCAGGATGATGTTCGCGAATGTATGACTCACTCACTTCAGGGGCCGAAAAGGATTCAGATCACTCGTATAACGTGTTATGATCATTAGTCATGCGCACAATGATGATGCAACGCGATGAAAAAACAAGAAAAGGTGTGATGGCAGTGTGGAAAATAAATAAATAAATAAAACCTAATGGTGGGGTGGTCACGTTATATGCTTCAGCCACTCTTGGCGTTTCCAAAATAGAGTCACATCACACTGCCATCGTCTCTATAATATTAAATAGAGATGATGGCACCTTATGTAATCGGGAGTGGGAGTGGCATGTATTGTGGTGTAGAGGTACGTACCTCGCTTAACATATAACAGGACGGATTCCCACCTCGACAACGAGGAGGTAATAGTCAAACCACGCCATGTCTTCTCCACCACGCATTGATCACACACAAAACCACTCTCTTCATGTCACCCCACAGATTCCTTCTTCTACTCCGAATCCTACTACGCCTAATAACTGCGATCGGAAAGAACTCTCCTCTACCGAACCAGACACTCTCGAAGAATCCCTAAGCGAAATTCCCCTCCTTGACCAACAGCCTTCCCTGATACCGACACCTCAAGAATGGAAGAGGAGGAGAGCCAACGAAGCGGCCAGTACACTCCTGAATCTTCCGGACGATACCCCTCTAGCCCAATCGATTGGATGGCCATCCCGGAACCCGAACCGAGTTCCGGGGTGGTGGGCACACCTGAGCCAGTACCAGGCACTCGACCCACGCCTGTCAGAAGAATAAGCGCAAAACACCTTATAGTCACGTACGCCCGTTGTGACGGCCTCCCGCCTGACCCGATTGTGCACACTCTCCGAAGTCTTAACCTTGAGTTCTGACTGGGAGCGGAGTCACATCGCAATGGGGGACTTCATTACCACGCTTTCTGCTGTACAGTGGACCGAGGAACATTCCAGTCTCAAAACATGCGATGCCTCGACGTTCAATTCGGGGCTCGCGTATTTCACCCGAATATACTGGTGGTCTACCGAAGTCCAGAGAAGGCGTACCACTATGTTGGGAAAGATTCCGGGGTGGTCGTGGAGGATTTCACAAGGGAGAGTGTCGAAAGGGGAGGATCGGGGGGTACCGGTGCGCAGTCGGCTGTGTTACTACGATGCTTCGATGCAGATACTAAGGAACAAGTGAGTAACCCCACCTCACCAGTCCCTGAACAGGCGGTCGATACAGAAAGACCTTCTATATCTCTATTTGTCTCTCTTTTTTTTTTTCCATGTGGGGGGAGATATACATGTCCCGGGAATAAGGCTGATTTGGATGAAAAAGGTTTCTCGAGGGCGTGCGAACTGTGGCTCTCCGCCTTTATATCGGCAGCTTCCATAATGTTCAACTTGTAGCAGACCGGCACTACGCGACGGAGGAGAAGGAATACTGTTCTCCTTATCCGGTAGAGAGTTGGATTGTACCGAGTGAAATGCGTAATTGGTGTAATAGATTTCTTTCATTGTATAATAACGATTCTTGTAAGGGTTTTCCTGGTTTATGTCCTTTATCTCTCGTTTTGTACGGTCCTACCAGGACGGGTAAGACCGAGTGGGCACGGAGTTTGGGTAATCATATTTTCTTTTCGGAACTCTTCAATCTCTCACTTTATAGCGAAACTTACAAATATGTCGTCTTCGATGATGTTGAATTTTCACGCATGGATGTATTCAAATGTTGGTTTGGCAGTCAGTCGGAATTCACGAGTACGGATAAATATTGCAGCAAGAAAAGGATAATTCACGGTCGGCCCGTGATAGGATGTTTTAATCACGATCCTCTCTTAGCGAGTTGGGCTGACTCAGAATGGATGGAGGGTAACTGTATCTTCGTACATGTAATAGAAAAATTATATTCGTAAGTTAAATTTTACATATTAGTCTCGCTCTAGGGGAATGTAACGGGGAGGGGGCTAAAGCCCCCTTTCTCCCGAATAGTTTCCTCCAGACGATGCCTACTGTACCACCATTGAACCCCGCCACCAACCTAAAAGCTGCACCACCACTTGACCAACATCTACAAGACCAAGAGGGGCCCAGATACTGTTAGAAAACATCTAGCAGTAGCTCTAAATCAGGTTTGGACTCAGGATATTGAGGGGGATTTTCTGGAAAGGTTGTGGGAGTCTATACCTAGTAGGGTTGCTGCTGTCTTAGATGCAAGGGGATGGTATACCAAGTATTGATTTTTTTGTTTTCTAATTTTACATATAGCTTTTCTTATTTCTATTGTATGTCTACACATATTTTCAGTTTATCCTAAGTAGTTGTGGTTGTAGGGGTAATAAATTTATAGTGGTAGTGGGGTTGCCATTGCGTTGCCGTACGGATCTTTTTGTACTCGTACTTTAATTGTAAAAACAATTGTAGAGCAATATATGTCTTATAAATTTGACAGCATACTACCTGCTTATTGTATTCACATAGTGTTCCAATACTTTGTGACATACTTTGATTAAGTGATCTAAGATACCTTATAAACCTTGAAGGCAGTTGACCTAGTTTAGCAAATTATACCTCTTACTTCTTGGAAAGGAATTCGGAGAGAAATACTATTCTCTAGCTATAGCTATAGAGGTTCCACATCTGAGAGAAGGCTTAAAGCTCTGTGATGTGGTTTACCCATTTTGTTGAACCACTGGAATGAACTTTAGCTACTTCAGGTATGGGAATTTAGAGATTTTGCATCTCAACTCTAAAGAGAATGAATTTTGCAATATCTTCCCCAATAGCTACATACAAATACCAAAGCAGTTTATACATTAAATCCAAGACCTATGAGATCAGATTATTGGCTTAAACAATTATTTTTGGACTAGGTTTCAATTTTGTTTACTACTATTTTCAGCGGGATGCTATTTGACCTAGTTTTGAATAAAGTGAGTATATAAGAAACATTATTTTTTATTATTAAATAAACACTCGAAATTCTGATTCTTCATATTTAAAAGTACCCTTCAACTAATTTTCAATAAGGTAGCACTACTATTTATGGAGAAAATAAAATAATCATTTGGTGTTCCAGTGGTTGCTATGCCGCTAATGGGTAAATGACGTTAGGAGACATAAAGGTGTAGTCAAACTACTTTTGGAACGCGTAGATGTCAATCCCGACTCACCGAATAGTAGTGGTCGGACACCCCTATCGTATGCTGTCCAATGGGGGCAACAGGATCTAGTGAAGCTGTTTTTACGACATGGGGGTGTCAATCTGGATTCATCGGATAGCAGCGGTCGGACACCTCTATCATATAGCTTACATTTAGATGCCTCCAAATGGCGCTCTGAAACGTCCGGTGTCTCCACAGAGATCGCCCGGGGGATAGTTGAAAGCTTTGGACCGGACTGGACTGCCTCTAGCATTGTCCAAGGTAGCGAAACCCCGAGACGGCCGTCTTTTGTTCAGACGGTGGGCCCTATAGTGAGACAGTGCTTTTCCTCGGAAGGGTAGGACTGCAGTCCTGCCAAGAGACAGCTGGGGGAGGAGCGGGAGGCTAGTAGTCTATTGGGAATAGAGATATTATTTGTAGTGGTGGTAATAACCAGGCTGAAGGATTTTTCAGAGTGAAGCGGAGTGGTTCAAGTGAACGAGAGTAATTTGTATCGAGGCGGGTGGGATTGTACGATAGCTCGAGAAGAGAAAGGAAAGGAAGGTAAATCGAAGATAGGAAGGGAGGAGATTTTGTAGGAGACAACTTTTAACGCTTGCGTGTCCTATGGGTGGATACATTTACTGCTGCCAACCAGGTCAGCGGGGGACTGAATGAGTTATGGGCGAAGCGAGATCCCAGTTTTATTGAATGGTCTCTAGGCTCGGAAGAAGAGGGGGTCTTTGCTTGGTGGGGGGGAAGAAGAAAAGCAGGGAAAGAAAGCGAGGCACTATTTAGAGAAGCAAACATTGGGAAATTATTCAAGTGTAGGAACGCATACACGGAACACAAGCATGCATTCCTGGAACCAGAGCAACATGCGCAGCATAACTTTTAAGCAAGTGTAGAGATTAACAAAATGATTAATAAGAGAAACTCCAGGTCTACACTACAACAAAGCATCTAAAATTAATAACCCAAGTAGAAACCTCAGACTCTAATTTGAGTACATGACTTTAGCTCGGGAATGAATCTTCGGGTTTTATCTGCTGCCTCTATTAATAACAAGTTTAAGCGCGTTCTAAAATCTCAGGGAGCATTACTGTTCGGTGATATACGTTTTACCTTGAGGAAGTGACCGTTGGCAGGATTTTATTCAGGGCTTGAGGAGAATGGATTATATGAAGAAAGGATTTCTGTAGAATCAAAATCAGACAGAGAGAACGGGGCAAATAAACAGATGGTGGTGAAATCCTTTTTAGCACTAACTTATGCCTGGTCTGGTATGGACTTGTTCTAGGCTGCACAACAATTCTATAATATTATCAGAGAAGAAAATAAGTGATATGGTGTGACATGGGGAATAGAAGTGACATCTCCCTCCAGAATCCACTACACCACGTCTGAAGTCTCGGATCTCCTCCCCCGCGCAGGTGCAGATCTAAATCTTCACAGGGAACTCCTAGGGCCCCCGTGGCTGCCCTGAATGCTAGTGTTTACTCGGATGTTGTTTTGCACCAGCATTTGCTAAGTCTCGTTTGAGTTCCTGGGCCCTAACAACCCCGTAATTTGAACACTCATTGTGTGTACTTAAAAACAGAATTTAATAATTCCTATATAATAAAGATACGTAGCTGATGTAACCTTTTTAAGCACAATTCATCAAATATACATCCTTGGGAAATTTTAATACTCAAGTACATGCCACATCTGCCACCACCTCTATTAATTTCTTTTTTAAAAAAACCCTCTGGATTACTCTCTGAGTACTTGATTTTTTTCCCTCCGGGAGAGTATTTTCACCTTTTTTTTTTTTTTGAACATACCACCATTATACTATTATTATTTAAGTTGTCGCTAAAAGTTGAGTGCACGTTTTGGCACCATTGAACTTAATCGAAGACTAAAGCCCCAAATAAACCTCCAGCAACGGTAAGGCAAACAAAAGTAAAATCTAGAGAAAACAAAAGTGAAAACCCACCTCCGTACACAACCACCACCTGCACAGGTGGCATGATCTGTCAAATAACTTCTACAAGACATTGCCTACCTATCGCTACCAATTATAAAATGCCTAGTTCTAGCTCGGCAAATTCCTTCAAATACCTTTTGCTCCACAAGTCAGGAGCAAGAGGGTTGTCCTTAAGGAGCGACTAGCAATGAGAACCAAATCTTCTATGTCGCCAGCAATACCTCCACTTTGGTCGAACCCTTAAATGAATGCACAATCCGCTGCAGGTACAGTGTCAGCCAGGCTATTTTTCCCATGCCCCAAAATATACAATGCAATTAAAATTAAAGAACAAAAGGAACAGCAAGGAAAACATTCTTGGAGGAAATGTAGCCTAGGCGATGTGTATAGAGCCATGTACGTACCAATACCTGTGTTGGTTACCGATCACTTCGTCTTCGGTTTCTGAGCCCCAACGCCATATTACAGCAGGCGGATGAAGAGGGATCTGATGTGATACACGAGTGCCTATGCTTCTTGCAAGAACCTGCTTTATTTCCTCATTTAACCTTTTGTGCATGCCACTCACGACCTCTGAAGGTGTTTCTGGTGGAAGTGTCCACTCAGATTTTAGCTTGCCACCAAAAGGTGGAAAATGAATCGTGATGTGGGGGTAGGAGTTGTGAAAGGCAAACAGAAATTCATGGCACCACCGGCATGGGAGCTTTGATATTCCAATTATGAGGGTTGCCGGGATCCGGGAATTCAAATGAGACTTAGCAAATGATAGTGCAAGAGAACATTCGCAGTGGACACTGGTTTGCAATGGAATCTCCCGGGCCCTAGGAAGCGTCCACATTTCCTGTGGATATGCATTGCTCAGATCTTCTTTAGTAACCTCAGTGGTACCATTATCTCGTGCACACTCATTAAGTATGGGGAGAAAGTCACTCGGGAACTGAGTGTTAGGTGGTGGAGGGACAATCTGTTTTAAAATAAGCTCGGGCAACTGAGAGGATAAGAAACCCAACCACTAGCTTACCTCTTTAATACTCACCCTACACTCACCGGCAACATTCAGCTTTGCAAGCTCTTCGATCGTGACCCAAATAGCAGCACGGTAATTCCCAAGCTTTCTAATCGGGCGGACTAAAGTCGGATCCGGAATCAACGCAGCTTGAGGGTTGTTGGCCAGAAGGTGAGAGATAATTATTGTATCATAAACAAGATGCCTATTTGCGTGCATATCAAAGCAAGAACCAGGTTGCAAGCTGCACAGAAGCTGCTGAAACCATCTCTTCAAGAAGTCTATCAGGGAAGAGTCAAGAGGATATCTCTCAGTACCCACAAGCTCTCTGATTTGTGCAATACACTGAGTAGCCTCAGGACTGTGGCCTGCTCCAGCCCGCGAATTCAAATTGACAAAGAGAAAGACATCCGGTCCGTCCAGGAATCTTAGTTGGTTACAAAGCTTGTGTAGCCGTGTGATTATTTTATCTTTGCATTTTCGAAGAACCAATTTGAGCAAACGAGAAAATTTGGTCTCACCAGAGGAAGTTGGGTCGGTAGCAATTGTGAAAAGTTCGGTGATGTAGGCTTTTTCGTCTGGGGTGCAGGGGCGATTCTTTGAGTAGCACAGCTCGATCCTTTTGCTGGAGGTCGCATGTAGGGACACTGCAGCAACGTCACCTGAACCCCCAGTAACAAACAGGAGTGAGATCAAATTGAGAACTTGCAAGCGGTGCTGATTCTCCTCTGAGATAAATTTCCTAGTAGATCCTTGCTGCGGAGGGTGATAGTTGCAGTGAAGAGCAATTTCACTAAGCGTATAAATCATATGATCTATAGTTAGTGCGGGCATCATCGAAATTCCCTTCAAGGTATTTACTCGGACGGTAGCGAACAAGAAGTGGGAAATCGCAGGAAGATGATAGTACCGAAGGAATGAAAGCGGACAAAAAATAAACGCCAGGTGGCAACCATCGTGTCCCTCTAACAAGTCGCAAAGCCAAGAAGGAAGGGATATTGCCTTTCCTCTCCTGAACCAAGCTAGCACTCGAAGGGTATATATTACCCAATGTTGCCTAGACGAGCGCGCCAGGATCCTTAGACCTGGGGAGAGATTCGTACCCGGTAACCAATCCTCCAGCCAGGCGCCCGCTGTCGGACGCAGTCTTCGGGAGGTCGAATCTGATCTCTGCATGCACAGTCAAACCTCGCTATCCCGGATCCGGATAATACGGATAACTCGCTGTCCCGTATGAAATGTGGTGGATTTTTAAAAATTTCAACGTAAAACTTAACCTGCTATCCTGGATCACTTGTCGTCCCGGACAGATTTTTTTGGATTTTGGTCATCCGGGATAGCGAGGTGCGACTGCACACTCCTCTGAGTAGTATCATACCTGGCAAGAAAAGGGCGCAAAGGATACATCTCGACTTAGCTCGATTATTGCAATTGCGCGGCAGCTTCCCACCAGGACACCATCAGTGCAAACACAACCCTCCGTAAAATCCTCCTTAAAACCCTCTTCTCAAACGGTGCTAACGCCAACTTAAAGGATTCCCACCTCCTAGTAGCTGGACCTTTTGCACCAAACCGTCCATTTAGAAACCCACCGGACCATTGTAACCCCCCCGGAAAACACACCGCTATCCCTCAACTCCCGCAGCATATTAGGCAAAACAACCCCGCAAACCGACGCTACTCTTCGCTCTTCGCGAACGGGCCAATTCCTTCAATCTCATAACACGGGCCCTATTCTCCAAGAGTTTTCCGGAAGCACTCCGTTAGCATTACCCGTATCTTGGAATAACCTCCCTACAATGAAACTCCTATAATAGCTTCACCCCCTCCTTCACCACCGCCACCAGCCGGCTGCGGCGACAGAAACGGAGGATCAATACGTAGTGCTTTAGCGGCCACACACCCCTCTTCCTCTCGGGAATCGACTACACAACAGGTGAAGTACTACTTCTCCCCTCTGCAGGTGCAAATCCGAATATAGAATTCTTTCTACGGCCGAACCCCACTGCAGCAAGCCGTTCATTCAGAAAACCACGGTGCCATGGAAACCCTCTCGGAAAGCACACCACTGACCTTCCACAACCGCAGAATGTTCCGCAAAGCAACCCCGCACATCACCGCTACTCCTCGCTCTTCATAAATGTGCCAATTCCTATCTCTCACAATGCAGGCCCTATCTTCCAAGACATTTCCGGAAGCATTCCATTTGCATTACCCATATCTTGGAATAACCTCCCCACAATAAAAGGCTTCCTAAACTATACCCCTCCCCATCCGCCGCCACACCACCACGAACACCAATACTCTAGCTGGCGGCTGCGGTAGAAATGGGGCGATCGGCATGCAGGACCATAATGGCTACGCTCCCCTCCACCTCTCTACAATGCACTAGATCACACTCGAAATCCCGCACCTTATCCTTATCTAAGTATTCGCATCAGCAAGGAAATAATTTCCCTGCAGTACGCTACTACATACATGAGACCCGCCATAGCCGTAAATTCAAGTGATAATAAGGGGAGCACTTTACTCCACTGGGCTACCCGCGTTGAGGAACGCTTGAGCAGACATGTGGTCAGTTGGTAAGTGTGGGGCTGGGTGAGCTGTGCTAGTGGTAGCGATCAGGTGAGGAACATGAGTGGTGGTAGCGTTACCTGCGGATAATTGAGTGTACGTAGGCACACGGATCCTCCGGGGGATCGCCCATTCACAGGCTCTCACTCGCCTACCTCTACATAACCACCACTCACACAGGTAGTGGGATCTAGCAGAAATCTCTTTACGATACTTCGTTTTAATACATTTTAACCGGAAGCTGATTAGATGAGGAAGTGAATCAATTAAAATGTACCTGAACAATAGAGACCGGGAAACCTCAATTGGTGAGGGGTGGGAGGGGGAGGAGATTCATCTGAGAGGACAAGAAACTCAACGGCCGGATTACCTATTTAATACTGACTCCACACTCACCGCCTGAGTTCAACTTCCTAATCTCATTGATAAGGACCGCAATAGGAGCATTGTAATCTCGAAGCTTTCTTCTAGTGGGGCGGAGTAAAGTCATATCGAGGATCAACGCAGCTTGGGGGTCGTATACCAGAAGGTGAGAGGTAGCTATTGTCTCATGGGCAAGGCACTTATTTGCTTATAAATCAAAATAAGAGCCAGGTTACAAGCTGCTTAGAAGCTGCCGAAACCATCTCTTCAAGTATCATAGTCCACCAAGGAAGAGTCAACAGTGAATCTCTCCGTACTGACAAGCTTTCTGATTGGTCCACAGCATTGAGTAGCCTTAGGATTGCAGCCTACTCTAGCCCACAAATTTAAAGTGGTGAAGGCATAGTTACGGAGGCCTATAATGACTAAATCGTCACAAAACTGCAACACAAAAAACATGATAATAAAACGAAAACACGAAAGCCAGGGAAAACCTATTCAATGTCAGATAGACTCGGACCGCCCCTACAGAATACCATCCAAGTTTTTTATGCCAGGAAAACCACAACGCCTCACCCACAAATTTCTTGGGATGCAAAACAAGGTAATAAGCATGGTCTCAACACAGCTTAGCAGGGTGGCTGTGCTAGAATTTTCCTACAAACGGGATTTATTGCTAATTTTAAGCTACACAAACCGTCTAAATAGTGGTCCTCTAACTTTAAAAAAATTTGTAAATTTTACCAGTGCTACTTGTTTGTCCCTAAAGATTTATTTTTATTTTGGTTATTATAATGGTGTTTTCTTACCTAGAAGTTAGGGTAATATTTCTTAGCTGTAGGTGAAACGTTGTGGTCTTGCGAGCATGAAAAACTTGGATAGTATTCTGTAGGGGTGGTCCGAGTCTCGCTGGTATTGAATACCGGTAGGCACTCCCGGCGATTCCGTCGTTATATTCTAGACTGCTGAAACGGTGGAAAATTTTATACCGCCCGCTTTAGTGTCTGAGACAGAGATTACTAAGGTGCTTTCTCAGGGTTCTTCAGAAATGATGTGCATAAGTAAGGTGCTGGTCGGCAATGACAAGAAACAATGCTGGTATTCCGGTTCCTCTCTTGAACCAAATTAGAGTTGAATGGGTGTGTATTACCGGTATGAGAGTTTTCTGGATTAGCAGGCAAAGGTCGTTAGAGCTAAAAAACAAAAGATAACCCCGCCGCGAGTTTAATCCTGTTCCCGCTGCCGGTTCCCTCTCCATAATTATGATACTACAAATTATGATAACTAATATTAGCAAAAAGATTGTAGGGACACGGGTTGCCACCTCGTCTTTTTAGTTTCAATTTTGTCCTTGCCCCACCATCATTTTACTGCCATTCCCACTTCACCCCTTGTCTACCACGGTCCGAGCATATACAAGTACTTTAAGAGGAATATATATTGTGCGTGCACCAATTATAAATCACATAATTTATATACCCAATGAAATTGGTCTTTCCTACTATTATCATCCCCCTCGGTGGCCATCTACCAGTACAGCCATCTCGAAGGACAATCGACAGGGTTTTAAAATGCTCACCTTGTGCTCTCTCCTGATTTTACTGAGGGTTATGACTGTTGTTAGTATGCAGCGTCCATCACACCTCAATCGAAGTTTGCTACCTCCGCAAGCGTTCACCTCAGGAATCCTACAACAGCATACTAGTGATAGCTTGTGAAGCCGGAAATAGCCGTCAGACACATTCAACCCGGGCTGTTCTGGATAGAGGATGGAGATAGGAAAGAGAGGGTGTTGGAAAGGGATCGGTTGTTTTTTGGGTGATTCGGTGGTCTTTTCTTGGCCTGTAATGCGCATGTTGTCTTTGTATAAGTACCTGTTGATTTCCAATGTTCAGTAGATAGTGAGGCAATCATTTAAGATAGTGCCCGGCGCACAGAATGGTGTCCCGCTTAACTCTTCCACAGTTAAGTTTTTACTGACAAGACTAGTGTAGATTCCCCATATGCGAGCACAGGCCAGTAGATCGAGCTGTTATTATACTCAAAGAGCCATTCCTTCACCACGGACAAAGCAGCCTATCATACTGAACCTTTCGGCATCGCAACTAACCCAACTTGAGTAGGTTGAAAAGCGAACTTTTCCATCATTTGCGCACCCTAGCCCGCAATAGCCTAATGTAGCTCAGCCGTGTACGACGGGCAGTGCAAGTCCTTGAGTAAAGGGACCTGAGCAAAAACAGAGCTTTTCGGTTAAGCAATATCTAGCGAGCTTTGACAGGGGAAAAAATCAATCATGGGGGGATCAGGGGATAGGTTACCCTGGGGCCGAGCAATATGGCATTTGAGATTTTTTTGGTATGGAGCAGTGGCCGATTCTTTCACTATAGCTCAGGAGTGCTTGGTAAGACAAAGGCGCAAAAGATAAAATCCAACCGGGCTCCCCTATTTCATATGCGCAACAACCTCCCACCACGCCATTGCCAGGGCAAACACAACCTTCCTTAAAACCCTCCTCTCAAAAGATGCTAACACCAACTTGAAGGATTCTCTCCCTCACTGGACCTCACCAAGCTGTCAATTCAGGAAACTACCCTGCCATCAAAGCCCTACGAGATAACATACTATTAGACCCTCATGCCCTGGACCCTACCCTCTAAAACCCCCTGAGAAGTACTCGCTAGCATTACCAGTGTCTTGGAATAGGCCCTACATGTTGAACACATTTCTGTCGCCGCAGCCGGCTGGAGCGTTGATAGTGGTGGTGGTTGGGGCTGTGGTTTTGGAGTTTGATTGTTATCATGGTCGCACACTCTTCCACCTCTCAGCAATCCACCACACATACCTTAAATCCCAGATCTATTCCTCTTCACAGGTGCGGATCTAAACATTGGTACCAGGGAGGGAGAAATAGTGTTGTTCACGAGCCGAGCGGGCTCGAGCCTCATTCGAGCCGCCAAGAGCCGCCAAGAAACTCGAGTCGGAGGTGGAAATGTGGGAAGAGGTAGAGGAAAACCCGTGTGGAATTGGAATTGGGCATAGTGGGAAGGTCCTTTGGCTAGTTGTATATACTTTCAAGTTGCGATATACAATTGTTGGTTTTTTTTTGAATGATAATAGCAGTGTGCAGGGATATCGTGGCCACTCACCCTCAAATGTCTTGGCGGCTCGAGCCGGCTCGTGAACAACACTGTGAGAACCTATAAACATTTTCTGCCTGGAGGACTTGCCTACCTCTAGGCATAACTACCACCCACACAGATAGCGTGATCTAGCGGCAAACTTCTACAACATATTATTCTAATGTATTGGACATGTAGGTGGACTTGGCCGGGAGCAAACAAATTAAAAAGTACCATAAAACTAGAAATCGAGAAATCTCAATTATTTCATACTGGGGGATACGGCCGACTCCAAGGGGCCATCAGCAAAAAGAATTATCCCTTATGTATTACGTACATATCTCCCTGTACCTTCTAGTAATACAACCTCCTCCGGTTCCTACGTTCCCTCATACAGTTACCACCTTCTCTAGTGATCCAAGAGGCCTTCTGACAGCCCCATACATGCTTTTGACGCCATTTATCATCGGCTTTGGCCCATGGCCCCAAGCTTGCTCCACTAGTGAGGAGGTCTCGCATAACTGTCTCTGTTGTTTTTTTGCCTTTCCACCCTGGCCATTTTGGCCGTTGTATATCCACTTTGTACCTGTACGAGTCTGGAACAATATCACCTGCCTCAGGGCCCCATATCGGCCTTGCGGCTCTTCCTTCCCCCTGGTTTCACTGTTTTGGATTCCATCTCCCTGGAGATGTTCTTCAGGTCATGACATGCACTTTCTGCCACTGGTGCCCATCTGGAACAATCTCATCATTCGCGGCTCCCCATTTCGTACTTGGCGCTCTCTCTGTCCCTTGATTTCTCTGTTATAGAATTCGTCCCCCTGGGGATATTCTTCTGGTCATAACATACACTATCTACCCCATACCGGCCACACACACCATTCTCTTTCCAAACTATGCGTGCCAAATCTGGTTTATTTCACTGAAGCTTATAACATTTGTGTCTTCTATAGTCCTTTTCCTGTCTTTCCTGATTCACTTCACCTTTTCTGTAACATTCCTATTTGTCACCTAGGTTAGTTCACAATCTATATCCTTAGGCGTCTTATAATTACCGCTATGTATCCCCTTTATACGATTTTTTGTTTCTTTCTTTATACCGTAAAGTTTGCAATAAATTCTATGAAATATATCCAAATCAATCCTAACTAGTTACTTAACAGCAATGGTTATCCATTCCAGTAGTCTCAGGTGTTAAATATGCCATGCCCATGATCCGTTTGATACCAACAACTATCTTGGTTGTTCTATTTGCGCCCTTTGCGATCCCCCAAGTATTCGTAACTAGTCCCACTATATCGCTGAGTTTCCCCGATGCTTAACATATAGTCTATCTACTAATACCAGTCTATTTACTAAACCCGTTCTTGAGTCTTGAACTTTTATTATGAAGACCAAGTGGGCCAGATAATATTATTTTAATGTCCTATGAATCCTTCTAGCATTCGTTAAGGGACTGAATGGGGCAGGTGTTGCCTTTGTAGGCCCTGCCATTACATGGAGCCAGAGGGTATATTCACCACCATCTCTCTGCCCCACCCCCATCCGGGACCTAACCCTACTCATTCCCTGAGGGGGCCACCATTTTTCACTGCCAAAATTTTACAGAGGCCTGTTCAGGACATAGGTGGAGCGGGGCCCTGGCCCCAGGTAGGGGGGGGAAAGGGGAAAATATACCCTGCCCTGGGCTGGCAAGCGGGCTAGGGAGGGGAATTTCATCAGAGACACATGTTTTCGAAGCCCCAGAGGCCATGTAACAAACACTAAATACTGCTATTACCTGAATCCACCTATTCTTAATAATTCCTGCTCTGCTGTGTTGACCTCTAACTCTGGATTCTAGTACACCGAAGCAGATACCAAGTGCATGAGCAAAAAAACACCCTACCCCCTGTGCCTCATGTTGTTAAGTTTTACGTGTTGGCACATCGTGAGTCCTATGATCGTGATATTAAAAATCTCATTAGTTTGACTAAAGAAGATGATATTAATTCTATTTTCTGCAAAACATGAGCAATTTTTATTAAGAACTCACGGACCTTTTATATACTGAAGTTGAGAAATTTGAGTTCATAACATACAACTTTGTGATGTAAAATTTCTATGAGATATTGATAAAAATAGCTCATATTTTGCTAAAAGTAAGATTTGTATCTGATCATTAGTCGACACAATTGGAAGCATCATGATTAACCGGGGTCACTCATGATTAGCCAAAACGTACAACTCAACGACATGGCTTACCGTGGAGCACAAAAGACAGACTTTTTTTTTTCCTGATGTGACTTCTCTCTCTTGCTGAAATTTCTCTACTGTGACAGGTAAACGCTGACATATCTCACCTAGAAACTATTTAACTGAATCTACATCAAAATGATGACTTACAGGCGACTTTCATCTATAATAATTGATTAAAAGATCTGGAAAATTTCTCAAACTCTTATTCAACCGGGAAATGGTTTCGAAAGTTGGTGTGAAACCCTTTGGTATTTTAGTTACTGAACCAACTTGCCATTGGTACTATCTGTGGCGTACTTCATCCTTAATCAGATGTGATAGAGTCGTCTGGATATTTATTTCATGAATTTTGAAGTGGTCAAGTCTAACATAAGATTGTAGTATTTGTTTGCTTGCATCGTCTTTATTTGACCACTGATAGCCCTCTTTGATAATTGGTTCTTGACTTGTTTCCCATGACTCAGTACAATATATTTGAATGTTCCTAAAGTGCTGTATATGGTCCCTGAAGTGACTTAAGAGGTGTATCTTAACCAAGTTAAAGTTTACATTCTCATTATATATAGCTGCAATAATTACATATAAATTGCGACCTTCAAGTTGCTTGTTTGCAATGTGACGTCTTTAGGCAAATTTAGCACCCAATAGGCATTATTGATTCCGTACTTCACTATGCTCATTCCATATTCTGGTAGTCACCTCTTCCACCTTGCTGGCAGTGGATTTATCCTTTGAGTACTCCCTAAAAATATCTTTGTAATCATGATGGATGTTAAGGAACTTTTTGAAGCATTGAATTATTTTATCAGTATGGCTTGTGTATTGTGATATTAAAGTAAAGTCAACAATCGATTGGATACCGGTTAGGACTTTAGTGAATATGAAATGTTCTATAGCACTTGGACAGCCTAGAGAAGCTGCATAATACGGTAGTATAACTTTAACCAGATTCTTCATCTCCTTTCCAGTCCAGTGAAACATCAGACTCTACTCTTTGTTCAGCACAAAATAACCAGGATAAATATTAAAACTCTTCCAGAGAGTATTGAATGCTTGTAGCCATTTGTATTTCTTTAGAAATCAGATAACTCATTTTATAAGGTGTGTTTCGAATCTTTCTAGGTAGACGGAGTGGAGAATATCTGATTTGGGCTGGTCTAATTACCCTACATTTGAAAGCCCCCTCCAAAAGACTCTAGAAAGCAATTTGAAACTACAATGTGTTGGTTGTTGTATGGCCTATCGGTTGTTGTCACAGTATTTGTTAACATCAGCAAAAAAAAAATCTGTCTTTTGTGCTCCATGGTGAGCCATGTCGTTGAGTTTTTCGTTTTGGCTAATCCCGAGTGACCCCGGTTAATCATGATGCTTCCGATTGTGTCCCCTAATGATCAGATACAAATCTTAATTTTAGCAAAATATGAGCTATTTTTATCAATATCTCATACACATTTTACATTACAAAGTTGTATGTTATGAACTCAAATTTCTCAACTTCAGTATGTAAAAGGTCCGTGAGTTCTTAATGAAAATTGCTCATATTTTGCAGAAAACAGAATTAATATCATCTTTTTTAGTCAAACTAACGGGATTTTTAATATCGCGATGATAGGACTCATGATGTGCCAAAACGTAAAACTCAACAACATGAGGCACAGGGGGCAGGCTGTTTTTTTGCTGATGAAAGAGATGTTGGGATTTCTGATAATCATGTTTGGCCACAGAACGTCTCAAATCGGACCCTAGCTATTCCGGTCAAATCTTACAGACTGCGCACTGATTTTATTTATTATAATATAATGTTATATTTTCTATGTGATCCGCAATCCACACCAAGAGGCGTAAGAAATATAATTCAACCTGTCTATCAACGCATTCATCCTCATATCTGGAGTTCCTCAGTGTAACTATTGATGCAAAGATTGCTTCCATCAAATCATAAAGAATTTTATTGTTGACATGCCTTTGCAGTGCATCTCTCAGTGGTACGTCCAGCATTTTGGGGGTGATGGGCAAATTTGCCA
The DNA here is from genome assembly GCA_003070745.1 of Tuber borchii. Taxonomy (NCBI): domain Eukaryota; kingdom Fungi; phylum Ascomycota; class Pezizomycetes; order Pezizales; family Tuberaceae; genus Tuber; species Tuber borchii. The sequence continues at coordinate 186,908 of NESQ01000040.1, forward strand.
ACAGACCGGTTACATGTTTCCAGAGTTTATTCTATATAATTAATAGAATATTCCCAATTGTCATGTAGATTAGGCAGGCTTTCTTATCTCCCAAGATATTAGTTAAACAAGTGATATCTAAGGAACATATAATTGATACGAGTATTGCTCTATCCGGTAATTCATCCTTTACTGGCTGTTAACTGGTTATTCTACTAAATGGTATAGAAGCAGTCTAGAATGTTATATTCGACCCTCTCTGTATTTCCCACCACTAATCAGCAGTATGCATCTCCAAATAAACTCATTGTGATTATTCCTTGCTATTCCATTTCTTCATAAGAACATAAACTAAATCTTGAGCAAAACATCTGTGACTAAATAAATATTTAGCATAATCAATAGGATTGGGCAAAATCAATTTCTATATTATGAAACCTGCATTTGGTCCATCCTCATCCAGAATCTCCTACTTTTGGTTAGAATAGTACATTATAAGGTTCATTTACTTACAGGTTGGCTATATGATACAAACCCTTCTTTCCAGCTTTTCATTCTCATACCTGATTTCAACTAATCGATAGCATCAAGGAGCAGATAAACAGTTTTAATATTTCTACTGTCAGATCCCAAGTCCTTCTTGAAATATCTATCCATGTAAGGCTTTAGTATCTTTGCTTCAATAAACAACTGAGTAAGGTCATAGTCCGTCTTGCTTCTGAACAGCAACTACATCTCGTCTTCAGATCCCTCAGGCTGTATAATGTCCTATAGTAATCTTCCAGCAGTTGGTATCGGTAGTCGAACCAATGGTGTACTTTCCTTTGTGTCCAAGTAATGAATACTTTCTATATCCAAATTGGCAGCGTCTGCATCGAGATCAGACTCATTTGGGCCAATATTTGTTTCAGTTCTAGTAAATTCTTTCCCGAGTAGATTGGAGGCTAGGTCAGAGTCTGCAGTCTCAGGAATTTGTACACCATGTTTGTCACAAATAACCTGTACAGAGTCAAAATGTGCTGCTTCCATAATCTACTTCTACAATATTCTTAACTTGTATTTACTTCAGTAGTGCGGGTATTAAGACTCTTGTACCATTCTACAAGAAATTATATTTGATAAGCAGCGCAAAAGAGATGCGAAAATCAAACTTACTTTTCAAGACTGATTTCACTGTGCTTGAATGCATATGGTTATTGTATAACTAGTTTTTTAATCAGGACTATAATATAGATGTGATTGTATGTGAAAAGGTACAAATAGGACAAAATTTGTTCTCACACAGTCAGTCAGTAAACTCGAGATATTTCAACAAATAGAAAAAATGTGACATCAGCAAAAAAACAGCTTGCCCCCTGTGCCTCATGTCGTTGAGTTTTACGTTTTGGCACATCGTGAGTATTATGATCGCGATATTAAAAATCCCGTTAGTTTGACTAAAGAAGATGATATTAATTCTGTTTTCTGCAAAATATGAGCAATTTTTATTAAGAACTCACGGACCTTTTACATACCGAAGTTGAGAAATTTGAGTTCATAACATACAACTTTGTAATGTAAAATGTCTATGAGATATTGATAAAAATAGCTCATATTTTGCTAAAATTAAGATTAGGATCTGATCATTAGGGGACACAATTGGAAGCATCATGATTAACCGGGGTCACTCGCGATTAGCCAAAACGTAAAACTCAACGACATGGCTCACCGTGGAGCATAAAAGACAGACTTTTTTTTTTGCTGATGGAGAAATTGAAATCTTTCAAGGTCTGTTGTGTGGCCTCTTTGTTATTCAAAGACGAATGGTTCTGGTCGGTCTCACCTTCCTCTGAGCAAGAATGTACTACTACTCATACTTGAATGAAGTTCTACAGCTCAAAACTCCCTTTTTACATTAGCTTTTGGACTAAATTCAGTGCTTTTTATCCATAGAGCCTCTCTATTTGTATTTTTATATTTATCGTAGGGTGTTGGAGGCCTTGCAAGCCTGAACATGAATGAAGGCCCAGGGCTGCGACCGACTCCTACAAATCTCAAGAAGACCTTATGTAATACTTAAATCTATGATTACTTCTTAAATAATGATATGATGTATGCAATATGAATGGAACCTTAAACCTTGTATATGCTTTACATCAGGAAAATGTTTTTGGTGGACCACGGTGGTCCTGAACGCCCCTGAACACTCCTGGACCACCAGGGGGGGTTTTGGTTCCAGTGGTCCTGCCTGGTCCGCGCTGATCCACCCTGGTTCACTTCGCTTAACCGAGGTGCACGAACATGGACCAGGGGGACCAGCGCAGACCAGGGAGCACCAGGGGGACTGTAACCCCCCCTGGTTGACCAGGACGTGTTTTTACATTTTCCTGATGTATTTGGCCTATTGCATACTTTGAGTAGGCTAAATGTAATAGTAAGCGCTCATATACTATACCCTAGTAATATTCCCTATCTGAACCCCCATCAAGAAAGCAGGAGTAGTCACAAGCCTACCTATCACATAGTTGTACCTTAAAGCTCTATTGAAAAGATTGTTCATGTTGGTTCATCCTAGGCTTTCCAGTGTACAAGTTTATCTTGTTACATGTTTGCCTCACGGTAACTGTAAATTTGTACTCTTTTTCTACAGACACAAAAGGACATTCTATGTTCAAGTTAGGATATTTAAAAGTCAATTTTAAACTGGTTTGAGTTGTTAGAACTGTTAATACTATGATAAACAACTTGAATAGTATGTATTCCCTTATATAAACCACTTGCTACCCCGGTATTTTCCTTCTCCACTACATCATCACATTCAAATCCACCTACAGCTTCTTATTGTCCTTGTTAGACCTCCAAAGGCAACTTTTCCCTTTACAACCATACATTATATATAAATGAGAACTGTTTTCTACGATCATACATTCTCACTCACATTTTACACCAACTATACTGATAAGTCTCACCCACAGCTCCTAATATCCAAAATCAGCCATTCTCAGGTCTTTTGTGATGTATGCTGATTGATATTAATAGAATAACTTATTGTTAATGGAAGCGAATCTTTCGATCACTTCTACCTTTTAAAAATAAGTTTGTGTCATAATTCATCCCTTTCCTTTCAATCCTTAGTCTTCTAGAAAAGACAAGTCCAAAGCTTATCTTTTACACCTCCTTTCAGAGCATGATGAAGGGCTGCGTAAGTTCTTGAATGAACTTGTACACAGCTCATATGAGCTCTTCTAAAGCCTTTTGTTAATATAACATGATAGCTGACGACTATTCTCTAGATACACTGGCGGCTCCTCATTTTCACTTACTGTCTCCCCCTGCAGTTAGTCTCCAGTTAGTCTCATTTGCACCTTTCCCAAGATAGAATAATTACTTATCACTATATACTAGAAGTCTCTGGAGTTTCCTGTCTTCTTCTGCATGCTAAAAACATGCTTGCCAAATTCACGGTAGTCTTCTATGTGTCCTATTTAGCATTTTTTACAGAGAATCTCATTAGTCAATAGCATGACTCTGATTCATGATTGTACCACGACTGCCATCTTTCAGACTGAGCTTTATCTGTCCAGTAAGGGACAAACTGTAAGATGGAGAAGATACTAGGCCCTTCTCAAATATATTCTCCAGAAGTACAATGTGAGGAATATCACCTCTCGTAGGCAGGCCAGCAACACTTTGTGCAGTGAAGTTATGATGGAGGCCATCCTAAACACCCCCCTCAGGGGCTTCCAGGCCAAATGCAATCTCCCCTGGACCTGCCAATATCGGACCTTCCAAGTTGCTCTGGAGACTCACATTATGGACATTCTGAACAAGAGAGTTAAGTTGCGTAGTAATATCAGACTTGATTCTACCGCTGAGGAATATGGAGAAGATGAGGGTATTGGATTTCCATTGAGAGACGAAAGGGCAATTGCTCGTCCTCAAAGCAACAGTTCACGAGGAGAAACTGGTACTAATAATATTCATTTTGACTAAAGGTTCTGAGATGGGGCAGACTCACTAGCTCCTATAGATAATCCATGGTAATAGCAATATGCCAAACAATAGTGGACTGAGGGTTCTCAGGCACTACACTTTATAGGAGCTCGGTGAAGCTGCCAGTTGGTATATAGAGGATGGCGAGCAACCCTAGCAGTTCATAGAAACTTTCTATGATATTGAAGTCCTGAATGTTACTCCTGATAGTGCCAACCAGATAGAGTTGATCGACAACTATCAGGTCAATATCTTGCTTTGTCTGACCCAGTGCTTCACCCTCAGTGTTGCCTGCTTCCTCCACCAAGCAGCTGTTGTCCGTCTTGATAGTGGGGACCATATTTGTTCCAATACACCTCTAGTTTGGACACAGCTAGAACTATCCCTTCCCAGGCCAATTCGACATCGCCAAGTTCCACACCGGGCCTGAATCTGACTCTGATAAGAAGTACAATATGGAGCCCCATGCAAAGTATAAAAGGGCCTTTCCCAAGCCCAACAACTGCTAGCATCAAAGAATTCTGAGCAATGATCATAGGATCATTAGGTTACAGACCAACTCCCAAGAGCTGATTTCTTATGCTTGAGAGATGCAGGGGCTGGACTCTATAAGCCGATATACAGGACAAGATATCCCACTTGTACCCCTTCCTCAAGGAATCCCACTGCCCAAGCATGAGATCTCAGTATATAACATTATGGAGGAAGGTACTAATAATCACGATGGGGGCGATAGGTGTGATAGGGGTCATAGGGGCAATTGGGGTAGTAGGGGCAATGGGAGAAATGCCTAGAATGCGTTTGCCCTAGAAAGCATCTTCTTTGGGCTTTTAGGAAGGTTTTCTGTCTTTTTACGGGCTTTCTTCCTTTTTGTTTTCATTTCTATCAATTGGTTTGGTACCGAGTGGGGTTTAGGGCTTGGTTGCACTGGTTAGGGGCTTCTCGGAGCTTTTGGGTTGGCTCTTATTCGTTTTACAGGTTTTTTCTTATCTTGTTTTGCTCTTGTTTTGATCTATTTATTGGTTTTTCTGAGACTTATTTTGTACTGGGCTGTGTCTTTTTTGAGCCTTTGGGTAGTTCTTTTATTTTACTAGCTTTCTTCTGCTTCTTTGCTTCTTGCTTCTGCTTCACTTCTTTGTGTAAATTGTTTGCTTAATACTGTTTGTGCTATTATCCGTCTTTCCTATATTTTACCCTGTAGTCTTAGATTTGAATGTTTTTAGTAGTCTTTTTATTTGAAGAATTAGTTGAGTGCAATAGAAAGCATTGCTAGAATGTGAAACTTCTCTTTTATCCTTTATCCTATCCTTGTATGTATAATTTGATCTTTTGAAATGATAAGTTATGTTTATCTAAGCACTACATATCAAGTTCTATCCTGGCAATCCTGAATACACCCGGTCCACCTGGTGCAATACTACTTCTTCCTGAACACACTTGGTGCAATACCACATCTTCAGGAAAGAGTCAAGAGTGTCCCCTTATCCACTCATGACCTAGGTCACAGCATATATCAAGTTCATAAAGCCCTTTTAAATAGTCCATTTTATCTCTAATTCTACTACTAGTTATTAACATAAGAACCGCCCGGTCGCCACCTGGGGAAAAACCCAGCATTATGATCCCCCCCTTTCAGAAAGCGATTGCACGATTGAAAATCCTCCAATGGAGACGCCCTTTTGGTGGTGGACAGCCTAGATAGTGTAGAACGCTGTCCTTACAGGGCTTCGCAATCCCATGCCTAACGCTCCCGGAATCTGACTTTAAAGTAAGTGCTCTCCAAACACCCCGGACTAAAAAAACCTAGCATAATGACCGCCCCTTCAGGAGACACTGTAGCGCCATGGAGAATGCTCGTATGGTGACGCCCTTTTCGCAGTGGACAGATAGGATGGTGTAGAACGAGGTCGTAAAAGGACTCCATGATCGCATTCCTAACGCTCCCGGAATCTGGCTTTCAACTCAGCGCTCTCTAAACACCCAGGACTAAAAACACCCGGCATAATGACCCCATCTTCAGAAGACTCTGTAGCGCCATGGAGAATGCTCATATGGGGATGTCCTTTTGGCGGTGGACAGATGGGATAGCGTAGAACGACGTCGTAAAAGGGCTTCGTGATCGTATTCCTAACGCTCCAGGAATCTGGCATCAAAGTCAGCGCTCTCTAAACACCCAGGACTAAAAAAACCCAGCATAATAACCCCCCCTTTAGAAGACACTGTAGCGCCGTGGCTAATTCTCGTATGGGGACCTTCTTTTGGCAGTGGACAGAGGGGATGGCGTAGAAAGACGTCGTAAAAAGGATCCATGATCGCATGCCTAACCCTCCCGAAATCTGGCTTTAAAATCAGCACTTTCCAGACATCTAAAACAACCCGGCATAATGACCCCCCCTTCAGAAGACGCTGTAGCGCCATGGAAAATACTTCTATGGGGACGTCCTTTTGGTGGTGGATAGATGGGATGGTGTAGAACGCCGGCGTTAAAGGGTTCCGTGATCGCATGGCTAACGCTCCCGAAATCTGGCTTTAAACTCAGCGCATCCAGACATCCAAAAAAACCCGGCACATGGACTCCAGCTTCAGAAGACTCAGTAGCGCCATGGAAAATACTCGTATGGGGACGCCCTTTTGGCGGTGGACAGATGGTATGCTATAGAACGACGTACTCAAAGGGCCTCGCGATCGCCTTTCTAATGCCCCCGGAATCTGGGTTCAAAGTCAGCGCTTTCCAAACACCCTGCCAGAGGACTAAAACAACTCGGCATAATGACCCCCCCTTCAGAAGACTCTGTAGCGCCATGGAAAATACTCGTATGGGGACGCCCTTTTGGCGGTGGACAGATGGGATGCTATAGAACGACATCGTCAAAGGGCTTCGCGATCGCATATCTAACGCCCTCTGAATCTGGGTTCAAAGTCAGCGCTTTCCAAACACCCTGCCAGAGGACTAAAAAAATCTGGCATAAGGACCCTCCTTCGGTGGAGTCTGGAGGCCTATGGAAAATGTTTGTTTGGTGAAGAGTTTAGAATAGGCTGGGGTTGAGACTAGTGAGGCCCAGGGGTGATGATAGTGCCAGTGTGGTGATGAAAGTGCGGTGATGAAAGTACGGTGATGAAAGAGCGGAGTGGCGTCGGGTCAAAGGCTAAGTGCAGAGAAACCACAACACTATAGAGTGTCCTAGCTATCACTCGCTCTCACACTGAAGTGAAGTGGCATTTTCGCTCTCTGAAAGATCAAGTTCAGAAAATGGAATACTAGTAGTACCCTTGCCCGGTGTTAGTGTCTTTAGTGCAAATTTAAGATTAAGAGTACGGTGGCTTTCTCACTTAGCGCCCACACTAACCTATCTATCTTTGCCAAGAGTAGCCCCTATCTTTGTATGAGAGAAGACTGGAATACCAGTCAGAAGGCCGGTATTGACTAGGGGGTACTCAGGAAGGAGATTGATTGAGTGGTCTATTCGGATGTGCGATGGTGTTGTGGAGTGCGTCCAGAAGGTTGGGGGGTAATTTAGTGTGGCAACGCACCTTAGGAGAGACAGAGTGTTGGAGTACCCATCAGGGTACACCAGGCGCTGAGGACGCAAAAGTGAGGTCGCTGGCATCAGGGCGCAATACCAGCGCACCTGACGTATGGTATATTTTTACTGATGACTAGCATAGTCTGACCCTATGCCAATAATTCTCACAAACTATAGATTATAGCTAGAGTATGTATACTACCAATATAGAGGTTGATCATCTGCAATATAATGCTATTCGTCTCCAGTATGACGCCGTATGTTCAATTCCTATTCGTGCTTTTATCTATATATCTAATCCCTGTTTCTCCTCCTAGTTCTTTTGTGTAAATATGCAATCATGAACTTGAATGGAAATACGCACAGTGATTAGTCACACCTCCTGGTAGCCAAAGTGAGCTCTCCCAAGACTTAAATATCCCATTCTTGACTAGAGTAGTAGAAGAAGCCCCTTGAGTTCAGGCATTATCGTCAAGCCTTTCAGTAACCTTCGCAGATATTTCAACGCCAGTACTGACAATACAATGATTAGTTCATTTTGCTGGGAAGAGAAACCTATAGATGTTGATGATAATAACATTCCTCCGAGACATCACTGATGGGATGAACCACGTCCTGCTGAATTACTTCCGCAGCCACTTTAATGCAAAATAAGGAACCTGTTAAGATATATAAGTAAATTTAAAAATTCTTTCAATTGACATGCTTATAAAAAAGAGTACGTAGAACACCCCAATGCTGATACTAAATAGTCTTGCATAGGGGGTTCTAAATTGCCCTTCACTAGGGCTTGCATCCTAAGAGTAGGTAGCACAACTACATTCTGGCTATCTCAGAGACGATTTATTACAATTCTCACTCTTTATTCCTGATATGCCTGAAGAGGAACAAATTATACCCCCCAATTCACGATCTAGTATAGCTGATAGAGACTTTCTAGTGTCTAATATCGGGACCCTTATCACAGTATCAGTAAAAGTAATACTTTGCAGAGTGAGGAGAAGGTAATCTTTGACAACATTGCAAATATGGTCCCATATTATACATGGTTTGTGAATCCCTGTGTGAATCCTGCTGAAAGTGATACCCTTCTGGAAGGTTATTGGGTAAAGGTGGCTAGGGAGTTAGGTTGACAAAATAGAGTAATGGAAAGGTGAGCAATAACTTTTGTAAGTCTTTTAATTGATAAAGAGCGTCCTATTGGAGACTGATCACAGCTAATTAGATACATTTTGTTAAAATCAAGGCAGTTATCAGGAAAATGTTAACGGCCGTCCTAGTTCACCCTGGTGCTCCCTGGTCCACCGTGGTCCCCATTTTTAGTAAATCTTTCAAAAGTGTGGTTCAAAGTGGATTGATATGGATGATGTGAACCACGAGAACCAAAATCCCCTTTGGTGGACCAGGAGCTTTCAGTACATCCCTGAACGTGCATAAAACATTTTCCTGATGGTGAAGTGCCAGGTCATATCTAGTTTCAGAGAGCAAGAACAGAATTGAGGACTTAGATGACTTCTCGCAAAACCCACCTAGTGAAATCAAGACCCAAGTCGCCTATTTGCCCAAAAATAATCAGTTTATATACTACCCAAGTAAACAATATGTTAATAATCTTACATTGTGTCCAATGAGACAGGGCAAGACTTATCCAGACAGGAATGTGGTTGCCACTTTTCTGCCCCCAAGATAGCAAAACTCCCATTTTATAAGTAGTGCCGGGTTGTGAGAATGCAGAGAAGTACTGATAAAGCATTCCTTAGTAGGACTAAGGACGTCTTAATATGTCTTACTATAGCATACATGTATTATTCTCTGAAGGCTTGGAGTTCCGGATCATTTGTTCAACCTCCTAATTTCTTAGCTCTAACAGCATAAAATGCTGCATAAACTAAAACGGCAGAGTTAAAGTGCAAATGGACCTTGCAATAACTCAAAGATGACAAACTGCATCTAGAAAAATATTGTATAGCAACGAAATTGCCCAAGCAAAAAATAAGGCCTCGTAACCCCAGATTTATTCCGGAGTCATGGGGCATGAGTGAGAGGTTCTATAACTCGAGTTTTATAATTTGCCCCCCTATACCCCCAATAACTTATATGGTATAGGGATCAAATATGAACTTTTGCTGATGGGTGAGATCAAGCTACTACTATATACCTCTACAGAAGTTCCTGCAATTCTAGTTTTCCTAATTTATTAAGAAACTTAACTTTAAAACCTATTTTTATATGAAAAGCAGGAAACATTTTCTAGTGGGCTGACTTTTCACAATATAATATCGCATAGCAATAAACAGGAGGGTAAACTCTTAATCAAATTTTCTATTTGCTAAGTACAGCACCAAAATGACATTAAATAAGCAGCAGCAAAGTATTTGGAAATAGAAACCTACAGAACTACAATTCAATACATAAAACAAAGAATCTGATATGTCAAGTATCACTACTCACTCTCTAGTTCTAAGAGGATATGAATTCAAAAGTAAATAAGCCAGAAATCTCCTTTATAAGATGGCTAGTATATTAAATAAAGTTTAATAATACATATTATTATCTATATCCACTCATAGGAATCTTAGGCTCTGAAGAAAACAAAAGATATATAACTTAGAATAATACACTGCTTTACGAGCTCTAACTGATTAAGGACTCAGAACTTCAACTATATTTCCAATGCTTAGAGAGCTAGTTGAAGTCTCAGTATAACCTACTTCCTTAGAAAGTGACTCTTAATGTGCTAAATCTATCATTAAAATGTCTGTACTTCACAAAATTAATTGCTTTCATTTTCAATCAAGTATCGTTAACATAATCTCTATCACTTTCTGAGGAGTATCCTTTGGTATTCTTCAAACTCCTGTTAACTTCTCATGACAAGATGAGATATTAATCTTGATATTGAAGCAGAGGGCTTCCCAGATGTCAATAAAGTCATAACATAATAAGCAGTATATTTTGAAAAGTCCCATAGTTAGGCTTAGTGGGTTTAGATTATTCATATAGGCGTTTACAGAGGCTACAGCCAGTGTAGACTCACAATGAAAACTTGCTTTCTGTTTGTAGAGTCTGAGCTTCAGAACTTTCTCAATTTTTCCCTTTTGTGACTTTTCCCTACCAGATGTGTTATCTTGCTGTAGAAACTTTTCATTTACTAGCTTCTGGGTCTTCTCAAGGGGGTATCATATTGCAGGTATGCTTTGTAAAGTTGACTATTAATAATACAGCCCACCTTCTTGAAACTAGCTCAAAGGTTCAGTTCACTAGGTAGTCTCTAACAATATATAATATGATTAGAGTGGAGATTGAATCTATATCAAAGTTACCTATCAGAAACTTTTCTCATTTTCAAAATCAAATAACTAACTTACTAGTCTAAATACTAAGACTCCTAATAGACACCCCATTCAACTTGCCGACTTTATTTATTATATTTCTTTCTGTTGAAAAGTAATCTCCAAGCTTTCACATTCTGGAAAGCAAAGCTCTCTCAATAATTAGTTTAAACTGTGATCTGTTGGAATAATAGTAGCAAATAATAATTGTATGATATATAAGCTCTTTATATTCTACTGTAATAAAATTGACCATTAGCTTCACACTCATCAGAAGGTATCCCAACTACCACTTCAGATAATTAGCTAGATGACAGCCAACTAAAAAGACATTTATCCCAATCAAGGCACAGATCTTATTCCTATATTGTCTAGATTGAATTTAAGGATCTACTCCTATATTCTCAAGCATTTTGGCACCAGTAGTTTCTTGTCACTTGTGCTATTTTGACTTATTGTCTTAATATAACAAACTCTAATATTATATCTTTTGCTCAACTCTTTGAACTTAGTATATCTTATCTTCTTTAGGTATATCACAACCTTTTTTCAAAGTTTAAATTTGCAACTTAAAGCTTCAGTTAATATTTACTTCCTTTATCAGTTAATAAATTAGCATTTATAATTGTTATAAACAATTTAGTGATTTATTTTTTCTTTATCCTTAGTATATACAGGGTACTGAGCAAAAACCTGCTCAATTGATTGACTTGTGCCATATAAAGAAAGATAATTTCACCAATAGTCTCTGTTCTAAGTAAAATTCTGATTCTGATTTCTAATTCTATAGCTTTTCATAATAGTATGGGGAAGACAGTTTGGATAAGTGATAAAATATGATATTTGTATTAGCATACAATAAAAATTCAATCTGGTAAGTAAATTATTTAATCAATAATTGTGTGCTACTATGGTAAGCAGTTATTGAATTTAGAATTTACTCTAACATAGTAGGTGAATATACTTGATAGAGTGAGATGATACATAATTAAGAAATTCAGAAGAAGGGATAGGAATAGTTAAATAATAAAGTCCACTATGGTGATTTTTGAGTACTTTCTAATAGGTACTGGATTATAGTACTAGTAGAAGTAAAAGTCATAGCAGTAGAATGAAAGATGAAAAAGCAAGATTTGAATAAGGCTAGAATAAAGTAAATATTTTAAGATTTATTGCTCAGAACTTACTATCCAGTAATAGGAGGAAGAAGAGAGGAGTTATAGTAAGAGAAGCTGAGAACTGACAATTGGAATAATAGCTGGTAAACATTTTCAACTCTTAATCTTTGCTTGCACTTTACGGTGAATGATTTATAACTATAAGAGGGGAAATAATCGTTATAGGTCTATAGAGAGTAGAGATTTAACTCTTATTTTTCACAAAAGTATAAGAGATATTAGTAGAAGAAGAATACTTCATTAATAACAGTCATACAGAACTTATGAGAAGAAAAGAGATAAAGCAATGAGGGTATGATATTTATTAGAATATATTGAGTATGGAAATTGTAATAGAATAAAAGAGTCCATGTTAATTCCAATGAGATTAGACATGGTAATGTATTGATGTTGCTTACTGAATCTATCAATAAGAACATCACTCAGAAGCTTCTCTCTCACTCTTTTATACTGTTGAAGTAAGTAGAGAAAAGCAGTCTCATGAAACCCTTTTAGCTACAATACTCAATAGAGTAGTCACTACTAACAAACTCTAAATATTTTTAGTTAACAAAATAAACCCTATCCAAAGAATTGATAGTGCAGTAGCGCTCCTGATCTCCCCCCATTTGGAAACAGTACTAAAGATCTTTCTCTATATCCTAATATTAATTTCTTCTATGTATTTTATGATTCATTTTACTTCTTAGAGGTTTTTAATTTAGATTTTAATTACAGTTGGGTTTGTGGGAGAGTGGTTATATCATGGTCAAAGTTGTTCTTATTTGTTGATGTAAGATTAATTTTGTTAAGGAAGAATACTACTTACTACCCTTACTGAAAGCTTGTATTTGTTTAGAAAATAACAGAAAACATGACTTGTTCCCCCAGTATATCAGCTTCTATTAGATCTGCTTATTTTTTGTTTCCATTGACTACTAAAATATCAAGTGATGAGAACCATGAAATGGGAGGGAAGGAAAGGCAATAATAGTAGCAAGCAAGAGGGAATTCGTCATCTGATATCTCAGGTGTTCAGCCCACATGGCCATTAATTTAAAGGATAATACGGGGGAGAATGCCACTCTATTGGTTTACACGCTCCTGTAGCATGAGCGTTATCAGGTTGTTGAAGGACACTGGAAGGGACATGGGGTTAGTGGACAAGTTTGGAGGTAGATAGATATTGGTAGAATACGTCATCGGGTGAGCAAACGGAGTGGTGGTACTTCTTAGGGATAATCGAGTATACTGAACTATGAGTGAGAATTTTCACCTACTTCGACGAGTTTACACCGTATGTGGCTAGTTGTCACTTGACATACACTAGTCCAAGATAAGGCCTTCTCATATCAATTCGGCCGCTTCGGTACATTCTACGAAAAAGCCCAACCCAATAATAAACCACAACCTCAACTGCACCCCCTCAAAAGCCTCCCACCAAGCAATCCCAGTTTAAGCCTTTCAATGGGTCGAGGCTTCTTTTGGTTAGCCTGGACCGTTCATTGGGTTGGGCTGTGCTCATTGGGTTGGGCTCGCCATTGAGCTTCATTGGGCTGGGTCGGGCTCATATGTGTGAAGCCCGGTGCCCAGCGAACCCGACAGATATTTTTACCGTTCTTTCGAGATTTTTGTATTACATACTGTACTTTCAAGTCATCATTACTATTGAAATTATGCTCCGAACGCACGGAATTTTGGAACCCCATTTGCTATTAGTACAATTGTGAAAGCGGATGTAACTGTGTTCGAGTTGAGATAGTGTTGTGAAAAGCTAAGCTCAACCAGGATTAGCGATCATGGATTATCACGCTTTCTGCGGCTCTGAGAAGTTAGAAATACATTAACCCCACACTGTGCTTCCTACTTTGGAATCGATGAGGTCATAGCTGAATTGATAGAGATGCAAGGCTATAATATTAATCAGCAAGACTAAGAGGGGTTTACACCACCCATGTGGGCTGCCCTGCGTGGGAATCGAGAGGCGGTAGTGCTACTGCTCGCCGGGACGATATCGACCCTGACGAGCCAGACGGCACCACTCTCGGGTGCTTCTAGCCATGTGAATTGGGGAGTGGTGAGACTACTTCTCTACGGGGCGATGTCAGTCCTGACAAGCCAAGCAACCGTGATTAAACACCACCGAGGATCCCTTCGATGAGTTGATATGGCTGATTATAGTGGAAAATATTATCGTACACGGTGGTGGGGGGAAAAATAAGAAAACAGAGAATGGCTATAGAATTTCACGTAGGGTATGTGTCAGGGATATTACCGTGCCTTTTTTCTTTATAATTTTTGCTTACCGGTGGTGTACTACATTGAATTCCTAACCAACTTTAAACACTCTAACCCCCCATCGTGATTCATGTTCTACCCTGCAGTGGTAAGCTAAGATCTGGATGGAGACTTCCACCGGGAGCGCCTTCAAAAGTGGTGAATGCTATGCACAATGGGTTGTGGGGTGTATAGAGCAAATTCTTACCAGGAGTGTGAAAACTCCGGAATCAGATTTCGTTCCATCAGATGACGACCCCGCTAACGAATTCTGGCTTTTGACTCCGTAATTTTAAAACATGATGATGGTGAGCTCATACTGGCGATAGGTACCCGGCTTGAGCGGCTGCTGACTACATTTTCTCCAAGTGAGGTTTGCTTGCTGTTCCTTTTCTTTGCTTTGGTGCCATAGATTTCGGCATGGAAAAGGAGGCTCGCCGATGTAGCTGCAATGGATTAGTTCGCTTAAGGGCTTCCCCTAACTAGAGGTATTGTGAGACAAATCCTTTGTTGCTCATTTGTGAGGGCGGGTGATATTGGACGGAGTTCTGATGGCTGGTAGAGAGAAGTAACGTACTAGACTGGAAGGTGGATTAGATGTACGATAGGATTAAATCTGTTTATCTGTGAATTTTGTACAAATCCTCACAATAGAAATTTCGACAAAATAAAACCTCTGAATTTAGTTCATAAGGTCAAATGCAACGTGATATGCTAGAGTATCAGAAATATCTCCAGCCCTTCTGAGTCTCCTCCTCATAGCACCGGGCACCAACTGAGATTCCCCCTGTCCCAACTGTTTAGGTGCATTTCAATCGATTCGCTTCCCGTATAATCCACTCTCGGTTCAAATGCATTAGAACGGCGTGTCGTAAAGGTTTTTCTGCTAGATCACGCTACCTGGCGGCCAAGTATACAGGCAGACGAGTGAGATCCTGTGAACGCACGAGCCTCCGGAGACTCACCTACCTACCGTACACTCGATTATCCGCAGGGAATTCTACCGCCACTCCTCCTTCTCACTAGATCGCTGCCACTGGCACAACTCACCTAGCTCCCATACTTACTAACTAACCCTCTGTCTGCTCCGGCGGTCTTCAACAGGGATAGCCCAATGAAGTAGGGTGCTCACCCTATGACTCACCGAATTTACGACAACGCCGGGTGAGCACCTGAGCGGTAAGCCGACCAATTCCGGTTGCGTGTATGTACTGTAGTAGCGCAGTGAAGGGGTATTTCTCCCTTGCTTATGCGAATACTTGAATTTGCACATGCGGAAAAGAGAAAATGCGGGATTTAGGGGGTTGGTGTACTGCATTGCAGAGAGGTGGAGGGGAGTGCAGCCGTTATTGTCCTGTATGTTGATCACCCTGTTTCTGTTGCTGCAGCTAGCTGGAGCATTGGTGTTAGTTGCGGTAGTGGTGGTAGTGGGGGTGGGTGGGGAGGGGGGTGTAGTTTAACAAGAGCTACGAAGGTACAGCACTTAAGTTTTGGATATTTTACTAGGAGGGGATGCAGCGATAGCAGGGGCCAAGGCAGCAAATTGGATATAAGGACAGCGAATTGGGTATAGTGGTTACCTAATTCACCTCCTCACCCCTTTAGTCGAGCATCCCCTGCTGGTAAAATATTCAAAACTTACGTGCTGTACCTTCGTATATTATTGGGAAGTTATTCCAAGACACATATAATGCTAACGCAGCGCTTCCGGAAACGTCTTAGAGGGAGGGTCTGCCTTGTGAGATAGTAGGGGATTGGCTCGTTCATAAAGAGCGAGGAGTAGTAGTGATGAGCAGGACTGTTTCGCTGAATATGCTGCTGCAGTCGAGGGTCAGCAGTGTGTTCTAAGAGGGTTTTAATGGTGCAGTGGTTTCCTAAATGAAAGGCTTGGCTTAGTGGAGTGGAATCTGGCCGTGGGAAGGATCCTTCATATAGGCGTTAGTGTCCTTTCAGATAAGTGGCTCTTGAGGAGGGTTGTGTTCCTGCTGTGATGACTTGGTGGGGGGGCTGTTGCGCGGGTGAAGGTGAGGCTGTGGTTTATTATTGGGTTGGGGCTTTTTCGTAGAATGCCCTTGCAGAGAGGAGTTCAGTAAAGGTCGGAAACTAATTGTGGTGAAACGGGTTAGGAAATCGGGTGATCATGATAGTTGTGACTGGAAAGATAGACTGTGTTATGGGACATCTTAAAAGCACACTTGTCGCGCCGTACGATGGGCAAAGTAGGTTGCTCATTCCCATTAAACATCGTTGACTTTATTCCCCAGTCACATACAGACCTCTTACTCTATTATCCTACTGTTGTTTAGTTATCCGAACAGAGATTTCATCTATCTGGCCTTTAATGAACCCCTCGGTACGATAACTCACACCTTTCCAACCTTAATTCAGCTCAAGAGAGGAGCGGGAATACCGGTGTCACTTCTTTCTTGACATTGTAGACTTTGGATGCTTAGCCTTTTTAGTTCAATTTTGTGGGAATTATCGCCTCTCCTCACGATCACTCTCCTGCCATTCCCACATCACCTCTTGTCCGCTCCCGTCCGAGCAAAATACCTTTAGAGGAATATCCATCATGCCTACACCAACCATAGATCAGATGATTTATGCGGTCAGTGAGATGGGTATTAACTACCGTTATTATCCTCCAGAGCGAAGACCTACCAATCCAGCCATCTCGAAGGGCAATGGACAGCACTTGAAAATGCTCAGCTTTCTCTTACTCCTAATTATCACTGAGGGTTCTGGCGACATTGCTGCAGTGTCCCTGCATGCTACCGCCGGCAAACGGATTGAGCTGTGCTACTCAAAGAATCATCCCTGCACACCTGACGAAACAGCCTACATCACTGAATTATTCAGAACTGCAACCAACCCCACTTCCTCTGCTTGGACCAAATTAACTGATTTATTCAGTTTGGTTCTTTGCAAATGCAAAGATAAGATTATCGCATGACTACACAAGCTTTGTAATCCACTAAGAGCCTTGGCTAAACAAGATGACTTTTCCTTTGTCACTTTGAATCCACAGCCAAGAGTAGCCCACAATCCCGTGGCTACTCAGTGTGATACAAACATTAGAAAGCTTGTTGGAACTAAGAGATTCCCTCTTGACTCTTCCCTAGCCGACTTCTTGAAGAGGTGGTTTCAGCTCCTTCTGAGCAGCTTGCAACATGACCCCTGCTTTAATTTGCCAGAAAATAAGTGTCTTGTTAGTGAGACAATCACTATTTCTTATCTTCTGGCACAGGAGCCTCAAGCCGCGTCCATCCTCGATATGGCCTTACTCCGTCCGGTCAGAAAGCTGGGAGATTACTATGCCGCTATTTCGGTCCTTATCAAGGAGATTACAAAGTTGACATGCGATGGGTGTGGAGTCAGTATTAAAGAGGTAAGCAAGTGGTTGAGTTTCTTGTTCACTTAGATGCCTGAATCGATTTCTGACAAGGAGAAGTTTTAAAACAGATCATCCCTCCACAGCCTGGCACTCAGTTCTCAGGTGACTTTCTCGCTATACTTAATGAGTGTGCACGAGATAATGGCACCACTGAGATTATGAGGGAAAATCTGAATAGGACATATTATGAACCGAGAAAGCTGCCTAAGGCACCCGTAGCTGCATTGAAAGCAACTATCCACTGCGAATACTCTCTTGCACTAGTATTTGCTAAGTCTCATTTGCGTTCCCCGGGTCCAACAATCCTCGAAATTAGAATATCAAAGTTCCCGTGCTGGTTCTGCCGTGAATTTCTAGCTAACATCCATGACTCCTACCCCCACATCACCTTTCATGTTCCACCCTATGGTGATAAGGTAGGATCTGGATAGACACTTCCTCCGGGAGCACCTTCAAAAGTGGTGAAGGCCATGCGCAAGAGGTTGCAGGATGTAATAAATCAGGTCCTTATAGAGTCTGTGAGAAATCCTGCATATGATTCGGATGACGATAGCGACCTCGGAATTTGGGATGTGTTTTATGAATACATAAGGACGAGGAGGAACACCGCATAGCGGTGATAGGTACTTGGTTTGAGAAAATTGACCACATTTTCTCTAAATAAGCTTATACTTGCTATTCATTTCATCACTTGATTTTAATCGCATAGCATTCATAGATTTAGGCATAGAAAAAACAGAGTTTAGCTAATGTTGCAGATACAGTGAATTTGATTTTTGTTTACAGGTTTCCCCTACCTGGATGTATCGTGAGGGACACTAGGTTCAGTCATAACACCACACTATCTGTGTTAGCGGCTGCTATGTACAGAGCTGGATTTTCGCTTGTTTTCTCCATAATTGATGTTTCTCAAAATTCATTTGTCCAAAGAAAGGACGACCAGGCTAGCTTGAATATCATTAGAGCAGATTGTATTTCCCAAGGGTTTTAATATCCCATCTAGAGTGTGGTTGTGTGTGGCTACCTAACCTATAGGGGTGAAGCTCACAGCGAAAAAGGCTAGAAAATCTTGAGTGGCAAGACAAGGATTATGGGCGCTGATCGACTAGTAATGGTGGAAAAGGTGTGGTGTTACGTGATGCTACTCAACTGGAGCAGTTCAACCGAGTGATTGCCCATGTTACTGTAAGCGAAGCTTTTGCATGGTGTGCTGTATTAGCTTAGATAAGAGAAATATGTCTAAGGACGTCTAAGTTTCCTATTTGGATTGCGGCGGGAGACGACGGCCGGAAGAGGTACCGGCAAAACGCTACGCCGCCTTACCTATAATCGAACGACGTTTACGAACACGACTGCTATTGCATAATACCAAAATCAAGTGGCAACATGTGACAGGGAAACTTGGGGCTGGTCCTCCAACGCGAATCCGTATGACCAAACCACAAGAGAGGCGTAATAGAGCACCCACGGTCGGTTTAAGAGACGGTCACCTCGTGTGGAATAGATTGGAACACAAGTAGTCGCCGAACTGAGCTTCCGATGCCCTCCAAGATCGTTATCGTCCGCTGTATAAGGCATATCAACTCGCTCCTCGGGCAACAACACCTAGCAAAGGAACTATGATGCATAAAAAGTAGCATCCCTGGTTCGGGCGCGGCGAGATTTTGGCCGTATGCAATAGCAGTCGTGTTCACAAATGTCATTCAATTATACGTAAGACGGCGTACCATTTTGCCGATGCCTCCTCCAGCTGATGCCTCACCCGGCCACCGTCTCCCACTACTATCCAAATAGAAAACTCGAGCACCCTAAGACCATTCTCTCTTATTAAAGATAATACAGGGTTATAAATTACTTACTTGTCTTTGATTATGACCGTATTCCCGGTAACACGCTGCAATTGGGGTTCATTGTCCTCCTCAAAGTTGACTGTAGAATTTGAGCTTGTTTGCCATCTAAGCTCTGGAAGAATGGCGCACTAGACATCAAAATCGGCGCATTGGTGGTAGGTGATGTCCTCGTCAGGGCTTTTCAATCTATTGGTAATACTCCGCTGCATATCGCGTAGCCTTTTACTCGTCCGACATAGGGCCGGCTTCCCAGGATCTAAAGTAATGGATAAACAGATTGGCCTACACTTTCAGCCTGCAGCAGAGTTGAAGCTGGACAATTTGTAATGAATTTGCCACCTTAAGTGCTCGTACAAGTTACAGGTATTTAGAACCCGAACATTTGAGTCCGAATTTTATATAGGCGGTCAGATATTCACAGACAATATGCCATACAAAATGTTTATCCCTGTGTTCGGGTCCTATACCCCTGTAACTTGTATATACAGCAAGCTGCAGCATGACGGAGTGCGGTGAAGTGATAACGCCCATAGAACTTTTATAAGACAGGGAAGCGGGTTAAAGAATAAGAGACAATAGCCTACCATTTGTATTTTCACCGCCATGCTGCTGTTGCTGTTGTTGCTGGGCCTTTTTTTGTTTTTGTTTTTGCCGGTTCCATCTCCGCCGTGCAGCATCCTTCTCCTTCCCTTTTGAAGACCCATCTATAGTCTTTCTCTTCCCCCAAGCTCGCTCAAAGCAAGCCTCCTTTCCGCTCAAAGCAGATGGAATTAAGGGCGTCGATATGAGGCAGTGGGTAAAGTAGTCTGAGGGGGAGGGCGAGCCGTGCGGGGGCGTGGAGATATGGTGGGCGCGGGGGGATGTGGCGGGCGAAGTGATTCACGTTCCGGGGCCTAAAACCAGGCGCGCTGCGGTGCTGTAAGCAAGTGTCCGCAGTTGTTGCGTTTTGGGGAGAAGAGGGAAGGAGGAGGCAGAAGATATAGGCGTGCAGTAGGTGGGCTGCTGAGTTGCTTGCTGTTTTTTTGTGATGAGGTTACCGCAAAGACCCTTTAAATCCACTATCAAACAACGTGGCTCCAAGCCTTCGATACCTGTTGATTAGACTTAAGCTCAGGCATCCCCAAGCTAGAAACTGCAGTCCTGTTTAAAATGTTGAACACTAGCCTATTTGAGTAATCGTGATAGGAAAAACGTTGTGCTTCGGAAGCAGTGTGTCTGGATAACGGTACTCCTTCTTACTCGGGGCAGGGATAAAGTCCGTGAACACTGGGGTAGCGGTTGGCAACTGGCTCAATAGCAAAATATTCGAGCTTAGCCAGTCAGCACCCTAGAACACAAAGAATTGGCCAATTATTATCTTTAAACCGCCCACCGAATTTATTCTCTTTTCAATTCATATCCTGCATGCGCATATGGCCTATGAACCTCATTCTCACCCCCTAGGTGACGATGAGTGTTTTTTTGGAGCTAGAACTAAGTTACGGATGGCGGACCGGCCAGGCGCTAGTATTGTGCTCGCCCATGGTAGAAAAGGACGGAAAAAAAGATCAGCAAGATCATGTGGGGCAGTAAAGAGACAGTTGTCTTGTGTGGAAAAATTCTGGGCTTGGCAGACACCTGAAATCTGGACTGAAGGAGTTGGTATCTTCAACTATCAAAGTGCAGTTCAATCTCTTCATTTCTATAAGCCCCCTAAAAGAACCATTCAAGAAGCCTTGATCCCTTCTCTTTTAGTCTCACCTTAGCCTTATACAACCTTAATAAAATCCATAGATTTAAAATAACAGCCAAATACAGGGTACAGTTGCAGGAGGTTAATGGTGTCATGTAATACCCCGATTTTCCCATTACCCCTTATCGATCTTCACTCCAAATCCTTGTCTCGCCACTCAAAGTTTTCCGTCCTTTTCTACCATGGGCGAGTACGGGAAATAAGATTTTTATCCTACAAGTACAAGTACTGTAGCTTTGTCTCGATGTCGCAATAAGACGACATAGGTTAACCCTTTATAGCCAGAACTAATCCTTTTGGGGCTCTTATTTTGACGCAATAGTAAGTTTCACCTCAGCTACTTCTTATTCTAAGATACTAGTGCCTGGCATGTTCTCACCAGTTTGTGCAGGTATTAGGTAGGGTGCAGATATTTTGGAATGATTTATGAATTTGTTTTATTGTTTTTGCTTTGTGTGGAATGAGCAGTCTAATCAGATTTGTGTAATCTCATCTTATCCAAAACTAAGAATCTGATAAGAGTGGTGCTGCAATATACCATGCTCAGTGTTTTTGATCACAACATGTGATGAGGGTGAAATTGCCAAGATGCCAAGCCAGAATGCAAAAATTCTTGTTCCTTTAATGCTATACCCAGTCTTTCTCTCTTCTCCTTCTCATCTTTTCCTACCAATTACTTTTTCTCACAATTCACAACTACTTCCTGCATATCTATTATTATTTTTTGTGATATTAAATCCCACTTTGATCCATCATTGGATATCAGGTCAATTCTGTTATTGATGTACCTTAGTCAAATATGCCAAGATATGGACGATGCCGGAGGGAGAAGTCCGATAATGCCTTTAGGTGTACTTTACGAGGCAGTCTTCTCAGAACTTGTCAGATTTGCTTGGTAAGTAGCCTCAATTGATAAATTGCCTTTACTCTAAGTGTAACTTGATACTAATACCATTTTTAATCTAAATAGAAGAGATAGAGAAATCCAAGAAGGCTAAGATTATCCCAACAAAACCAAGTATTGCAAGACAGGCAGGACCCAATAGGTATAGAGACATTATTTTCTCTCTCTTTTCATTTTCGAATCACATCTGACATACAGAAAAGAACCAGCAAAGCCAGCAGCAGGGGGGGGATATGAGATGGAGCTTAGGTGGAATAGAGCAGATATGTTTACATTCAAAATGTCAGTTAAAAATATTCTAATCAGTAGAAAAGTGGCAGGTACTCAAGCGGCAATGGGGGGAGAAGTGGTAGCATCGAGGGGGATCCCAGAAGGTGAGACTAACATCAATGTTGTATAAGTATATAAACTGACAATTAGAAAAGTGCCAGGCACTGGAGTAGTAATGGGAGGATAAGAGGTTGCACTGAGGGAGACCCCTAGAGGTATGGTTTCTATTTTACTTGATAAGGAATAAGTACCTTTATTCTTTGTAGATCAGTGTACTAGGTGGACAGGTCACAATTGAGGGTGGATGGACATAAGATGCACTGGCTGTAATACTATGCACTAGACTGTGGAGTTGATAGGTAAAAGAAACTGCAAGGTGGATAAGCTAGCTTCCAGTCCTGGTGCAAGCATGGTTAAGTGCAGATTGAGCGACTACGGTCACTTCCTGAGCTCCTCAATGCCTTGATGAATGGAGGGACCCCTCAAGCAAAGGCATTCCGAGAGGGGCTAAGGAGATGGAACTCTATCTTTGCCTTTACAAGTATCTTGTACAATAAGGACCGATAGATGAGTGAGATTGGAGGCTCATTTCAGCTCTTCTCAATTCATGGGATACTGTATCATAGACAGGGACCTCTGGTACCTACAGGAGGACTAGGGAATGCTAGCTTTTCCTAAGTCTATCTGTATGATCCAGCAGATGCAGCCAGAGTGAACTCTGCACGTGCCCCACAGTTGAACTCTGATCTCATTCTATCCTTGACACAGATGCTACAGGTGTTCAACCCCTTTATCTGCATATATCTCACAGCTTCAGAATGGCTTACAGAAATCAGTGAGGCTGATGGCAGCTGTTGTCTCATTCTCAATCCACAACTACAGCTGGTTGTGGAGAGAGGTGCTTATCTCAGATGGGAGAACCTACCCATGGCAGATAAAGTCTCCATGAGTCTGCCTGAGGAATATGAATGCAAGGGTTACGGGATCTCGTTCCGGCAAGAAGAGTCAACAGGGAAAATGTAGTGAACTCTTTTACACTCATCAACCCTAATCATGCCTTATACCTGCCCCTCCACTATGTTCTCCTCTTCCCATATGGAGAACATGGATAGCATTAGGGCAGGTGACTACAAGGTCCAGTGGACGAAAGACTCGAACAGCTCATGTGCTATAGGTTCCGTCTGCATCCCAGAGTTGATGAGCCAACCACTCTTTTCTGTGCGCAAAACCGATTCCAGCAGTTTGTTGTAGATGCATAAGCCATCTGTAAGCAGAATGGACTAGACTGGATCTACTCTTACCAGGCTAAAATTAGAGCTGAGTTATACAATAGACTCATTGATCTTTTGGAAGCTGGTGATACAGACTTTACGAAGGTTGAAAAGTGAGTGGTGCTACTGTCAAGCTATGTGGAAGGAGATAGATTTATGCAGAAGCTATATCAAAACAGTATAGCCATTATGCGTCGCTTTGGGAAGCTTTCACTATTCATAACCTTTACCGCAAACACCAAGTGGGAAGAGATTACATACGAGTTGCTACCTCACCAGACAGCAGCTGACCGACAAGACCTAATTGCCCATATGTTCCATCTCAAGATACAAGATCTTCTAGACTAGAGCAGCCACAAGAAAGTCCTTGAACTTTGGTTAGGCTGGGTCTGGACAATTGAGTACAAGTAGTGGGACCTCCCACATTTACACCTTCTTGTGTTTTTGAAGACTGACAACCAGTTCCTGACTGCAGCCAATATTGATTGCTTCATCAGTGCAGAAATTCCTACTGAGGATAATGCAATTAGTCAGGAGCTGTGTGTGATTATTCAGATCACAATAGCATATACTCACCATGCAGGTGGTAATGGTCAAGCTCAATGCATGCAGGTGCTTGATCCACTTACTACCAGGATATGCCACAAGTGCTATCTAAGATAGTTCCAGCCAGAGACCATTATTGCAGAGGATGGCTATCCACTCTATCGCAGGAGGTATACAGGTCTGTCATTTACACTGCCAGTGAGAACTAGCACCGGAGATATTATGGCTGTTATTGATAGCAGAAAGGTGATTCCCTACAGTCTATATTTCTCCCTGAGCTACAAAGCATAAATCAACGTGGAGGTTTACGGGTCTATCAAAGCAGTGAAATATATTCACAAGTACATATTCAAGGGTGAAGATTGTGCCACCACTATCTTGGACTCAGAACATGATGAAGTAGAGTGAGATCTCCATAGTCACTATATCAGTCCAACAGAAGTGGTGTAGAGGCTCTTTGAGTTCCATATACAGGAGGAACTTCTATTAGTCATGACACTCAACCTCCATCTTCCAGGATAGCAGGCAGTCTGCTTCTCAGAACAGGAGGCGACAGAGAGCCTCAGGGATCATCTGAATATATCCATAATGTTACAATCCTCTTCCTTGCGGGCGATACTTGCAGCAGGTAACCCCATTTCTCGATTGCGATCACACTTTCCTACGTTCGTACGAATAACAACAGCTGAGTATACAGACTCCTGTCTCGTACGTTATCTCGCTAAGCTTGTGAGAGACACTATAGTCTCGCCTCAGTATCGTAAAGTGTAAAGATAAAAGTATATTGTAGGAAAATAGCTTAGATAGTTGCGTGAAGAACTTCCAACCAAGGAGGCAGTAAGGACCTCTCTTCTATACCAGATCTTCCCATAACCCTAACCCTCGTGACTCATACCTTCTCATCACACAATCCTATGACTCATAGTGAGTCATAGTGTGAAATACATCAGCTGACTCCTATGAGTTACTGCGCAATAATCAATCAACCAATCAAAATACAATAAACTTATCATGTGTGCAACTTGCATCATATACGTGAAACCCATGACTCATAACTATGAGTCATGTGCGAAAGTCATAATCATATGACCACAATCGTGAGTCATGTTCAAACACTAAACCAATCATAACAAAGGAATGACACGCTACCACGTAGTCATATGAAATACTAAACTCTATGACTCACAATTGCGAATCATGTAAAAACCTCTCTTGCTAGTCACAGTTTGTGACACATAACTACCCTCCTGGCCTTCTTCAAGTACACTACATTTACACACTAGAGAAGTGGTGGTGACCAAGGAAGCAGTGTTTTTCCATTGGTCGTATGTGGTCTATGAGCCCATTCAATGTAGAACGTTACTATGTACACTTACTTCTGACTGTAGTACGTAGTGCTGAGAGTATTGAAAACCTGTAGATGGTAGATGGAATAGTATACCCCACCTTTAAGGGTGCCTGCATTGCCCTAAGGCTACTGGAGAATGATGGTGAATAGATTGCCATGTTGAGGGATACTCATAAATTCATGACAGGAAGACCCTTCTGGTCCCTGTTTGCTCTCGTCCTGCAACATACAATACTTACTAATCCACTTGCCATCTGGGAAGAGTTCAGGGAGAGTTTCTGTAATGATCTAGCCCACCTGCTTGTGACAGGGCGGGTCAGCATGCTGGCTGGTGGGAAAGAGATGGGGGCAGGTCTTGCTCATGACTATGGACTGTACCATATTGAGAAGTTCTTGAATGAATATGGCAGGTTAGTGGTCTAGTTTAGCTTGCTACAACCGGCACTAGATTGGAGGCAGAGGGGGAATAAGGTGGAGGGGAATGCGAGAATGGGGGATGAGATGAGTTATGACATGGTATAGGAGGGAGAGTTGTTTGACACAATGTGGGTGAAGTTGAATGAGCAGCAGGTGGCCTGCTTCAATACAATTGTTGCTGCTGTGGAGAGGCATGAGCAGGACATATAGCAATAAGAGCCCTCTGATGCCTTTTTGCTTCATGGCTAAGCAGGTATGGGCAAGACCTTTCTCTACAACTGTCTCTGCTGTCCTTTCCGTACTCGAGGGAAGATAGTCTTGTGCGTCCTATCCTCCAGTATAGCAGCACAACTACTTCCTGCTAGCCAGAAAGCCTATTGGTTTCTGATTCCCCTTTCAAATGACACCAATGCTGTATGCAATATCACGCGAAATTCCTTCCTAGGGAACTTGATTCGCAGAACCTCCCTTATTATCTGAGATGAGGTTCCCATTCAGCATAAGGCATGCTTCCAGGTAGTCAATAGAACCTTGAACAATGTCTGCAACTCTAGTGACTAGCAGTTGTTCAGCAGGATTCCTATGGTACTCGGTGGTAACTTTGTAAAGATCTTGCCAGTCATCTGCCATAGTACTAGACAGTCTACAGTGTTGGCATCTCTTCAGCACAGCTCAATCTGGCCTCATTTATGTATCTTGAAACTCACTGGCAAGACAAGTCTGCAGATTGTTGCCAGTGAGGTCAATCAGGAATTTCTCAACTTTCTGAGAGACATGGTCACTAATCCAGTCTTGCATAGCAGTATACAACTGCCTCCTTACATTCATCAGGTATCTACAGTTGATCAGCTCTGTGATCATCAGTATCCACAGGCATTATCGAATGAGGCTATCACAATCCACGCTGCACTTGCTGGTAGAGCTATTCTTGGCCTTCTCAATGAAACTGTGAGTAACTTCAATGATGTACTGCTAGACAGAATGCCTAGTGAGGAGCACTGGTTTGAGGCAGTCAACTATATTAATCGAGCTGAGTATGAAGTAGCCACTGAGCCCTTTGCAGTAGACTATTTGCAGAACATTAGCTTGGCATCTATTCCACCCTCATGTCTTAGACTAAAGATTGGAGCACCACTTATTTTGCTCCAGAATCTGAGTCCCAGGGAGGGCTTGTACAATGGTACCAGGCTGTGAGTGTTGGGAATGAGACGAGCCTACTTGCAGGTGTCAATTCTTGGTCGAAAGTTTGATGGCATGATCCGCCTCCTTCAACAGATTAAACTTACGACCAGAGATGAGGATTTGCCCTTTATCCTGGAGTGCACTCAGTTCCCAGTGTGTCTATGTTTCGCCATGACAGTTAACAAATCCCAGGGCAAGTCTTCAAATCAGGTGGGTGTCGCTCTACGCACTCCTGCCTTTAGTCATGACCAACTATATGTAGCTCTCTCTAGAGTCACCATACTAGATGGACTGACTCTCTTACCTGCGGAGGAATCCCCTACCCAGACGGATAATATAGTATATCTTAAAGTTCCTATTTAATTACTCTCTGATAAGTTGTCTTTCTTATATGTAGTATATATAGGTTTATTGATTATAATACTAACATCATTTCTATAGCAGAACTTCCAATCCTAAATATTACACCCTGAATTCACTCTATCTCTACAGTGTTCTCAGTTATTTCCCCCCCCCTCCAGATAATTTCTCCTAACAATTTACTCTTTATCCTATTACTAAGGATTATTAAGCTTGCTGTCCTCTTTATTCACATTTTCTGTCTTGCCCATTCTGTTCTGGTATATATTTCTACCTACCTCTCTTCTTTGTTGATTTCTTTTGTTTTAATAACTAAAGTTGTACATTCTATGTAACAAATTAAGATTGTCTCTTGTACTCTGTATATATCATATAGTTTTTGTAGAAAGTGCCAGAATCTCATACCTATATTTTATATCTCAATTGTAATTCACAAACTTTGATTTCATAATTTGATTCTACATGTTAGGTCAGTGGTGGAGTGGCAGGTGGTAACACTCAAGATATGTATTAAAATACTAAAGTGCAAAGCACCCAAGTATTTTACAGACAATATCCCCAGGAACGCCACGGTCGTTAGCGGTAGCCTAATCTGAACTGAAAAAATGCGACAGTGTGCTAAGCAAAAAAATGCCACCATATGCTAAGCAAAAAAATGAGACTGTGTGCTAAGCAAAAAAATGCAACAGTGTGCTAAGCGAGAGTTACCCGGCCTGGTTCCTACGGTTGGTTTGTAATAGTCGCTAAGCGACCCTAACTCAACCAATTCTCAATGAAAAAGAATGTACTAACTTCAACAATATATCAAAGAAGAAGAACTACTCACTTTGTGAACTTTATATATTAAATAATAAAATCGTACATTGATGATAGCCTAAGGTTCATGGTTGATGAAATTTAAAATCTGAAACCTCCAACTGTGGTAGTGGCTGACTAACGGTTCGGCCACTATACCTATTCCAAACTCCCACTCCCATCCCTGATTACATAATGCCATTGGCTCTTTTAATATTATAGAGACGATAGCAGTGAGATGGGAGTTAAGCCTATTCAGGAAATATCTTGGCATAATTCTGCGATTCTATTGGTTCCTATCGCTCGTAGTCTTACAACCCTAACCCTGGTGATAGGAGCGAGGGGAGTTAAGCCTAATCGGGAAGTTCCACTGTACTCAGAGCCACGGGACAGCTTACATCTCAGCATACTCCCACTCTTCCCCCTTCACGTGACGTTCTTAGCATATCTATACCATATGAGTCACCTAGCAATGGGATAACCCTAAACCTACACAGCAACCGTGTAATATGAAAAACTACACCAAATTCCTTTTCATCGCCACCCCAATCTTTTGCTTTTTTTTTTTATTGCCACTGCTCTACCACCATTTTTTCATCAACGTCCCATCATCAATTGTGCAGATTTGCATCACCTTTGACAATCTCTCTTGTTTTCCCTGGGTGAGGATTAAAAAGAGTCATATGAGTTGTCTGAATTCTTTTCAGCGCCTGAAGTGAGTGAGTCTTACATTCCTGATCATTATCCTGAAGTCTATCAAGCCCTACAGGATGACTATGATTCTGATCCCTTTGGGTAACCCTCTTCTTCCATATTGTACTATCAACATCGCCAGACCTATCAATACAGATCCAGACTCTACTATCAACGCTATCCCACCTATTACAGATCCAGATTCTACTATCAGAATAGGCGATGTTCCAATTAGATAATAATAATAATAATAATAATAATAACCGATCAGGATTTTTGTTGCAAGGGACGCGAAGCGGTCACCCATCGCAAGATTATTACCTGACATAGCACGATAGCTCAGGAATCCAGACCATCAGCCAGGAATCAGAGTTATTACATTGTCACATCTCCCAATGTTGGCGAAGATCAGAACTTTTTCCTACCTACCTGGCACATCAGCAAAAAAACAGCCTGCCCCCTGTGCCTCATGTTTTTAGGTTTTATGTTTTGGAACATCATGAGTCCTATGATCACGGTATGAAAAATCCCGTTAGTTTGACTAAAGATGATATTAATTCTGTTTTCTGCAAAATATGAGCAATGTTTATTAAGAACTCACAGACCTTTTACATACCGAAGTTGAGAAATTTGAGTTCATAACATACAATTTTGTAATGTAAAATGTCTATAAGATATTGATAAAAATAGCTCATATTTTGCTAAAATTAAGATTTGTATCTGATTATTAGGGGACGCAATCAGAAGTATCATGATTAACTGGGATCACTCGTGATTTGCTTTTCCCAGCGGTCGGTTGCTGCTCCCAATTGGCTGTTATTTCATCGACTCCTTACCCCACCAAATAACACTCTCCCACCAGCCTTCAATCTGGTGGGTGTGGTCCCGATCAAGTATACTGGTATGTATGACGATCTCCATTTGTTGGATAGTCCTCTCATCTAGGAGCAGTAGGAGAGGAATAAGCAATGGATTGGTTTCTCTATCAAGAACAAGTGTCACTATTGTCAGATATTTTACGATTTGAATCCTAGATTGCTGAGATCCACCCCCAATAGTATGATTAAGGAGTACGCGTTTAGGTTCACATATCGTCTACAGCGCTACGTGGCTTTCAATCAGTGCACTACACGTGCAGAGGCCTCGAATACACTAACCTAGTATCTACAAGCGCCTATATAGTGGGTCAGTTTGTACACCACACGACTGAGCACAACCGATGGGACTCCCTTCTAGGCCGTGGAGACAGAAGCCGATGAAAATATTTACGATCAAGGTGCGGATCAGGGCGTTGACGAGCCAAAGGGTGCATTGGCGAAGACTAAATATCATACCCTGAATTCACTCTATCTCCACAGCCTCTTCAGTTATTTCTTCTTCTCTGCAGCTAATTTCTCCTAGCAATTTACTCTTTCTCTTGTTAATAATTGTTGTTCTGCTTGCTGTCCTCTTTATTCATATTTTCTGTCTTGTCCATTCGGTTCTGGTATGTATTCCTACCTTCCTCTCTGCTCTGTTGATTTCTTTTGTTTTCATAACTAATGTTGTACATTCTATGTAACAAATTAAGGCTGTCTCTTGTACTCTGTATATATCATATAGTTTTTGTAGAAAGTGCCACAATCTCATACCTATATTTTATATCTCAATTGTAATTCACAAACTTTGATTTCATAATTTGATTCTACATGTTTCAAAGTTCAACATATTTAAGTTATGGCAATTTCTGACTGTTTATCTCTCATCAATTGTACTTTCAATATTGATTACGAACTCGAGTAAAGATTTAGTGGCTTCTAGTTACTTTGTATAGGACAGTTTTTTTGTCAACTGCGTGGGGAGGTATCCCAACCTATGTAATATATCTGAGAGAGGAAAATATCTCCAAATCAACCACCAGTTGAGACAACATAAAAGCAATATACCTTGAAATCTCGCCCTTATGTAATATTCCAAGTTCATGTAGTAACGTGCAATAGATGACGATCAATTCATATAGTAGAGGAGAACATTTTTAGGCCGTTCCTACATTGTTGACCATCATACAATGTCGTTCTCATATTATGTTGATCATCAACAAGGGATATAATGAAGTATCATTAAAGATAGTAGGCAGGAAAGTACTTAGATGATGGCATGAGGAGCTATCTACAGGATCTTTTTTTCTTTTTTTTTTTTTTTTTTTTTTGTTTTTTTTTCTCCCATGATTTATTTGTTGTATCTAGCCAGTAACTAAGTAGGTGCAAAGGCTACTCTAAACCCACCAAGGGCCATGTAGCCAAAAATCTTCAACTATAGTGCATTCCGTATCCTCAATACTAAAACCAGCTGACCCAGCCCGACCAACATAACTGCTTTGAAGCTGGTAGAAATCGAAAGCCCAGTACAATGGGTAGAAACTAGAAAGAATACAAAAGGCCTGAATATCACGAACCAAAAAACTCCGTAGACATGTACCCCCAAAGCAAAGCCCCAAAACGATAGTGAGAAACCTATGAAACCAAAAAGAAAACTTCAAGCCTGGCTAGAAATCTCAACCACATTGAGAAAAGAGCAGATGTACCAACCCAAACGAGCATAGACAAGGGCCGTAGTGACTGGGATATATAGCCCAGCAGCGAGAGTCGAGACCAGGACTAGCAGGAGATCCATATAGCTGAGCCAATCATGGCTGAGACGTGTGGTGGAAGATATGAGATCCGAGGGCCACCTGAACCACAATGGAGCAGATGGATGTATAGCCTACTAAAGACACAGCCAGAGGCTATAGCCTGAACACTCTAGGAACCGGACAGTTTCACCCACACTTACATGGCAATGTAAGATCCCAGGTCCTGACCATCATGAGGAGACAGAGGCCAGTGGAGAAAGAGTGACTTGTAGCTGTAACAGAGCGACTAGACGAGACCGCCAGTAGAGAGAGGAGGGGTAGACCCAATACCAAGAAGTACGAAGCAAAGGACCATCAAGGGATCACGATTTTTTGATGATGTCACCGTACCGACTATAGCTTTCGGGAGAGAGTGCAATACCAGAGAGCACAGGCATCGGGGCCACTACTTCACCGATAACCTGAAGCTGCGCTATATTTATAACGCGGGAGAGGAGTTACCGACCGTGTAAAAGTTAAGCGAGGGTAGCAAAACAAGTGCCTAAAAGAGGGCAGGGGATCGCAACCATGAGACCCCATAGACAAGAGCACTCAAACACTCAAGCTATCAGAAGGGAAACAGAGGGAGGAGTGGAGGGGAGGAGTTTTACCCTCCTAGGTAGCGTGGCTATCAGAAGAGGGGAGAGGGTAAGATTCTCTACGATGATTTCACCGGAGTAGTGATTTCAATTGTAAGGAAAATAGGGGAGATAGATCGTGAGCTATCTACATGACCCTTTTTTTGTTTTTTCTTTTTTTTTCTCTTTTATATCAAATATTCGTTTATATATAGTAAAAGAACTAGCATGTACCGCTAGGTATAGCCTAAACAAAACCTTAATTCCAGGTAAAAAGATGCCCCCCGGACCAAGGAAAAAACCATCACCCCAAGTCCCTCTGGTGTAGAACCAACCACATATCTCACACGTAAGAAAGTAACTCGCCTATCAACAGAAAGCAACCAAAGTGCCGCAGCCGGCTCAGCAACCCTCCTAGGATTAGAAGAAAGAAACCCTCAAATATGAAAGCAGGAAGCAACAGGAAAACCTCTTTGGTAGACTCCAACTAAAAATAAAAAGCCCTAATCGGTGAAAGAAAGGATACTACTAAGAGAAAACCAGAATGGATAAGAAAAACACATATCAAAGTAGGGCTGTACTGAATAGCTAAATAGCAAGCAACAAACCGAAGGATATCTGGACCAGAACAATTACTTCGAGAGCAAGGCGTTAATATCCATCAAGAAGGCAGTGCAATACCATGACAGAGTGTAACCCAGATATGCGACTGTGGCGTAAGATCGCTGGGGCAACAGGAGCGACTGGGCTGAGAGAAAGCCAACCTTAGCGAGAGTACTATTCGCTATAACACAGCAACTGGACGAGACCAATTGGTGGAGAGGTGGAGGGGTAGACCAAGGTCAAAGTTCCCAGCAGGAATGATAGGGCAGATAGCGCTCGTTAGCGCAGAGGAGACGTCTTGCCAACCCTGTGCTAAGCGAGCAGTATTGCGAAGCAGGGGCGTAAAGCAAAGTGAGAACCAAAGATAACTCAACGCGACTCTGAGGAGAAGGCCCTTTAACTGTAAGGGAGAAGGGTGGGGGGAGAGGAGAAGATAGCTATGAACCTCTAAGTAAAAAGCCATTAGCTAGGACAGAGGGGAAGGTGGATATTTGATGATGATTTCCCTAGTGTTAAGATTTCAATCACCGGAGGTGTAGAGGAGATGGTTCGTGAGCTATCAACAGGACTTTTTTTTTTTTTTTTTGTATCATGCGTTCATTGTTTTAAGATACAAAAAGCTTCTTGTAGCAATAAGCTATGGTAAAAAAAAATCCTACAAATCAAAAATAAACAACAAAAGAAACCATTTCCTATGGTCTGATAATACTAAGTAAAGAAGCTCAAAACTACTGGCCTCCTCTATCAAAAACATAAACAATATAGGGAATTTCCACCGTACAAAGCAAAGCATTCTCTACATAAGGAAAATATTGTACTGTCGCGATGATTGAAGAGGGGTGTGAGATAAAAGGGGAGTGCCATTGAGGGCCGGGGGGGTGGGGGTCTGACGGGTGATTCAGGTAATAGCGGGGGAGTTTCTTCCATTGGGAAACTGGTGTAAGTGTCTAGTATATAGCGGCGAAGGGCTGAGAGGGAGTGAGGGAGGTTCCAG
The DNA here is from genome assembly GCA_003070745.1 of Tuber borchii. Classification (NCBI taxonomy): domain Eukaryota; kingdom Fungi; phylum Ascomycota; class Pezizomycetes; order Pezizales; family Tuberaceae; genus Tuber; species Tuber borchii. The sequence goes on from NESQ01000040.1 coordinate 220,736, forward strand.
ATAGGACTCTCAGGCAAGAGGTTATTGACCACGCTTAGAAAGCGGTATTGGGGATCAGCCCTGGTGAGGCAGCAGAGGATGGCATGCTCGAAGGTTTAAGGTGCTTCAAGACATCGGAGGTAGGTGGTTGGTCGACTCGGGTCATCGCGCCTGGTGGGGTGGGCTCTTAGATACCTCTTTCCAGATCGCATTTGGTGAATCCAATCAGCGAAGAACTTATCTAGTCCCATGAAAGAGTGGGGAGCCAGAGAGGCTGGGTAGTGGAAGCCAGTAGGGCTGGGAGGGAGGATTCCCAATCCTCAAGGAGAAGGTCATGCGCCCTCTTCGTGAGAGCGATATAGGTTCGAGCTATAAGAGCGGAAGGGGGTATCCCTTGGGTGGCTGGGAGAGCTGTTTTCTGGATGAGGAGGAACCGCTAGAGCCCATATGCCAGAGGAAAGGCAATGTGGGCGAGGCCATCGAAGGGGAGGTGCCTACTAAGAGGAGGGACAGGTACAAGAGTTTTCCAGTTCAGGGGGAATAGACGGATAACAGGCCTAGAATGAGCAGCCGGGAGAGGTTGGGAGCCCTGAAGATGGACAGAGAGGGGAAGGAGGATGGGAGACGGGTTGCCGCTAGATTGAGGATGGGGGACTAGTAGGAGATTCTCAACAAGGCTTTATCCCGCATGTGGCATCAGTATGGGGCTATAGCAGGGAGGCAGGACTCTCTGGTGAGTATTGGGATGGGCGTGGTAAAAAAGCAGTTTGTAGACCACCTCTGGACCCTGTGCCAAAACGAGTTCATACGGTTCGTCGAGCGGGTGTTCAGAGTAAAACGGTCTGCCCCATTAGTGAGGATGGAGAGTAGCAGTCCCATGACGAGCCTATGGGTGAGGAAGGGCTGGACTCTAGCTCTTGGGGAAGCAACCCGTTTGAGGAAGGTGAACGCTGCATTGGCCAGGGCCTGGCATCTTTCAAAGTGATGTATGGAGTTCAGGGGGGGAGAGAACCAGTACCGAAGCCACCTGACTACCTGGAAGAGACGGAATATCTGATCGTTGATGATGATGGGCTATTTGGATTGTGGGGAGTATTTTTGGCTTGGGGTTCGCCAATGAATCAACTCTGTTTTTGGGATAGAGAAGGAGTCACCTAAAGCAGTGGCCTGCCACGAGAGGGACTCGAAGACGACTGGCAGGTGGTATATATAGGATTAGTAGGATTGGGAGGACACTGTATGGGTGAAATCATTGATGTAGGACAGTATAAAGACTTCCTTTATGTCAGTGTGGAGGGGTGACACGTAGATGAGAAACAATAATTGAGAAAAGAGGGATCCCTTCGGGATTCTAACCCTGCCTGGGGTGGGGGTCTTGGGGAAGGCTTGGTAGACAAGAATGCACTTGCATGCTAACATAAAGGGGGAAACCCAGTCGACCATGTACGTTGGGGTTTTTTCCCCCAGGAGCAGTTTGCAGAGAGTGATAGTGTTGACGTTGGCAAAGCCTACTTTGATGTCAAGAAAGAGGGAGGAGACCTGGCAGTGCATGCGTTAGAGGGTTTTGACTTCATGTATGAGCATGAGGCAGTGACGAAAGTCCTGAGGCGCGGTACCGACCGGTACTGGTTGGGGTTTAGAACCCCTGATGTTCTGGTGAGTGAGAAAAGGTGGGCCACCATGATCCTTTGCAGGATCTTAGAGATGGTTTTCAGGAGTACTATAATGCGAAAGGACGCAGGAGAGTCGTAAGATGCTTCCCCAGGTTGGTCTAGCATAACCCCGTTGGCCTTCTTCAGAGAGGGGGAATGATAACCCTATGACAGGGAAGGGTTTAATAGATCCAGGAGGATGTTTGGGTAGCATTTGTAGATGTTTTTCCAAACTGAGTATGGGAGTTCATTAGGACCTGGGGCTGAGGAGGGGGAGGATTTAGCGAGGGCCTTAGAAATTGCTTCTTGGGTGAGTGGGGGGGTGTTCAGTATGGGAGAAAGCCTACCCCTGGGTGGGGGCTCGTCTTTAGGAGGAAAGAAGTGTGTGAGAAGGGCATTGTTAATGGAGGTGGGGTCTTGAGCGCCTGGGAGGGAGGGAAAGCGAGCAGCCTAGCAAGGGGGCACGAGCTTTTTGGCTGTCCATATGTTCTCGGGAATTGTTTTGGCCAGAAATTCAGCTCAGTAGAATGCTTTGGCCCGCTTGATGGCCTTGAAGTACCCATTTCTAGAGAGCCTAGCAGTTTCTGTAGTCCATGAGGGGCGGAGCGTCCTGGCTTTTCTTGCTGCTTTGTTGTACTCCGTGGGTAGGGTGGTGAGGGTATGGATCCACCTGGGTTTGAATCTGATAGACGGGCGAGAGTTAGGTATAGTCAACCGAAGGGTGGAGGTGAGACTGGTGCGGGATGTCGTAAACGATGAGTCGAACTAACGGGGGGAGGGGTGAGAGGGTGGGGGTGGCACACTGAAGGCCTTGAGCTGATCCTCTATGGCCCTCCAGTCTAACTCGTCCCACTTAGGCTGGTGGGGTGTTACAATCCTCTTCCCTTCAGGTGATACTTGCAGCAGGTAACCCCTATTCTCCATCATGATCACACTTTCCTACATTCGTATGAATAACGACAGCTGAGTATACAGACTCCTGTCTGGTACGTTATCTCGCTAAGCTCAGGAGAGACACTATAGTCTCGGCCCGTTATCGTAAAGTGTATAGATAAAAGTCTATTGTAGGAAAATAGCTTAGATGGTTGCGTGAATAACTCTCAACCAAGAGGCCCTTTTTTTCTTTTTTTTTTTTTATATCATGTGTTCATTGTTTTAAGGTACAAAAAGCTTCATGTAGCGGTGGCTATGGAAAAAACAAAACCTATAAGCAAAAACAAACAACAAAAGAAAACATTTTCCACGCTCTGAGTACTAAGTAAAGAAGCCCAAAAACTACTGACCTCGTCTGTCAAAAACATAACTAATAAAGGGAAATTCCAACATGCTTCCCAAGGTCTAAAAACATACAACGGAAAACAAAGCGTACGGAACTATAGGTCGTAGGGTGGGGGAGAGGGGGGGCTGTCTGTGAGGCGGGATTTCAAAGGGCCAGGGGAGAGCTGTGGGGGGCTGTCTCGTTGGGTGAAAACCCTGTTTGAGTATCTAGGATGAAGTGCTGAGCTTTTAACCAAGAGGCCATTTTTTTTTCTTTTATTTTTTTATTTTTTTATTTTTTTATTTTTTTATTTTTTTATTTTTTTATTTTTTTATTTTTTTATTTTTTTATTTTTTTATTTTTTTATTTTTTTATTTTTTTATTTTTTTATTTTTTTATTTTTTTATTTTTTTATTTTTTTATTTTTTTATTTTTTTATTTTTTTATTTTTTTATTTTTTTATTTTTTTATTTTTTTATTTTTTTATTTTTTTATTTTTTTATTTTTTTATTTTTTTATTTTTTTATTTTTTTATTTTTTTATTTTTTTATTTTTTTGTTGTTTTTTTGTGTCTCATATATATTTGTTTGCTAAGCCGGCAGCTATCTAGGGACAAAGTCACTTCCAGCTCCTCGCCGATATAGACCAAAAACCTCCAACTACAGACCATCCCTCATCCCCCTCGCTAAAACCATCTGACCCTGCCTGACTAATCTAATCTACTTTGAATAGAGGTAGAAAGCGAAAGCCCCGTACTACTGGTAAAAACTACGAGAGAAACAAAAGGCCTGAAATCATTGAACCAAAAACCTCCATAGACGTCAACTCCAAAGAAAAGCCCCAAAGCGACATAGACAAACCTATAAACTATACAAAGAAAACTTCAAGCCCCTCTAGAAATCCCAACTATATTGACAGAAAGGGCAGATGAACCAACCCACACGGGTATACACGAGGGCAATAAATGACCGGAGCATATAGCCCAATAGCGAGAGTCGAGGTGAGGACTAGAGGGAGATCCATACAACTAAGCCGGCGCTACGGAGATGGGTGGTGCCAGGAGTGAGACCCGGTGGTCACTGGAACCCGGACCAGGAAAGGTGCATGGCCCCTCCCCCGAGGGGCAGAGCCAGAGACGGAAGGCTGAAATCCCCTAGGAACGAGACAAAGTTCCGACAATCATAAGGGTACAGAGCCAGGAGAGGAGAGCAGTAGGGTAGCAGCCAAAGAACAGGGAGTAGCTGTAACCGAGTAATGGGACAAGACTGGGCGGTGAGAAAGGAGGGGTAGACCCAATAGCGAGAAGTACAAGGCAAAGGACCACCAAGGGATCACAATTTTTTGACAATGCGACCGTACCGACTGTAGCGCTCAGGAGATAGTGCAATACTAGAGAACAAAGCCACTGGTGCCACTACTTCCTCATAACCTGAAGGTGCGCTATGCCTAATACGAGGCGAGGGGGTTGCCGACCGTGTAAGTGCTAAGTGAGGGCAACGATGCAAGTGCGGAGAAAGGAGGGGAAGAGCATGAAACCCCTAGACGAAGGCACCCAGATACCTAAGCCATCAGAAGGGAATCAGAGAGAGAAGCAAGGGGACGGGAGCATTACCCTCCTAGGTAGCAAGGCCATCAGAAGAGGGGAGAGGGGGGGACCTGCCCAGGATCATTTCTCATGGTGTTGAGATTTCAATCGCCGGAGGTGTAGAGGAGATGGTTCTTGTCAACCAAGAGGCCATCTTTTTTTTCTTTTTTTTTTTTTTATATCAGTTTTGCATTTTATTCGTACAACTACTAGGAACAACCAGACATGTAGCGTTAGCTATGGCCAAGCAGAAAACCTACGCATCTCTCCCCTCATAGGATCAAAGCCACACCCCAAGACCCTATGGTACGGGCCCAACAGCACATCTCACCCACAAAAAGTAGCAAAATACTCCTAGAGAGCAAGCAGGAAGACGCAGAAAACCCTTCAGAAAGCTTCCCAGAACAAACAAAAGTTTCACAAAAGAAAACCCAAATACTTAGGAAAGACAGAAACTCTATTAAATGAAAACCTAACAAAGAATAAAACACCATCTCCATAGGGGCGGCCTAAAGTGACAAACAGTCGGCGACCAACATTACTCTGAGCCCAAAGCGTTGACATCGACTGAGGAGGCAGTGCAATACCACGATAGAGCGTAACCGAGAATGCGACCGTGGACAGCCGCGGGGGGCACAAGGCCCAGTCATAGTAGGGTACCAGCCAAAGATGGAAAGTGAAGCTGTAACCGAGTAACGGGACGAGACCAGTAGTGGAGGAGGAGGGGTAGACCCAAGTATCGTAGTAACGATCGGAGAAGTGTGCGTGTCTGACTAGGCAGCCTCGAGCGAAACGTAATTGAAGAGAGCAGAGAAATCGAACGTAGCCTGGTGAAAAGTTTTCTCTTACTGCGAATGGTGATCCCAGCCGTCTGTAACATGGACGCGAGGGTTTTGCCGACTGTGCGAATGTTAAGCGAAACCGTAAAACAAAAGGATAAAGCAGGATGGGACGGGACCGAAGAAATGGGTGCCCAAGTCTGAATCTATCATAAGGAGTGGGTGCAGCTTGCTCAGAGTGCAGGTAGTGAAAAGTGACGATGATCTCTCGTGGTGTTGAGATTTCAATCGCCGGGTGTGTAGAGGAGATGGTTCATGTCATGCAAGAGGCCTTTTTTTTTTTTTTTTTTTTTTTATATCATGCGTTCATTGTTTCAAGGTACAAAAAGCTTCATATAGCAGTAGCTATGGAAAAAACAAAACCTATAAAGCAAAACAAACAACAAAAGAAACCATTGCCCAAGCTCTATTAGGACTAAGTAAGGAAGGGAAAAAACCCTCGGCCTCATCTGACAAAACATAACTAATATAGGGAAAATCCAACACGCTTCGCAAGTCATAAATTTCAAAAGAAAACACAAATTCAAGAAAGGAAAATCTAACCTGCCAACCTGTAGGTCATAGGGTGGGGGGGGGGGATTGTCTGTAGGTCGGGGTATGGGGGGTAGGGTGGGCATTTAAGAGGGGGTCAGGGCGTCACTAGGCAGGAACCCGATTTGAGTCTCTAGGATGAAATAGCGAAGGGCAGAGAGGGAGGGGGGAAGGTTCCAGATTGGGCTATCGGGCGAGAGGCTATCGACCGTACTTAGATGGCGGTGGCTGGCGTCAGCTCTGGCCGGGCAGTGTAGGATGGCGTGTTCGAAGGGTTCTGGGGCTTCTTGACGCCGTGGGCAGGTGGATGGGCGGGAAGAGTAGTCGCGCCAGGTGGGGTGGGCCAGGAGGTAGCTCTTGCCCGAATGCATTTGGTGTATGCGGCTCGCGGCAAACTTGTTGAGTCCCATGAACGGGTGGGGGGCCAAGGAGACGGGATATGTGTAGTAGGGTAGGGCCGGGAGGGACTCCTCCCAGTCCTGGAGGAGTAGTACGTGGGACCTTTCTTTGAGGGTGGAGTAGGTTCGGGCCATGAGGATCGGGAGAGGGATGTTTTCCATTACGGGGAGGGAGGTTTTCGCGATTTGAGGGAAGCGAGCGAATCCATGTGCCAGGGGGAAGGCGATGTGAGCGAGTTCATCGATCGGGAGGTGTCTCCTCGTGGTGGGAGAGGGTACTGGGGTTTTCCAGTTGAGGGGGCGGTACATCGGAGCAGCTCTGGCAGTCCAGGGTCGGCAAGTGTCGATGGCTCTGAAGTTGGATAGGGAGGTGAATGTGGGAGGAAGGCGGGCAGCAGCTGGATTTAAGTAGCAGGGTGAGCAGGAGATCCTGCGGGCCGCGGTGCGTCTCATGTGCCTGCAGTATGGGCCGAGTGGGGGGAGGCAGGCCTCCCTGGCTAAAATGGCGGTGGGCGTGGAGAAGAAGCAGTTAGTGGTCCATCTCTGAACACGGTGCCAAAGGGTGCTCATGTGGCTGGTTGAGCGGCTGTTTGGGACGAAAAGGGCCACCCCGTAGGTGAGGATTGGGAGGATGAGCTCCATAGCGAGGCGGTGTGTAAGAAATGGGCGGAGTCCTGCCCCAGGAGAGGTGACCCTCTTTAGAAAGGCGAAGTCATCGATGGCTAGGGCCAGGCGCCTCTCAAAGTGATGGGTGGAGTATAGGGGAGGGGAGAACCAGTAGCCGAGCCACCTCACTACTTCGGAGGGGCGGAAGATCTGGTTAGTGAGGGTGACAGAATGGTTGGATCTGGTGGTACCCCTCTGGCTCGGGGTGCGCCAATGCATGAGTTCGGTTTGTGGAATAGAGAAAGAGACTTCCAACGCAGCTGCCCGCTGGGAGAGGGACATGAATAAGTCTTGAAGGCGGCACATATTGGACTGGTAGGAGGGGGAGGACACTGTGAGGGTGAAGTCGTCAACATATGAGAGCATAAGGCCTCCATTTATGTTGGTATAGAGGGGCGCTACGTATATAAGGAAGAGTAGGGGGGAGATTGGGGACCCTTGTAGGGTCCCAACCATGATAGGTGCTGGGGTCCTGGGGGAGCCCTGGTAGATTAGAGTACACTTGCATTCCGCAAGGAAGGAGGAGACCCAGTCGACCATGTATCTGGGGGTGTTCTTGGCTAGGAGGCGTTTGCGGAGGATAACCGCGTCGACGTTGTCGAAGCCGGCCTTGATATCAAGAAAGTGGGAGGACACCTTGCGGTGGGTGTGTTGGAGGAGGCTGGGGAGTTATAGGAGGCCTTTCCAGGTTTGTCCAGAACGACTCCGTTAGCCACTTTAAGTGAAGGGGGATCGTAGCCATATGTTAAGAGCGGATTTAGGCGGTCTAGAAGCATGTTGGGGCAATGTTTGTGGACGTTCTTCCAGACTGAATTGGGGATTTTGTCCGGGCCGGGGGCCGAGGAGGGGGAGGTTTTGGCTAAGGCCAGGGAGATTTCTTGGTGGGTAAGGGGAGGTGAGCCGGGTATGGGGGAGAGCCTTCTCCTGGGGGGGGGGTTCTGCTCTTGGCGGGATGAAGTGGACGAGGAGGGCATCATTGATGGCGGTGGGGTTATGTGCGTTTGGGAGAGTGGGGAAGCAGGTTGCCTGCTGGGGGGCGACCAGCTTCTTGGCTGTCCATATATTGTTAGCGGTGGTTTTGGCGAGAAAATGGGCCCAGTAGGTTGACTTGGCCCGTTTAATGGCTTTGAAGTACCCATTCATAGACAGCCTGGCGGTGTCACCCAAGAGGCCTTTTTCTTTTTTTTTTCTTTTTTTTATATCATGCATTCATTATTTTAAGGTACAAAAAGCTTCATGTAGCGGTGGCTATAGAAAAAACAAAACCTATAAAGCTAAAACAAACAACAAAAGAAACCATTTCCCAGGCTCTGATAGTACTAAGTAGTGAAGCCACAAAACCTTCGGCCTCATCTGTCAAAAAACATAACTAATATAGGGAAATTCCTACATGCTTCGCAAATCATAACTTCTGCAAAGGAGAACATAACTTGCGGAACTGAAGGCCGTGGAGGGGGGGGGGAGCAGCGGGTGCGCTTGGGACGGGGTTTACGCAGCGGGATGTGTACTATGGGAGGACAGGGCGTCACTAGGCGGAGACCCGGTTTGAGTGTCTAGGATGAAGCGTCAAAGGGCTGAGAGGGAGGGGGGAAGGTTCCAAATTGGGCTCTCGGGCGAGAGGATTTTGACCGCACTTAGATGGCGGTGTCTGGTGTCAGCTCTGGCTGGGCAGCGTAGGATGGCATGTTTGAAGGTTTCTGGGGCTTCTTCACACCGTGGGCAGGTGGATGTGCTGGTAGGGTCGTCGCGCCAGGTGGGGTGGGCCAGGAGGTAACTCTTGCCCGAACGCATCTGATGTATGCGGCTCGCAGCAAACCTATCCAGTCCCATGAAGGGGTAGGGGGCCAGGGAGGCTAGGTACGTGTAGTAGGGTGGGACCGGGAGGGACTCTTCCCAGTCTTGCAAGAGTAGGGCTAGGGACCTCTCCTTGAGGGTGGAGTACGTTTGGGCTAAGAGGGTCGGGGGTGGATGTCTTCGGTGTTGGGGAGGGCGGTTTTTGCAATTTGAGGGAAGTGTGAGAATCCATGTGCGAGGGGGACAGCGATGTGGGCGAGCTCGTCTATGAGGAGGTGTCACCTCGTGGGGGGGGGAGGGTACTGTGACTATCCAGTTGAGGAGGTGGTACATCGGAGCGGCACTGACCGCCAAAGGTTAGCAGGAGTCGCGAGCTCTGAAGCTAGACAGGGATGGGAATGTGGGAGGGAGGCGGGCAGCCGCGGGGTTCAAGGCGGGCGGAAAACAACAGATCCTGAGAGCCGCGATGCGTCTCTTGTGTCTGCAGTATGGGCCAAGCAGGGTGAGGCAGGCTCCTCTGGCTAGAATAGGGATGGGCGTGGCAAAGAAGCAGTTGGTGGTCCATCTCTGGACTCGGTGCCAAATGGAGCTCATGCAGCAAATCGAGTGGGAGTTAGGGACGAGGAGATGTACCCCGTAGGTGAGGATTGGGAGGATGAGTCCCGTAGCGAGGCGGTGTGTAAGAAAACGGGCGGATTCGAGCCCTGGGTAAAGCGACCCTGTTTAGGAAAGCGAAGGCTACACTGGCCAGAGCAAGGCGTCTCCCAAAATGGTGGGTGGTGCTTAGGGGGGGGGAAAACCAGTAACGAAGCCATCTCACTACTTCAGAGGGGCGGAAGATCTGGTCGTTGAGGGTGAAAGTTTGGTTGGATCTGGTGGTGCCCCTCCGACTCGGGGTGCGCCAATGGATGAGTTCGGTTTTTGGAATGGAACAGGAGACTCCTAACGAGGCAGCTCGCTGAGAGAGGGAAGTGAATAAGCTTCAAAGGCGGTGCACATTGGACCGATAGGAGGGGGAGGAGACTGTGAGGGTGAAGTCGTCAACATACGAGAGCATGAGGCCCCCTTTGATGTCTCTGTGGAGGGGCGAGACGTATATAAGGAAGAGTAAAGTGGAGCTTGGAGACCCTTGTAGGGTCCCTACTGTGACGGGTGCTGGGGTTTTGGGGGAGCCCTGATAAACTAGCCAGCATTTGCGTTCCGCCAGGAAGGAGGAGACCCAGTCGACTATGTATCTTGGGGTGTTTTTGTCCAGGAGGCGCTTGCAGAGGATAAGAGCGACGACATTGTTGAAACCGGCTTTGATGTCGAGGAAGAGGGAGTACACCATACCGTGGGTGTGTTGGAGGGTCTTGACTTTGTGTACTAGGGTGGCGCAGGCCTCGAAGGTGCTTAGGCCAGGGACTGATCCACATTGGTTATGGTGAAGAAGGCCAGATGTTCTGGCTAGGGGGAGGAGGCGGGTCGCCATGATTCTTTCTAGGATCTTGGAGACAGTTTTTAGTAGTACTATGATGCGGAAAGAGGCCGGGGAGTCGTAGGAGGCCTTCCCAGGTTTGTCCAGAACGATACTATTAGCCATCTTAAGTGAAGAGTGGTGGTAGCCATGTGTCAAAAGGGGGTTTAGGAGGTTTAGGAGGATGTCGGGGCAACGTTTGTGGACATTCTTCCAGACTGAGTAAGGGATTCCATCTGGGCCGGGGGCCGAGGAGGGGGAGGATTTGGCTAGGGCCAGGGAGATTTCCTCCCGGGTGAGGGGGGGCGCGTCGGGTATGGGGGTGAGCCTGCCCCTGGGAGGAGGCTCTGCTTTTGGCGGGAAGAAGTGGACGAGGAGGGCATCGTTGATGGCAGTGGGATCATGTGCGTTTTGGATGGAGGGGAAACGGGTTGCCTATCGGGGGGCGACTAGTTTTTTGGCTGTCCATATATTGTCCGGAGTGGTTTTGGCGAGAATGTTAGCCCAATAGGTTGCTTTGGCTCGTTTGATGGCCTTGAAGTACCCGTTTCTAGACAGCCTGACGGTATCCCTTTCCTGTGTAGCCTGGCGGCGCTTGGCCTTTCTCCTGGCTTTGTTGTCCTCTTTGCGGGGGGCGGTTAGGAGGGGGGTCCACCATGGTTTAGACCTGGTGGAGGGACGAGATATGGGGGCCACCGTTCTGAGGGCAGAGGTGAGACAGGAGAGGGATGATGAGAACCAGGAGTCAAATTGCTGGGGGGAAGGGTGTAGAGGGGGAGGCGGGACTCGGAATGCCTTGAGGCGGTCTTCTAGGGCCGTCCAGTCCAAGTCATCCCACCTGGGGTGGGAGGGCGCCACTTGTCGGAGGGGAGTTGACAGGGAAATGGAGATGGGGACGTGGTCTGAGCCGGTGGAGGGGAGGGTGGAGGTGTTCCAATTATAAGCAAAGGGGTCATGAGGGGGTTGGTGATGGCCAGGTCGATGACGCTGGGCCTGTGGGACGGAGAGGGGGTAGCGGGTGTATTCTCCGGGTGTGTGGATACAGGTAAAGCCGAGGTCGTCGGCTCTGTCGAATTACAGGTCGGCAATCGAGGCTTCCTGAGAAGAGGGGAGGCAGAGGGGGTCCATACAGCGGCTGTTGATGTTACAATCACCCACTACTAGGTATGGGACGTTAAGGGGAACAAAAACTTTGTCTGGGCTGACCGTGTGAGGTTGTCGGTACCTGGAGCGAGAGTAAATATTTGCTAAGCGAAAGTAAGGGTGTTTGGTGCCAAAGCAGCCTGATGGGGTGTATATGTCAATATGCATGGAGTCGTTCACGCCCAGCGTGAACCCTGGAAGGATGGTGTTTAACTTTAAAAATTCCACAGAAATAAAACAGGCCACCTTGTGGAGGGAAGAGGGGTGGGCGAAGGACTTGTACGTCACCCAAGAGGCCTTTTTTTCTTTTTTTCTTTTTTTTCTTTTTATATCATGCATTCATTGTTTTAAGGTACAAAAAGCTTCATGTAGCGGTGGCTATGGAAAAAACTAAACCTATAAAGCAAAATAACAAACAACAAAAGAAACCATTTTCCACGCTCTGATAGTACTAAGTAAAGAAGCACAAAACCACCGGCCTCGTCTGTCAAAAATATAACTAATATAGGGAAATTCCAACACGCTTCGCCAGCCGTAAAATTCACAAAGAAAACTAACAATCAGCAAACTGTAGGTTGTAGGGTGAGGGGGTGGGGGGCGTGTAGCGGAGTGGGGCTGGGGGGGGCTGGGAGGGCAGGGTGGACTTTTTAAAGGGGGTGGTCGTCACTGGGTGGGTACCCCGTTCGTGTGTCTAGGATGAAGAGCCGCAGGGCTGAAAGTGAGGGCGGGTGGTTCCAGATTGGGCTCTCGGGCAAGAGGCTGTCGACCGCACCTAGGTGGCAGTGTCTGGCTTCAGCCCTGGCCGGGGAGTGTAGGACGGCGTGTTCGAAGGTTTCTGGGGCTTCTGGACACCAGGGGCAAGTGGTTGGACGGGTAGGGTCGTCGCGCCAGGTGGGGTGGGCCAGGAGGTAGCTCTTGCCAGAGCGCATTTTATGTATGCGACCGGCAGTGAACTTGTCGAGTTCCATGAACGGGTGGGGTGTCGTGCAGGGGCGATGCGTGTAGTAGGGCGGGGTTGGGAGAGAGTCTTCCCAGTGATGTAGGAGTAGCGCTCGAGACCTTTCCTTGAGTATGGCGTGTGTCCTGGCCATGAGAGTCGGGGGGGGGATATTCTCTGTCGCGGGGAGGAGGGTCTTCGCTATCTGGGGGAACCGTGGGAAACCGTGTGCGAGGGGGAAGGCTATGTGAGCGAGGTCGTCTAATGGGAGGTGTCTCCTTGTTGGCTGGGAGGGCACCGGGGTTTTCCAGTTGAGGGGGCGGTACATTGGAGCAGCGCGGGCAGCCAAGGGACAATTAGTTTCTGGGGCTCTGAAGTTCGAGAGGGAGGCGAGCCGTCGCGGGTTTCAGGGATGGGGGCGAGCAGCAGAGTCTGAGAGCCGCTGTGCGTCTCTTGTGCCTGCAGTACGGTCCGAGAGTGGGGAGGCAGGCTTCCCTGGCCAAAATAGGGGTGGGGGTGGCGAAGAATCAGTTTGTGGTCCATCTTTGAACCCTGTGCCAAAAGGAGCTCATGCGGCTAACAAAGCGGGTGTTTGGGATGAGGAGGTCTGCCCCGTCTGTGAGGATTGGGAGGATGAGCCCCATGGCGAGGCAATGTGTGAGAAACGGACGGACTCCTGCCCCGGGTGAGGCGACCCTCCTAAGGAAGGCAAAGGCAGTGCTGGCTAGGGCCAGGCGTCTCTCAAAGTGGTGGGTGGAGTTCAGGGGAGGGGAAAACCAGTAGCCGAGGCATCTCACTTCTCCGGAGGGGGGAAAGATCTAGTCGTTGAGGGTGACGGGATGGTTGGATGTGGTGGTGCCCCTTTGGCTCGGGTTGCCCGAGTGGAGGAGTTCTGTTTTCAGGATGGAGAAGGAGACACCCAGAGCTGCAGCACACTGGAAGAGGGGTGTTAAGAGGCTTTATAGGCGTCGTACATTGGACCGGTAGGATGGGGAGGAGACAGTGAGGGCGAGGTCGTCGACATACGAGAGCATAAGGCCCCCTTTTATATCAGTGTGGAGGGGTGCTACATATATGAGAAAAAGCAGGCGGGAGATGGGAGACCCTTGCGGGGTTCCAACTGTGACCGTGGCCGGGTTCTTGGGGGAGCCCTTGTAGACCAGGGTGCATTTCCATTCTGCAAGGCAGGAGGAGACCCAGTCGACCATGTAGTTGGGGGTGTTTTTGTCAAGGAGGCATTTGCGGAGGGTGATTGCGTCGACATTGTCGAAACCGGCCTTGATGTCGAGAAAGAGGGAGGACACCATGTGGTGGGTGCGTTGGAGGGTCTTGACCTCATGGACTAAGATGGCACAGGCGTCGAAAGTTCCTAGGCCTGGGACCGAGCCACACTGGTTGGGGTGGAGCAGGCCAGATGTTTTGGCCATGGAGAAAAGGCGGGCCGCCATGATCCTTTCCAGGATCTTGGAGACGGTTTTTAGGAAAACTATGATTCGAAACGAGGCTGGGGAGTCGTTGGAGGCCTTTCCAGGTTTGTCCAGGACGACCCCGTTGGCCACTTTCAACGAGTGGGGGTGGTACCCGTACATTAGAAGGGGATTTAGGAGGTCTAGGAGGATCTTGGGGCATTGCTTGTGGACGTTCTTCCAGACTGAGTCAGGGATTTCGTCTGGGCCCGGGGCCGAGGATGGGGAAGATTTGGCCAGGGCCAGGGAGATTTCTTCCTGGGTGATGAGGGGTGCGTCGGGTATGGGGGCAAGTCTTCCCCTAGGCGGGGGGACCGTTCTTGGCGGGAAGAAATGGGCGAGGAGGACACCATTGATGGCGATGGGGTCATTTGCGTTAGGCAGGGAGGGGAAGCCGGTTGCCTGTCTTGGGGCCACTGGCTTTTTGGCTCTCCAGATGTTGTTAGGGGTGGTTTTGGCGAGAAAGTCAGCCCAGTATGTTGACTTGGCACGTTTAATGGCTTTAAAGTACCCATTTCTGGAGAGCCTGGCTGTGTCTCTGGCATGGGCTGTCCCGAAGCATTTGGCCTTTCTCGTGGCCGTATTGTACTCCTTGCGGAGTGTGGTTAGGAGGGGGGTCCACCATGGCTTTAACCTGGTGGCAGGACGTGATGTGGGGGCCACCGTTCTGAGGGCAGAGGTGAGACAGGAGAGGGATGCAGAGAACCAGGAGTCAAATTGTTGGGGGGAAGGGTGGGGGGGAGGAGGGGGGACGCGGAAAGCCTATAGCCAGTCTTCCAGGGCCGCCTAGTCCAAGTCGCCCTATTTAGCCTGTGGGGGAGGGGTTTGACGGAGGGGGGATGAAAGGGAGAAGGAGATGGGAACGTGGTCCGAGCCAGTGGAGGGGAGAGAAGAGGTGATTTTAATCGTATGCGAAGGGGGTCATGAGCGGGTTTGCGAACGCTAGGTCGATGATGCTGGGCCTGTGGGGGCCGGAGAGGGGGTACCGGGTGTACTCCCAGGGTGTGTTGATTCAGGTAGAGCCGAGATCGTCGGCTCTGTCCAAATATGGGTCCGCAATGGTGGCTTCTTTGGAAGAGGGGAGGCGGAGAGGGTCGGTGCGGGGGCTGTGGATATTGAAATCTGCCACCAGCAGGTAGGGGACGTCGAGGGGGACAAACCTTTTTTCGGGACTGACCGTATGAGGTTGTGGGTATCTAGAACGAGAGTAAATGTTCGCCAGGCGAAAGTGCGGGTACCTGGTGCCAAAACGCCCTAGTGGGGTGTGTATATCAATATGCATATAGTTGTTCACATTCGGCGTGAAACCAGGAAGTATAGTATAAACTTTTAGAAATTCGATGGAAATATAGCACGCCACCTTGGGGAGGGGTGTGGGGGGGGCAAAGGACCTGTACCCGTTGAAGGAGAGTAGGAAGCCTTTGGAGGATGGGGGGTCTTGTAAAAAAACCAAATGCGGAGAGTGGCGTGTCGAGAACGATGAAAATAAGGAAAGAAACACATCCCAGCTTCCCAGGCTGTTGTGTTGAGTGAGTGTCATTGTAGGAGGGGGGACCTGCCCCTCGGCTCTATGTATAGGATGGGTGTTAGTCATGGCGGGGACGACCCCGACGGTGGACTGGAGTTACAGGGGGGTGCGGGGGGACCCGAGTGAGTGGGGCCCGCCGCGCCTGTACGAGGCGCTGAAATGGCAGTTAGAGCGCGGGGTGTGGCACGGTCGAGATTCGAGGCTGGACGGCCTTGGGGAGTAGTAGGTGCTGGTACGCCATCTTCTTCCACATCCATGGACTCTTGACTGTCCGAGGATGCGGAGGAGCTGACTGACTCCGGAGGGGGCACTTGCCGAGCGGGGGGGATCGGGCGGGCTTTGCAGTCCTTGTAGTAGGCAGTGTGGTCATCCCTACAGGTAGCACAATGGGGAGGAGAGGTGGGGCAGCAGTTGGTAACGGGCTTGTCATTACCTCCTTTGGGGCAGGTGGGGTTCTGGCATCTATGGACGGCCTTGGTATAGTGTAGCGTACACAGGGGGTAGGAGGGATGGTTCTGTTTGCAACGGGCTGCGGCATGGCCGAAACGGCAGCAGTTGGAGCATTGGGTGTAGCGGTTGGCGGAGATCGCCTTCTCGACCTTGCACCGGTCGGCGTAGAGGATGATGGAAGGGGTAAGAGCTGGAACCTCACTGGGGTTAATGGAGACAACCACCGAAAGCGCTTCCTTGGCAGTTCGAGTAGCTTGGTCAGGGTTAAGGTCCCTGGCCGACTTGATCTGGATCGCTTTCGCGAAACCAATAAACTTTTTGAGATTGGGAAAGAGCCATTTGTCGTCTTCAGGCATCTTATAGGTGGGGATGCTGTCTATAACCTGCTGTACATCAGTTGGGGCAAGGCAGAAGAGGAGCCAGGGGTTGTCCCCCATTGGGAAGGCCTGGTTGAGGCGCCTTGTGAGGACCTCGAAGTAGGGGGCGTATGAAGAAGCGGTCATCTGATGGTCGGTGCAGGTGAGCGAGACTGCCCCGTGGTCATTGACCTTGGCGAAGAAACCTTTGGGGAGGAGGCAATTTGAGTCGGTAAGGGTGTCAGCGACAATGTCAGGAAGGGAGTGGGCGATACGTCTTGAGAGGGCATGAGGGGCACAGGAAGAGCGAGGTGCGTAGAACCCTCTGGAGGCGAAAGGGAGTGGGGCTTGAGTCCTTAAAGACTTGTCCTCGTTGTTCGCAACCTCTGTTACTTTCGCTAACTTACGATTTTTCTTGCCGCTCTTACCGTCGGAGCCAGTCGCTTGGGCGTAAGATGGTTGGTTCTTGGGTTTGTAATCTGGGTCGAGGGTGGCGTCTGTAAAAGCAGACAGGTCGTATTCTCTGGCGCAGAATTGCGCCGCCTCCCAGGAGTGGGGGAAGGCCTTAGCGTATAGTTCTGGGTTACCGAACATTTTGCCAAGTCGTATGTTATAATAGGGGCAGTGGACCGAGGGGTCTATGGGGGCAGGGTGGAGGGGTGGGGGTGGGGGTGTGAGGGCTTTTTGCTGAGGGGCGGTGCCTTGTGGGCCAGGACGAGTGGTTGGGGGGGGGGCTGAGTGATTTTAGCCGGAGCAGGGCAGCGGGTGGGGGGAGCAGGGGTGGGGGCCGAGACACTATGTGACAGGTCACGCAGGGCCGAGTGGATCGGGGCGAGGACTTCCGGGGTGACGGAGGCGTTTGTGATACGTCAGGAGAGATCGTTGACCTCTGTGTGGAGTTCACCGTTCTCATTCCTGAGGTCGTCGACTTGTTTTGTAATGGACTCAAGTTGGGAGGAGATTGCTACGATGCCGGAGACTGTCGAGCAGAGGATGGAGAGGATGGATCCTTCGCCAGGGGTGACGGATTGGAGGCTGGAGTCGGAGAGGTCGGGGACCAAATTGGAGGGTAGGTGGAGGTCGTTTCTCGTTTGTCTGAAGATTTCGGCAAGGAAAGCTAACGGGGGGGAGGGCCTGGCAACCAGTGAGGGAGAAGGGGGAATTTAAACTTATTGGGGAGTGGAGACTCGTGAGATGGCAGCGGCCAGCTCTTGGTTGCCTGGGAGGATGGGGGGTATTTTCGACATGGGACAGGGAGGGGCGGGTGGGTGCTGGCGTGTGTCCCGAAAGCAAAACGGGTTTGTAGAAGTGTATCGAAATGTAGGTGTGGGAAAGTAGAGGGCGAGAAGCTTGTGTCACCCAAGATGCCAATTTTTTTTCTTTTTTTTTCTTCTTTTTTTTTTTTATATCCCGTTTATATTTGTTTGCTAAGCCGACAGCTATCTAGGTACAAAGTCACCTCAGCTCGTCGCTATGTAGACAAAAAACCTCCAACTAAAGTCCGTCCTCCATCCCCCTCGCTAAAACCATCTGACCCTGCCCGACTAACCTAAGCTACTTTGAGTAGAGGTAGAAAGCGAAAGCCCGGTACTACTGGTAAAAACTACAAGAGAAACAAAAGCCTTGAAAACATCGAACCAATAACCTCCGCAGATATCAACCCCAAAGAAAAGCCCCAAAGCGACAGTGAAAAACCCATGAACCAAAAAAGAAAACTTCACGCCCCCCGAAATCCCAACCCCAAAGACAAAAGGGCGGATGAACCAACCCACAATGATCATAACACAAGGGACGTAGTGGCCGGGGCATAGAGCCCAGAAGTGAAGAGTCGAGGCGAGGACCAGAGGGAGATCCCTATAACTAAGCCAGCGCGGCGGAGACGTGTGGGCCCGGAGCGAGACTCGGTGCTCCCCGGTACCCGGACCAGAAGGGATGCATAACCCCTCCCCCTAAGGGGCGGAGTCCGAGGCAGAAGGCTCAAATCCCCTAGGAACAAGACAATGTCAAGACCATCATAAGGGCACAGAGCCAGGGGAGGGGAGCAGTAGGGTGCCAGCCAAAGATCGTAGTGTAGCTGTAACCGAGTAACGGGACGAGACCGGGCGGCGAGAAAGGAGTGGTAGACCCAACACCGAGAAGTACGAGGCAAAGGACCACCAATGGATCACAGTTTTTTGACAATGCGACCATACCGACCGTAGCGCTCAGGAGATAGTGCAATACCAGAGAGCAGAGCCACCAGGGCCACTACTTTACCGATAACCCGAAGCTGCACTATGCATAAGATGGGGCGATGGGGTTGCCCACCGTGCAAATGCTAAGCGAGGGCAAGGAAGCAAGTGCGGAGAAAGAGGTGGGAGAGCATGAAACCCCTAGACGAAGGCACTCAGATACCTAAGCCATCAGAAGGGAATCAGAGGGAGGCGCGAGGAGACTGGAGCATCACCCTCCTAGGCAGGGAGGCCATCAAAAGAGGGGAGAGGGGAGGGACCAACCGACAATGATTTCTCATGGTGTTGAGATTTGAATCGCTGGAGGTGTAGAGGAGATGGTTTGTGTCACCCAACAGGCCGTTTCTTTTTTTCTTTCTTTTTTTTTTTTTTTTTTTTTATCTAATGTATTCATTGTTAAGGTACAAGAACTCGCATGCAGCGCTAGGTATGGCGTAAAGAAAACCTTAATTCCAAGAACGATTCCCCCCCGGACCAAGGAAAAAACCATCACCCCAAGTCCCTCTGGTATGGAACCAACCGCACATCTCGCACATAAGAAGAGCACCCCGCCCGCCAACAGAAAGAAACCAAACAGCCAAAGCAAACTCAGCAACCCCACAGACAAACAGGACCCCCCGAACATGAAAGCAGGAAGCAACAGGAAAACCTTCTCCGTAGACACCAACAACAGAATGAAAAACCCCTAATGGGCAAAAGAGAGTATACCACTATAGAAAAACCACAACCGGTAAGGAACATATACCAAGAGTCGGGCCGACCGAAAAGCTGCAAACATAGCAAAGGACCGGGCAATTATAATCAACCAAGGCATTAACATCGGCCAAGGAGGCAGTGCAATACCCTGACAGAGCGTAACCGAGGCATGCGACCGTAGCGGAAGGACGTGGGAGCGAGCGGAGCGACCAGGCTGAGAGGAAGCCAACAATAGTGAGCGAAATCGTAGCTGTAACCGAGCAACTGGACGAGACCAGAGAGGAAGATAGAGGGGTAGACCCAAGCATCGTAGGAACTATCAGAAACATGTGCGTGTCTGACTAGGCAGCCTCGAGCGAAACGTAATCGAAAGAGAGTAGAGAAATCGACCGTAGCCTGGTGAAAAGTTTTCTCTTACTGCAAACCGTGTTCCCAGCCGTCTGTAACATGGACGCGAGAGTGTTGCCGACCGTGCAAATGTTAACCAAGAACGCAAAACAAGAGCGAAGAGGAGTATGGGACAGGACCTAAGAAACGGGTGCCCAAATCCGAGTCTATTATAGGGGGGGGTGCAGCTCACTAAGAGTGCGGGAGGAGAAAAGTGAGGATGATTTCCCATGGTGTTGAGATTTCAATCGCCGGAGGTGTAGAGGAGATGGTTCGTGCACCCAACAGGCCATTTTTCTCTTTTTTTTTTTTTTTTTTTTTTTTATCTCAGTTTTGCATTTTATTCGTACAACTACCAGGAAAACCCAGATGTGCAGCGCTAGCTATGGCCAAGAAAAACCAACGCATCTCTCCCCTCATGGGATCAAAGCCACGCCCCCAAGACCCTATGGTACGGGCCCAACTGCACATCTCGCCCTCAAAAAAGTAAAGTACTCTCAGCGAGCAAGCAGGAAGACGCAGAAAACCCTTCAGAAAGCTCCCCTAAACAAACAAAAGGATAACAAAGGAAAGCCTCGCACACGCGGGAAATGAGGGAAACTCCACTACACAGAAACCTACAAAAGAATAGAACAACATCTCCGTAGGGGAAGCCTAAATAGGTTAAAGAAGTCGGCGGCCGACATTACTCCGGGCCCAAGGCGTTGACATCGATCGAGGAGGCGGTGCAATACCACGACAGAGTGTAACCGAGGATGCGACCGTGGACAGCCGCGGGGGGCGCAAGGCCAAGTGGTAGTAGGGTACTAGCCAAAAGAGGGGAAGTATAGCTGTAACCGAGCAACGGGACGAAACCAAGAGGAGAGGAGGAAGGGTAGACCCAAGTATCGTAGGAACTATCGGAAACGTGTGCGTGTCTGACTAGGCAGCCTCGAGCGAAACCTAATCGAAGAGAGCAGAGAAATCGACCGTAGCCTGGTGAAGAGTTTTCTCTTACTGCGAACTGTGATCCCAGCCGTCTGTAACATGGACACGAGGGTGTTGCCGACCGGGCAAATGTTAAGCGAAAACGCAAAACAAGAGCGAAGAGAAGGATGGGCCAGGACCTAAGAGACTGGTGCCCATGTCCGGATCTATCATAGGGGGGGTGCAGCTCCCTCAGAGTGCGGGAGGTGAAAAGTGACGATGATTTCCCATGGTGTTGAGATTTCAATCGCCAGAGGGGTAGAGGAGATGGTTCGTGGCACCCAACAGGCCATTTTATTTTATTTACTTTTTTCTTCTTTTTTTTTTTTTATCTCCCGTTTGTATTTGTTTGCTAAGCCGGCAGCTATCTAGGTACAAAGTCACTTCAGCTCATCGCTATGTAGACAAAAAACCTCCAACTACAGTCCATCCCTCATCCCCCTCGCTAAAACCATCTGACCCTGCCCAACTAACCTAAACTACTTTGAATAGAGGTAGAAAGCGAATGCCCGGTACTACTGGTAAAAACTACGAGAGAAACAAAGGCCGGAAAACATCGAACCAAAAACCTCCACAGACGCCAGCCCCAAAAGAAAAGTCCCCAAAACGACAGTGAGAAACCTCTGAACCAATCAAAGAAAACTTCACGCCCACTGAAATCCCAACCCCATAGACAAAAGGGCGGATGAACCAAGCAACAATGATCATAATACGAGGGCCGTAGTGACCGGGGCATATAGCCCAGAAGCGAAGAGTCGAGGCGAGGACAGGAGGGAGATCCATCAAGCTGAGCCTAGCGCGGCGGAGATGTGTGGCGCAGGGAGCGAGACCCGGTGGCCGCCGGAACCCGGACCAGAAGGAATGCGTGACCCCTCCCCACAAGGGGCGGAGCCAGAGGCGGAAGGCTGAAATCCCCTAGGAACAAGACAAAGTCAAGACCATCATAAGGGCACAGAGCCAGGAGAGGAGAGCAGTAGGGTGCCAGCCAAAGAACGTGGTGTAGCTGTAACCGAGCAAAGGGACGAGACCGGGCGGCGCGGAAGGAGGGGTAGACCCAACACCGAGAAGTAGGAGGCAAAGGACCACCAAGTGATCACAGTTTTTCGACAATACGACCGTACCGACCGTAGCGCTCAGGAGATAGTGCAATACCAGAGAGCAGAGCCACCGGGGCCACTACTTCACCGATAACCCAAAGCTGCGCTATGCCTAACATCAGCAAAAAAAGCAGCCTGCCCCCTGTGCCTCATGTCATTGAGTTTTACGTTTTGGCACATCGTGAGTCCTATGATCATGATATTAAAAATCCCGTTAGTTTAACTAAAGAAGATGATATTAATTCTGTTTTCTGCAAAATATGAGCAATTTTTATTCAGAACTCACAGACTTTTTACATACCAAAGTTGAGATATTTGAGTTCATAACATACAACTTTATAATGTAAAATGTCTATGAGATATTGATAAAAATAGCTCATATTTTGCTAAAATTAAGATTTGTATCTGATTATTAGGGGATACAATCGGAAGCATTATGATTAACCGGGGTCACTAGCGATTAGCCAAAACGTAAAACTCAACGACATGGCTCACCGTGGAGCACAAAAGACAGATTTTTTTTTTGCTGATGAAGACGAGGCGAAGGGGTTGCCGACCGTGCAAATGCTAAGCGAGGGCAACGAAGCAAGTGCGGAGAAAGAGAGGGGAGAGCATGAAACCCCTAGACGAAGGCACCCAGATACCTAAGCCATCAGAAGGGAATTAGAGGGAGAAGCGAGGAGACCGGAGCATCACCCTCCTAGGCAACCTGGCCATCAGAAGAGGGGAGAGGGGAGGACCAACCGACGATGATTTCTCATGGTGTTGAGATTTCAATCGCCGGAGGTTTAGAGGAGATGGTTCATGGCACCCAACTGGCCATTTTTTTTTCTTTTTTTTTATCTCATGTATTCTTAGTTAAGGTACAAGAACTCGCATGCAGCGCTAGCTATAGCATAAAGAAAACCTTAATCCCAAAACAAACAACAAAGTAAAAACTCAACCCAGCATCCCCAAATCGTGTCAAGTACTCGACACATAACCAGCAAAAGGAAATTTCCAACGTGAAAACTCAACACTTAACACAAGCTAGTCTGAAAAATCAATCACAAAAACTTTAAATTAAAAACATCAACCCTACGGTCGAAAAAACGCAAGGAAAGCCCACTCAAACAGAACTCAAGTGCGGTAAAACAAGATAAAACTTCCGCCTTATGTGGAAGACCAGGGGGAAGCGGACCGCAGGCCTGAGGACAGGGCGCGGTAAGAGGCCATGTAAGGAGGGAAGTTGGTGCAAGTCTCATTAATGAACCGGGCGAAGCTGAGAAGGAGTTGGGTGGAGTGCCAAAGTGGGGAGTCTTCCCCGACTGAGAGCACACCTTGGAGGTGGAGGGCCCTGGGCACTGCCTTGACTTCGCAGCGGAGGATGGCATGGCTGAAGGACTCGTCCCACTCGCCACACACGGGGCAGAGGGGCGAAAGTTCAGGTTGGGACCAGGAGGGGTAGGCAGCCAGGTAGCTCTTCTGGGCTCTCATTTGATGAATTCGGCCGGCCATAAATTTGCCAAGGCCCAGGAAGGGATGCGGTGTCGTAGTGAGGGGGTAGGTGTAGTAGTCCGGCGGGGGGCATGAAGCCTCCACGAGTCTGGCATTAAGGCCTGTGCTTTCCGCTGGAGGACGCGGTAGGAGGCCCTCATGTGGGCGTCTGAGGGGAGGTCCGGCAGATCTGGCAAGAGAGAGGCACCTAGAAGAGGTAGCGTAGAAGAGCCGCCCAGAAGGGGGAGGACAAGATGAGCGAGGGCGTCGACCGGTAGGTGAGTCCTTACGGGGGGCTTCGGCTCCGGAGTGGACCACAGGAGAGGCCTGACGGTTGGATCTAGGGCAACACAGAGTGAACGAAGGTCCTCCTTCTCCTGGTCTGGGAGGGCGGAGGGGAAGGAGGGAGGGAGGCGAGCAGCAGCAGGATTGATGGTGGGTGGGGAGCAACAGAGTCGCAGGGCCGCCATCCGGCGTTTGTGAGCGAGAAGCACAGATAGGGGGGGGAGGGCGGCCACTGCCGCCAGGATGGGGATTGGGGTAGATCTGAAACAGTTCGTAACCCAGCATTGAACATGATGCCAGTGGACGTCCATCATATGGAGCAGCCCCTTAGTAGGGACGAAGAGGTCGGCCCCATACGAGAGGATGGGGAAGATGAGCGAGTAGGCCAGCTTGTGGTAAAGGTGGGGGAGACCCCGGCACCAAACCCTGAAAGTCTCCTGACCGCCGCAAAAGCGGCCTGTGAGAGGGCAAGCCGTCTGGAGAAATAAGCCGTGGAAGATATGTTTGGGAGGAACCAGTACCCCAGCCAACGAAGTTGGCCTGCAGGAAAGAAAACTTGGCCGGCTAGGGCAATTGGGGGGGGGAGGGCTCTTCCGGCTGGTCCCTCTGCTTCGGGGTACGCCAGTGGATGAGCTCCGTCTTTGGAATGGAAAAACCGACCTTGACAGCTATGGCCTTAGCCTTCATGACCCCAAAGGTCCTCTGAAGCAGCCTGACGTTCGTGCGGTAGGAAGGAGAAGCAACAGTAATCGAAAAATCATCAACATAAGACAAAACAATTCCTTTTGGAACCAAAACATGCAAGCAAGAAACATAAATTACAAATAACAAAGGAGAAATAGGGGACCCTTGCGGTGTTCCAACAGTAACAGAAGAAAAAACCTTAGGAGACCCTTGAAAAAACAAACAGCACCTTCTGTCAGTTAGGAAGGAAAAAACCCAAGAAATTAAATAGCGATTAACTCCTTTCCTTCGAAGGAGAGAGGAGAGGATGGAAGTATCAACGTTGTCAAAGCCGCCCTTGATGTCTAGGAACAGGGAAGAAACTTTTCTGCGAGACCTCTGAAGGGTGCGGACAGAGTGGACCATAGCCGCGCAGGCGTCAAAGGAGGAAAGGGTAGGGAGAGAGCCACATTGATTGGAAGACAAGAGGCCCTGGAAGGGGCCACAGCAGAGAGGCGAGAGGCGACAATCCTCTCGAGGATCTTGGAAACGGTTTCCAACAGCACAATTATGCGGAAGGAAGTCGGGGAGTCGTAGGAGGGTTTGCCAGGTTTGTCAAGGACGACACCATGGGCACGCTTAAGGGAAGAAGGGTGATGACCGTACACTAGAAGTGGGGACAGGAGGGAAGTGAGGATGAGGGGGTGGGCTTTGTGGAGAGCCTTCCACATGGCGTAGGGGATCGTGTCAGGGCCGGGAGCGGATGACGGAGAACATTTCGAGAGGGCCGAGGAAACTTCCTCAGGGTCAGGGGGGGGGCGTCATTGAATGCGAAGAGCCTAGCGGGCAGCGAGGGAGCTGGTTTTTCCGGAAAGAAATGGGCCAGGAGGGAGGAGTTGATGTCCATCGGGGTGGTGGCATCCGGGAAGGAAGGGAAACGAGAGACAGGGCGGCCCAGGGAGAATTTCTTGACCGTCCAGATGGAACGTGGGGTCGTCTCTGCCAGGAGACGCCTCCAGTGAGAGTTTTTGGCACTTTTGATAGCCTTAAAGTACCCGTTGCTCGAGATCCTAGCCGCCAGCCTGTCCTGCGGAGAGAGAGATGCCCTCGCCTTGCGAGATGCCGATTGATATTCCTGCCTCAGCAAGGATAGAAGGGAGGACCACCAGGGTTTGGACCTGCTTGAGGGGCGAGAGAGCGGAGTATGACTGATTAAAAGAGAAGTTACCGAGCGAAGTGATGAGTCAAACCAGGCCTCGAGGGCAGCCCGAGGGGGGTTACTAGCGAGCGAGGGGATTGAAAGGTCAGCCATATAGGGGGAAAGGGCGTCCCAGTCTGGTAAAGCCCAGTTGGGAGCTGGAGTAGGGGGATGCAGCTTCGGATGTTGCAACAAAATGGAGATGGGAACATGATCTGAGCCAGTAGAAGGCAAGGAAACATCCCAGCCCTGAACAAAGGAGCGAAGTAAAGGAGAAGCAAAAGCAAAATCAATAACAGAAGCTCTGGAGGTGCCACCGAAGGGGAATCTTGTAAAAACACCAGGGGTGTTTAGCAGGGAAAATCCCAACTCGGAGGCACTTTGAAAAAAAGGAAATGATAGAGCCAACTCCTCAGAGGAGTGGCGCCGGGAGGGATCAGAAAGAGGATGATGCAAGTTAAAGTCCCCAACCACCAGGATGGGAGTCGAAAGAATAGGAAAAGCCAAGTGAGGGGGGATAGCAACCATACCCCGATTCTTGGCTGGAGGATTGTACAAATTCAAAATACGAAACGAAGGAAACCCCACACCAAACAAATCTTTAGTAAACACGTCAAGTGAAAACAAATCCGATCTCCCCGTGGAAACGGGAAGAACAGTGACCTCTTTTTGGAAAGCCAATGAAAAATAAAAAGCAACCTTGGGTTTGGGGGAGGAAGATGCAGGAAAAAAGCTCTCAAAACCCTGAAAGCTAGGAAGACGACCTTTCCAAAAAGGGGGGTCTTGAAGGGCCACCACCGATGGGCAGTTAGAAACTTTATTAAACGAATTAAACAAGGAGAGAAACACATTCCAGCTCCCTAAGCAGTTGTGTTGAACGAGATGAAGGGAACCGAGAGGCGCCTGCCCCCTCAGGTGGTCATCGGGGTTGTGAGACATTTACCGGCGCGAGGCCGAAGTGTCTCTAGGGGCGGGGAAGGGGCTGGGGTCCACATCGGGGAGTGGGCGTCCAGTCCTGGAGGAGGATCGGAGGGGCGGTACGGAGGGGAAAGGCCTCGGGGTAACTAGAGGGTCAGCGCCGGGCAACACAGGACGAGGCTCAGGGGTGCTAGGGGCTTATTACGCACATGAGAATTTCTCGCCAGTATTATTAGTAGAGGCTGCACCACCGTAATGGAGGAGCGTATATCCAACCTCAGCTCACCGCGGTAGGAGCAACTGGAGGCATCTGTGTTGACTACTCGGGATACCGGAAGGACTCACGTTCCATGAAGATGATTTCTGATTGGAAAGATAAAGTGAGAATACTTTATTTCCGGTGCATATACATATTATGCATTATGTATTATTATCTGACTATTCGAACTGATCACTCGATAGTTCACGATAAAAGACTATTGGTATGTTGGCATTGCGACCACATATATGAACTTAGTCTATTAGGACGAAGAGATCGAAGACTATCTACTGGTGGAGTGGGGACACCCTCAGATGAAATAGATATCGGGAGTTCTCTGAGTTCGAGTGGGGCAATTATTCAGGGTCAAAGAGTGTTTGCACTTCCTTTGATGAAGCTGAAATCTTAGAAAGATACATGATTGTTAGGAATCTGGAAGTAGCGAGAATTTAGTATAAGTAGTAAGGGCTATTCCCCAAAGTTTGAGAACATCAAGCAACGGAGAAGAGACCTTAACAATATAACAAGTTATCAAAATTTAAAAAGATTCGAGAACTTCTACTTTATTACTTTACCTTTATCGAACCATCATCTCCTGAGCCTTCCTGACTTCCCTCCGTTACCTCGAATACGACCCGGCCTAACTTTCTCTATTCCTTTGAGTTAGTTACCCCGTAACAGGGCTGGAGCCGGGGGGGGAGGGTTCGAAGATCCTGACGTATCCATAGCGTCGGAGTTAACGGGCGGCGGCATCGAGGAGGGGTTGGCGGGGGGGCGTTCGGGGCAGTCTCTGTCCCTGGCTGAGTGAGGACCGTGGCAATTGGGGCATCTAGCGGGGGATGCAATACAACATCCCAGAACAGGCCGGATATTCCCTTCTTTGGGACAAGTGGGGTTGGAGCAGCGGTGGTCCGCCTTCGAGTGGGGACCGGCGCACAGCTGACAGACAGTGGACTCTTTACAGAGGGGTTTCAAATGGCCAAACTTCCAGCAGTTGTAGCATTGGCGTTGGGCATTGGTAGAGTAGGCCCTTTTAACTTCGCGATTGTCGCCAAAGAGGAGGATACGGGGAGGGTCGGTCATACGCCACGCAAGATCCGCGGGGACGTGGACGACTACAGAGAAGGCTTTCTTTCCGTCAATTCTGGAGGCACGGTCAGCATTCAGAAAATGGGAGCGAGTGATAACTAGGTTTTTGGCGTTGTCAACGCCAGCACGTAGGAGGGGGTGGAGTTCCTCATCCGTCTGGGGGTGCGCATCCATTGGGATACCATTGATGGCGAACTGAACGTCGGTGGGGGCATAGCGGAAGTGTTCCCATGGATTGTTGTTCACGGGAAAGGACTGGTTGAGTCTTGCCGCAAAGGCATCGAAGAAGGGAGCGTAGCAAGAGGCGGGGACCAGGGGATCGGCAACAGTGAGGGAGACGGCCCCCTTTGGGCTGACCGAGACCCTGAATGACTTTGGCAGTTCAGAGCCGGCTTCCCGGAGGACGGAGGCGGCGATATCGGGGAAACGAACATGAATAGAGGACTCCTGAGGATGGGGGCAGTGGGTTGTTCGGGGAGCAAAGAACCTTCTGGCAGCGCTGGGAAGGGGAGCAGGACCCTTCTGAGAGGCGTCTTGCGCAGCAGCCGTGACCTTATTCGCAGAAGTGCCAGGGGGAGAGTTCTTGCCTTTGCCTTTGGCTCTAGCCTTGTTAGACCTAACCGCAGCGTCGAACTCCGAGGTGCCACCATGGATGACCTGAGCATATGATTTTGCCTGTGGGGGGGCACGGGGAGGGGGGGGGGCAGAACCCGTGGGTGGGGACACATAGGCCGAGCCGGAGGGACCAGGGTGGGAGGGAGGAGGAGGGGGGGGAGGAGGGGGCCGGGACCCCTTCTGGGGTGCACCTGCGACAGGGGGGGAGGCCATCCTATGTGACAAGTCACGTATGGCGTTTCGGATTTCTCGGAGTTGGTCATTCGGGGAGGAGTTGGCGACCTTGGACTGCAGATCATGGACTGTGGAGCGGAGCTCCTCCAGCTGGGAGCCAAGAGAGTTAACCGCGTGGAGGGAGGCGCATACCAGGGGGATGAGAGAACTTTCGGCGACTGAGAGGTTATCGCATTCCTGGGGGGACAACGAGGGGACCTGCTCAGGAGTGAAACTGATGACGGAGCGAGTGCGTTCAAACAGCGAGGCCAGAAAACGGGCCTCCGGGGAGAACTCAGCAATGGAGGGGGTAGCAGACGGGGGCCCAGAATGGGGCTGGAAGAGCGAGATGGGGGGACCAAGAGGATCCATGGTGATGAAGGGGGCCGGGGCCCGAGTGATGTTTATGAAAAAGGTGTGGGTGGGGATCATGCACTAGAAACTGTGGTGTTGTAAAACTTATGGTCAGGAAAATAGGGGGCGCGGAGCGTGGCACCCAACAGGCCATTTTTTTTTTTTTTTTCTTCTTTTTTTTTTTTTTATCTCAGTTTTGCATTTTATTCGTACAACTACCAGGAAAAACCAGACATGCAACGCTAGCTATGGCCAAGAAAAACCTACGCATCTCTCCCTCATGGGATCAAAGCCACGCCCTCAAGACCCTATGGTACGGGCCCAACCGCACATCTCGCCCCCAAAAAAGTACAAAAAATACTCTCAGCGAGCAAGCAGGAAGACACAGAAAACCCTTCAGAAGCTCTCCTGAACATACGAAAGGATTACAAAAGGAAGCCCGCACACGCGGGAAATGAGAGAAACTCCACTAATCAGAAACCTACAAAACAATAAAACAACATCTCCGTAGGGGCAGCTCAAATGACTTAGACATAAGCCGGCGACCGACATTACTCCGGGCCCAAGGCGTTGACATCGATCGAGGAGGCCGTGCAATACCACGACAGAGCGTAACCGAGGATGCGACCGTGGACAGCCACGGGGGGCGCAAGGCCGAGTGGTAGTAGGGTACCAGCCAAAAGAGGGGAAGTGTAGCTGTAACCGAGCAACGGGACGAAACCAAGAAGAGAGGAGGAAGGGTAGACCCAAGTATCGTAGGAACTATCGGAAACGTGTGCGTGTCTGACTAGGCAGCCTCGAGCGAAACGTAATCGAAGAGAGCAGAGAAATCGACCGTAGCCTGGTAAAAATTTTCCTCTTACTGCGAACTGTGATCCCAGCTGTCTGTAACATGGACGCGAGGGTGTTGCCGACCGTGCAAATGTTAAGCGAGAAACGCAAAACAAGAGCCAAGAGGAGGATGGGACAGGACCTAAGAAACGGGTGCCCAAGTCCGAGTCTATTATAGGGGGGGTGCAGCTCACTAAGAGTGCGGGAGGAGAAAAGTGACGATGATTTCTCATGGTGTTGAGATTTCAATCGCCGGAGGTGTAGAGGAGATGGTTCGTGTCGGCACCCAACAGGCCTTTTTTTTCTCTTCTTTTTTTTTTTTTATATCATGCGTTCATTGTTTTAAGGTACAAAAAGCTTCATGTAGCGGAGGCTATGGAAAAAACAAAACCTATAAAGCAAAAACAAAACACAAAAGAAACCATATCCCACGCCCTGATAGTACTAAGTAGTGAGACCAAAAACCACCGGCCTCGTCTGTCAAAAACATAAAAAATATAGGGAAAATCCAACACACTTCATAACTCGTAAACCTTTACATAAAAGAAAGTTACAAAAAACAAATGCATCGGTCGTAGGGTGGGGGTAAGGGGTGGCGTTATTTCGGAAGGGGGGTGGTGGGAGCGGGTTTCTATTCCTCAAAGGTGGAAGGGTCCTCGGGGGGGAACCCGGTGCGGGTGTCTAGGATGAAGCTCCGGAGAGCTGAGAGGGAGGGTGGGTGATTCCAAATTGGGCTCTGGGGTGAGAGGCTTTCGACCCCACTTAGATGGGAGTGTCTGGCTTCAGCCCTGGCAGGGCAGTGTAGGATGGCGTGTTCGAAGGTTTCTGGGGCTTCTAGACACTGGGGGCAGGTGGGCATGCAGTCTGGGTCGTCGCGCCAGGTGGGATGGGCTAGCAGGTAGCTTTTGCCAGAGCGCATTTGATGTATGCGGCTGGCAGCGAACTTTTCGAGTCACATGAAGGGGTGGGGGGTCGTGGAGGCGGGATACGTGTAATAGGTGGGTGCCGGGAGGGAATCATCCCAGTCCTGGAGCATGAGTTTGTGTGCCCTTTCTTTGAGTACGGCATAAGTTCGTGCCATGAGGGTCGGGGGCGGGATGTCTTCTGACGGGGGGAGGGGTGTCCGTCCGATCTGGGGGAAGCGAGGGAAGCCGTTTCCGAGGGGGAAGGCTATCTGTGCGAGGTCGTCGATGGGGAGGTGTCTCCTCAAGGTGGGGGGTGGGGACCGGAGTGTCCCAACTAAGGGGGCGGTACATTGGGCCTGCCTTATCAGCCAGTGGTCGGGCTGAGTCAGTGGCCCTGAAGTTCGACAGGGTGGGAAAA
The DNA here is from genome assembly GCA_003070745.1 of Tuber borchii. Taxonomy (NCBI): domain Eukaryota; kingdom Fungi; phylum Ascomycota; class Pezizomycetes; order Pezizales; family Tuberaceae; genus Tuber; species Tuber borchii. The sequence goes on from NESQ01000040.1 coordinate 251,375, forward strand.
GTGGGGGGGAGGCGGGCGGTTGCGGGATTGAGGGTAGGAGGTGAGCAGCATAGTCTGAGTGCCGCGGTGCGTCTCTTGTGCCTGCAGTAAGGGCCAAGGGGAGGGAGGCATGCTTCCCTGGATAGTATTGGGATGGGGGTGGCGAAGAAGCAGTTGGTGGTCCACCTCTGGACTCTGTGCCAGAAGGAATTCATGCGGGTGGTGGAACGGGTGTTCGGGACGAAAAGGTCCGCGCCGTAGGTGAGGATCGGGAGGATGAGTCCCATGGCGAGCCGGTGTGAGAGGAAGGGGCGGACCCCTGCCCCTGGAGAGGCGACTCTTTTTAGAAAGGAGAACGCAGCATTGGCTAAGGCCAGGCGTCTCTCGAAGTGGTGGGTGGTGTTGAGGGCAGGGGAGAACCAGTAACCGAGCCACCTTACTTCATTGGAGGGGCGAAAGATTTGGTCGTTGAGGGTGACGGGGTGGTTGGCTTTGAGGGTGCCTCTTTGGCTTGGGGTACACCAGTGGATGAGTTCCGTTTTCGGGATGGAAAAGGACACACCCAGGGTTGTGGCGCGTTGGGATAAGGATGTGAACAGGCTTTGTAGCCGGCGTACGTTGGACCGGTAGGAGGGGGTGGAGACTGTGAGTGCAAAATCGTCGACGTAGGAAAGCATAAGGCCTCCTTTTATGTCTACGTGGAGGGGTGCCACGTATATGAGGAACAAGAGGGGAGAGATGGGGGACCCTTGAGGGGTACCGACTGTGACCGGGGAGGGGGTTTTCGGCGAGCCTTGGTAAACCAGAGTGCATCTTCGTTCTGAGAGGAAAGAGGAGACCCAGTCTACCATGTATTTGGGGGTGTTTTTATCCAGGAGGCGTTTGCGGAGGGTGAGGGCGTCGACGTTGTCGAAACCAGCCTTGATGTCAAGGAAGAGGGAGGACACCTTGCGGTGGGTGCGTTGGAGGGTTTTAACTTCGTGGACTAGGGTGGTGCAGGTGTCGAAGGTGCCTAGGCCTGGCACGGAACCACACTGGTTGGGGTGGAGTAGGCCAGATAGCTTAGCCAGAGCAAAAAGACGGGTCGCCATGATTCTTTCCAAGATCTTGGAGATGGTTTTTAGTAAAACTATGATGCGGAAGGACGCGGGGGCGTCGTAGGAGGCCTTGCCTGGCTTGTCCAAAACGACTCCGTTGGCGATTTTTAGCGAGGGAGGGTGGTACCCATATATCAGGAGGGGGTTCAGGAGATTTAAAAGTATGTCGGGGTAGTGCCTGTGGATGTGTTTCCAAACGGAGTAGGGTCTTTCGTCTGGTCCTGGGGCCGAGGAGGGCGAGGATTTGGCGAGGGCCAGGGAGATTTCGTCTTGAGTGAGGGGGGCGCGTTGGGTATGGGTGAGAGCCTCCCCCTGGGTGGGGGTTCTGGCCGAGGCGGGAAGAAGTGGGCGAGGAGGGTGTTGTTGATAGAAGTGGGATCGTTTGCGTCCGGGAGGGATGGGAACCTTACCGCTTGTCTGGGGGTGACCAGTTTCTTGGCGGTCCAGATGTTGTTGGGGGTGGTCTTAGCGAGGAAGTCAGCCCAGTACGTAGACTTGGCGCGCTTGATGGCTTTGAAGTATCCATTCCTTGAGAGCCTGGCCGTTTCCCTTGCTTGTGTGGTTTGGAGCTTTTTTGCTTTTCTCATAGCTTTGTTGTACTCCTTGCGGAGCGCAGTGAGGAGAGGTGTCCACCATGGCTTGGACTTGGCCGATGGTCCTGATGTGGGGGCAGCCGTTCTAAGAGTTGAGGTTAGGCAGGACAGGGAGGCTGAGAACCAGGAGTCAAACTGCTGGGGGGAGGGGTGCGGGGGGGGCGGGGGGACGCGGAAGGCCTTGAGTGTGGGTTCCAGGGCTGTCCAGTCCAAGAGGTCCCATTTTGCCTGGGGGGGGGGGCCTGACGGAGGGGAGCAGAGAGAGAGATGGAGATAGGGACGTGGTCCGACCCGGTGGAGGGAGAGATGAGGTGTTCCAATTGTGTACGAAAGGACACATGGCGGGGTTAGCGAAGGCTAGGTCTATGACGCTGGGCCTGTGGGGCCAGAGAGGGGGTAGCGGGTGTATTCCCCTGGGATGTTGATGCAGGTAAAGTGAGGTCGTCGGCTTTGTCAAAGTAGGGGTCAGCGATGGAGGCTTCCTGAGAGGAGGGGAGGCGGAGGGGGTCGGTGCGCGGGCTGTGGATGTTGAAATCTCCTACTACGAGATAGGGAACGTCAATGGAAACAAAAATCTGGTCTGGTTTAACTGTGTGGGTTGTGGGTACCTGGAGCGTGATTAAATATTCGCCAGTCGGAAACGAGGGAAACTGGTGCCGAAGCATCCTGAAGGGGGTGTAAATATCAATATGCATGCAGTCGTTCACGTCCGGCGTGAAGCTTGGAAGTACGGGGTTGGATTTTAAAAATTCCGTGGAGATATAGCAGGCTACCTTGGGGAGGGGCGAGGGAGGGGCGAATGACTTGTACCCATTGAAAGTAGGTAAAAAGCCCTTGGAGGACAGAGGGTCTTGCAAAAAGATCAACTGCGGAGGGTGGCGCATTGAAAATGACGAAAATAATGAAAGAAACACATCCCAGCTTCCCAGGCTGTTGTGTTGAATGAGTATGATTTTGGGCGTGGGGGCCGGCCTCACGATTCTGTTGAAGGGTTGGGTGTTAATCATGGCGGGGACGACCCCGACGGTTGACAGGAGTTATGGGGGGCGCGGGGGGGCCTGAGGGAGCAGGACCCATCGCGCCTGTAGGTGGCACATGAACCGCGGTTACGGGGCGGGGGGTGGCAGGGCTAGGATCGGTGGTTGGGCGGGTCTGGGGAGTAGTGGGTGCTGGTGGGCCATCCTCTTCCACATCCATGGACTCTTGACTGTCCGAGGATGAGGCGGAGCTGACTGACTCCGGCGGGGGCACGGGGCGAGCAGGGGGGATGGGGCGGGACTTGCATTCCTTGGCGTAGGCGGTATGGTCGTTGCCGCAATTGGCGCAGTGGGGTGGTGAGGTGGAGCAGCATTCAGCCACGGGCCTTTCGTTGCCCCCTTTGGGACAGGTGGGGTTTTGGCACCTGTGAGCGGCCTTGGTATGGTGAAGCGCACAAATGGGGCAGGATGGGTGTTTTTGTTTGCACCGGGCGGCGGCGTGGCCGAAACGGCAGCAGTTGGAGCATTGTGTGTAGCGGTTGGCGGAGATTGCTTTTTCCACCTTGCGGCGTTCTGAGTAGAGGAAGATGGAGGGGGTGAGAGTTGGAACATCATCGGGGTCAACGGAGACAACCACCGAAAGCGCTTCTTTGGCGGTTCGAGTAGCTCGGTCAGGGTTAAGGTACCTGGCCGACTGGATTTGGACCACTTTCCCGAAACCAATAGATGCTTTGAGATGGGGGTAGAGTTGCTCGTCTTCTTCGGGCATTTCATCGGTGGGGATGCTGTGTATGACCAGCTGTACAGCGGTTGGGGCGAGGCAGAAGGGGAGCCATGGGTTGTCGCCTGTTGGGAAGGCTTGGTTGAGGTACCTTGTGAGCACATCGAAGTAGGGGGCATAGGCAGAAGCGGGCGTTTGCGGGTCCGTGCAGGTTAGTGAGACTGCGCCTCGGTCATTGACTTTGGCGAAGAAACCCTTTGGGAGGAGGCAGTTCGAGTCAGTGAGGGTATTGGCGACAATGTCGGGAAGGGAGCGAGCGATACGTCTTGAAAGGGCATGGGGGGCATGGGAGGAGCGAGGGGCAATGAAACGCCTTGAGGCAAAAGGGAGGGGGGGGGCAGGAGTTTTTAAGGCTCTGTCCTTGTTGTTCGCAACCTCTGTTGCTTTGGCATGCTTGGGTTTCTTTTTTCCAGTTCTTCCTCAGGAGCCTGCCGCCTGGGCGTACGTTGGTTGGTTTTGGGGTTTGTAATCCGGGTGCAGGGTGGCGTCTGTGAAAGCAGACAGGTCATATTCTCCGGCGCGGAATTGCTCCGCCTCCCAGGAGTGGGGGAAAGCCTTGGCGTAAAGTTCTGGGTTACCGAACATTTTGCCGAGTCTTGTATCGTAGTATGGGCAATGGATTGCAGGGTTAATTGGAACGAGGTGGGGGGGGGGGGGGTTGCGGGATTTTTGCTGGGCAGCGGGGCCTTGTGGGGCAGTTTGTTTGGGCGGGTGGGGGGGTTGGGTGGTTTTAGCCGGGGCCGAGGGGCTGGTGTGGGGGCCGAGACCCTATGTGACAGGTCACGAAGGGCTGAGGTGATGGGGGTGAGATCTTCTGGAGTAACGGAAGCATTTGTGATATCGGAGGAGAGGTCGTGGATTTGTGAGCGGAGTTCGCCGTTCTCATTTCTGAGATCGTCGACTTGTTTGGTGATGGACTCGAGCTGGGTAGTGATCGCTACTATGCCGGAGATTGTAGAACAGAGGATGGAGAGGATGGAACCTTCACCGGGGGTGATGGACTGGAGGCTGGAGTCAGAGAGGTCGGGGACCAGATTGGGGGGGAGGCGAAGTTCGTCCCTCGTCTGCCGAAAGATATCCGCGAGGAAAGCTAGGGGGGGCGAGGGTCTGGGGACTGGGGAGGGGGAAGGGGGGATTTGGACGTTGCGTGGTGTGGAGGCTCGCGAGATGGCGGCTGCCAGCTCTTGGTTGCCTGGGGGGATGGGGGGTATTTCCGACATGGGACGGAGGGGGGCGGGGGGGTGCTGGTGTGTGTCCCGGAAGCAAAACGGGTTTGTAGAAGAGTTTAGAAATGTAGGGGGGGGGAAGTAGAGGGCGAGAAGCTTGCGGCACCCAACAGGCCATAAGGGTCCTCTTTTTATACCCGTTCTTCCCACAACCCATGACTTATCCTTCACGTTATGTGCCCCTATGACTCATCGTGAGTCATAATGTGAAATACATCAGCTGACTTCTATGAGTAGTTGCGCAATAATCAATCAACCAATCAAGACACAATAAACATATCATATGGGCAACTTGCATCACATGCGCAAAACCCATAACTCACAACTATAAGTCATGTGCGAAATTATAATCATATGACCACCATTGTGAGTCATGTCAAAACAATAAACCAATCATAACAAAGGGATGACACGCTACCGCATAGTTATGTGAAATACTAAATCCTATAACTTATAAGCATAAATCATGTGAAAACCTCTTCCGCTAGTCACCATTTGTACCAGTGGGTAAGTATTGACTGTCAGGGGGAGCAAGGGAGATGTCAATGGAGATGTGGTCTGAGCTGGTCGAGGGGATAGAGCAGGCGTCCTAAGCTAGAGTGACGGGGGCCATGAGGGGATTGGTGAAGGCTAGGTCTATGAAACTGGGCCTGTGCGTGCCGGACAGGGGGTATCTAGTGTACATTCCTGCGGTGTTGATGCAGACAAAGCCCAAGCCGTCAGCTCTATCAAAGCAGGAGTCAGCGGCTTTTCTATCCTGTGAGATGGATATGTGAATGGGGTCTGTTCTGGGGCTGTATATGTTAAAGTCCCCCACCACAAGGTATGGGACGTCAAGGGGAACAACAATTCGATCCTTTGGGACTGTGTGGGGTTGTGGGTACCATGAGTGAGAGTAAATGTTTGCCTAGTGAAACTGAGAGAAGTTGGATCCAAAACACCCAGTCGGGGTGTAAAGGTTAATGTGCATGTAGTTATCCCTGTCCGGCGCGAACTCAGGAACGATGGTGTTAAACCTTAAAAATTCTAAAAAAACATAATAGGCCATCTTAGTGAGTGGTAAAGGGGGGTCGATGGATTTATACCCGTTAAAGGAGGGCAGAAAGCCTTTGGCGGAAGGGGGGTCTTGTAAAAACACAAATTACAGAAGGTGCTGTGCTTTAAATAACGAAAAAAGGGAAAGAACCACATCCCAGCCTCCCAAGCTGTTGGGCTGAATGTGTGTGATGGAAAGTGGAGGGACCAGCCCACCAGCTGCGGTATGTTGCTTGTTAATAATAACGGGGACGACCCTGAAGGTTGACAGGAGTTATGGGGGTCACGGAGGGCCCTGAGGGAGTAGGATCCGCGTTGCCTGTTAGCTGCCTTGGGATGGCAGTTGGGGGACGTAGGGTGGCAGGGTCATTATTAGAGGCTGTAGGGGCTTAGGGAGTTGAGAGTGCTGGGCCGCCGTCCTCTTCCACATCTATGGTCTGTTCACACTCCGAGGATGAGGAGGAGCTGACTGACTGTGAAGAGGCCATGGGGCAAGGAGAGGGGATGGTACGGGCTTTGCATTCTTTGGCGTAGGCGGGGTAATCCTCTCCATGGTTGGCAAGGTGGGGGTTGATATGGGACAGCAGTTCGCAATGGGTTTTTCGTTGCCTCCCATTGGACAGGTGGGGTTCTCACACCGATGGGTGGCCTTAGTAAGGTGAAGTGCGCACAGGGGGTGGGACGGGTGTTTTTTGTTTGCAGAGGGGGACGGCATAGCCGAATCGGCACCAGTTGGAGTATTGGGTGCAGCGGTTGGCGGAGATTGCTTTTTCCAGTTTGAGGCGGCTGAAGTAGAGGAAGATTGAAGGCTTAAGAGAGGAAATGTCTCAGGGGTTAACGGAGACGACCACCAAAAGTGCTTATTTGGCAGTTCAAGTAGCTCGGTCGGGGTTAAGGTACCTGGCTGAGCATATCTGGACCTCTTTCGCGAAACCAATAGACTTCTTGAGATTGGAGTAGAGTTGCTCGTCGTCTTTGGGCATCTCATCAGTGGGGATGCTGTGTATGGCCAACTCAAAAGTGGTGGGGGCGAGGCAGAAGAGGAGCCTGAGGTTATATTATGTGCGAAAGGCTTGGTTGAGGCGGCCTGTAAGTACTTCGAAGTAGGAGGCATAGACATTAGTGGGTCTATAAGAGTCGGTGCAGGTAAGCAAGACAGCGCCTGGATCATTAACCTTGCCAAAGAAGCCCTTGGGCAGGAGGTAGTTGGAGTCCATGAGGGCATTGGCGATGATGTCTGGGAGTGAGCGAGAGATACACCCTGAGTGGGTATTGGGAGTTGAGGAGGAGCATGGTGGGTAAAAGCCTCTGGAGGCGAAGGACAGGGAGACTTTATCACCTTGTCGTTATTACTCGCGAACTCTGTTTCCTTTGCCTGGCGAGGCTTGTTACTTTTTCCTCTACCACCGGAGCTGGCCACCTGGGCGTAAGATGGTTGGTGTTTCGGTTTGTAATCGGGGTGCAGGGTAGCGTCCATGAAAGTTGACAAGTCATACCGACCAGCGCAGAATTCCTCTGACTCCCGGAAGTGGGGGAAGGCCTTAGGGTACAGCCCAGGGCTGCCGAACATTTTCCGAAGCCTACTATCATAATAGAGGGAGTGCAATAACTGGTCCGATGGGACGTGTTGGGGGGGTGGGGTGAGGCAGTGAGGGATTTTTTCAGGGGTTGGGGGGCACGTGGGCTAGAGGAAGTATCAGGTTAGGGTTCTTGTTCCATTTTAGCCGGCGGTGGGGGACGGGTAGGAGGGGTAGGGGTAAGGGCCGAGACCCTATGGGAGAGAACGTGGAGGGAAGCGTTGATGGGGGCAAGGTCCTCTGGAGTGACGGAGGTATTCATGACATGGGAGGAAGGGTCATGAATTTGTGTGTGAAGCTTATCGTTCTCATTTCTCAGATCATCGATTTGCTTGGTGAGGGTGTTAAGTTGCGAGTTGCTAGCTACGATGCCAGAGACAGTTGAGCAGAGTACTTAGAGGATGGAATCTTCGCCAGGGGTTATAGACTGGCGGGTGGAATTGGAGAGGTCAGGGACCAAGTTGGGAAGGAGGCGCAGTTTATCTCTTGTGTACACAAAGATCTCTACGAGAAAGGCCAGGGGAGGGGAGGGTCTGGGGACCAGAGAGAAGGACGGGGGGATTTGCGGGATCTGGGGCTGTTGGGGGGTCAAGCCCCACGATGGCAGCAGCCAGGGCATGGTTGCTTGGGGAGATGGGAGGTATTTCCTAACATTGGACGGAAGGGGGCGAGTGGTTGCTGGTATGTATCTCGGAAGCGTAATGGGCTGAAGTGGTTTTCTTGATATGTAAGGGGGGGAAAGTAGAGGGCTAGAAGCTTGGAGCTATCTATAGGACCTTTTTTCACTTTTTTTTCTTATTTTTTATATCATGTATTCATTGTTAGTTACAAGAACTCACATGTAGTGCTAGCTATGGCGTAAACAAAACCTTAATCCCAAAAACAAATATGAAAATAAAAAATCAACTACTCTTCTCTAAACTGTATCGAGTACTCAATACGTCACTATCCACAGTATAACATAACAAGAAACATCATCAACTATCCCAAGGAAATATTACTTAAAGTAAGGAAAAAATACTCAAATGTGCCTTGGAGGAGGGGAGCAAAATAAACCCACAGTTAGGGGAGAAAAAGGAAAAACCATAGAAACTGGAGAAGGTGCCCGTGAGAGAAACATATCAGGGGGAAAATTCATAGCGGTTGTTTGAATAAATTAAGCTAATGAAATCAGTAATTAATACGAAGACTAACGAGGAGTATCAGGGTCGACCGAGAGGACACCTTGGAGGAAGGGGGCTCTGGGTTCTGACTTGGTTTTGCATCGAAGAATGACATGGCTGAAGGTCTCGTCTTCCTAGCCACACAAAGGGCAGATGAGTCTCGACCTCCAATCGGGACCAGGTGGAGGGATGGGCCGCTAGAAAACTCTTTTGGGCTCTCATCTGGTGGATATGGCCTGCAGTGAACTTTCCTAGTCCCATGAACAGATGGGGTTTCAGAGTTAGAGGAAATCGATAGTATTCAGGAGGATAGAGGAAGGTCTTCCAGTGGTCCATCATCAGAGTGAGGGCGCACCTTTGCAGGGCTCTGAGGGTGGATCTCATGAGGGTATCGGAGGTGAGACGCATTAAGTCTGGGAGAAGCGACCCATAAATAAGAGGAACATAGGAGAGACCATCAAGCAGGGGGAGGAAAAGATGAGAGAGTGCGTCCATGGGGAGATGAGTGTGAACAGGGGGTTTTGACCAGGGAGACTGCCATAGCAGAGGCATAACATCCGGAGGGAGCTGAGTGCACAAGTACCGGTAGGAATCCCTAGCTCTCAACTTGATAAGTGCGGGGAAGGTCATAGCTAGCCGAGCTGCGGTGGGGTTCATAGTGGGTGGCGAGCAAACAAGTTGAAGAGTAGCCATGTATCTTTTGTGACTGAGGAGAACATGTAGTGGAGGAAGGCAGGCTTCCACAGCCAGGACGGAGAGTGTGGTGGAGCGAAAATAATTTATGACCCATCTCTGAACTTGACACCAGTGGTTGTCCATCTTGGAGAGTAGCCCTTGGGTAGGAATAAATAGGTCGGTGCCATAGGAAAGAATCGGAAACAAAAGGGAGTAGGCTAATCAGTGGCAAAGGTGAGGGGAGACGCCTGCCCCCAGGAAGGAGAGACGTCTTCCAGCTACAAAGGCGGCTTGAGAGAGAGCAAGTCTATAGAAGAAGTGAGCAGTAGAGGAGATATTTGGGAGGAACCAGTAGTCCAGCTATGTGAGTTGTGGCGCAGGAAAAATGACCTAGCCATCCAGGGCAATCGGAGGGGTATGTGGGGTACCAGCAGGATCTCTTTGGACCAGTGTGCACCAGTGTATGAGTTCAGTTTTCGGAACTGAGAAGCCGACCTTAATCTTGGAAGCCTTAGCTCTGATAGTGCCAAATGCCCTTTGGAGAAGTCTAACATTCGTCGGGTAGGAATTACAAGCAATAGTAAGACAAAAATCATAAACGAAGAAAACAACCAACCCCTTATAGAGGGGAACATGTAAACATAAAACATAAATAACAAATAACAAAGGCAAAATGGGGGACCCTTGAGGGGTACCTATAGTAACTGAGGAAAAAATACTAGGAGATTCTTGAAACAACAAATAATAGCGACAGTCTGTGAGAAAAGAAAACACCCAGGAAACTAAATAATTGTTGACCCCTTTTCTTCTGAGGAGGGAGCAGAGGATGGAGGTGTCGAAGTTGTCGAAACCATCTTTGATACCAAGGAATAAAGAGCAGACCTTGAGACCAGGATGTTGGAGAGTGCGTACAGAGTCCATGAGGGCGGTGCAGGTGTCAAAGGAGGATAGAGCAGGGAGGAAGCCACAGTGGTTGAGGGACACTAGGCCTTGAAATCTAGCTCCAGCAGAGAGGCAAGAGGTAACAATTCTCTCCAGGATCTTGGAGACTGTTTTCCACAAAACGCTAATGCGGAAGGAGGTTGGGGAGTCATTGAAAGGCTTGCCTTGTTTGTTTAGAACTACCCCATTTGCTCATTGAAGTGAAGCAGGGTGGTGACTGAAGTGAAGCAGGGGGGAGAGGAGGGAGACAAGAATATCCGGCGAGGTCTTATGGACTTGTTTCCAAATTCAATAGGGGATGGAGTCATGGCCTGGAGCTGAGGTGAGAGAGCACTTTCCTAGAGCTTCAGAGACCTCTTCCATGGTGAGATTCTGGGCATTAGCAAAGGGACAGAGAATTTAAGGTAGAGGGGGAGACTGGCGAGGAGGAAAAAAGTTAGCGAGTAGGGTGTTGTTAACGTCAGAGAGAGTGGAGGCATTGGGGAAAGTGGGAAACCTGGGTAGGGGTCGCCCTAAAGTGAATTTCTTGACTGTCCAGATAGACCTGGGGGTGGCATCTGCTAGGAGAAATCTCAAGTAGGAATTCTTTGCATTCTTAATCACTTTAAAATATCTCCACTTTGAGAGCCTGGCTGAGGCAATGTCTTGAGGTTCGTCAGAGTATCTTGCTTTTCTTGCTGAGGAGCGATGTTCACAGCAGAGTAGCGAAAGCAATGGAGACTACTATGGTTTGGAGCAGGTTGAGAGGTGAGAGAGGGGAGTGTGGAGGGCAAGAAGAAAGGTAATAGAGAGAAGAGAAGAATCAAACCAGGCCTTAAGGGAGGACCTGGTGGGGAACGAGAGCGGAGGATGGAAAGTAAGGTCTTTCAGGGCAGGGGAGAGAGAAACCCAGTCAGTAAGGAGCCAGTTGGGGGAAGGGGTGGGGGTCGCATAGCTATCTAGAGAACTCAAGCCCTGCCTTTTATATCGGCGCCTCCTCACATACCTAACCCTAGTGACTCATTCCTATGAGTCATGCGCTCCTATAACTTGAAGCGAGTCATAGCGTGAAATCCATCAGCCGACTCCTATGAGTCCACTGCGCAACATATCAAACTAATCAATGTACTTATAACTAGTCATGTGCCCAAAAGGGGTCACATGAGTGAAACCCATGACTCATAACTATGAGTCATATGCGAAATAAATATCAAGTGACCACCAAGTGTGGTCACGCATACAATATAAACATATAACAATACCAACTATAGCTCGCAAGTGCGAGTCATATTAGAGGAAACACAAACCTACTATTCATAACTGTGAATAGCATGAAACTAATTCCTTCACTAGTCACCGTTTGTAACACCTTAACACACTGGCCTGAACTAGGACAATTTACAATCGGCCAAATTTCTGAATTAATGATATGCCAAACATCTTGCCTCTTCCAACATTCTCAAAAGCTTAGTTTTCTTATTACCAGAGATTTTGAAAAGTCCTAGTTCTGGCCAGTTCATTAAGGGCCAGATTTTACGATATCAGAGACCTTACTTGGAAAGGTATATCTATTTTGCCTCAGTTTCTTTTTCGCCCCCTAGCTTCAAAACAAGGCTCACCAGAAAATGCAGCATTTCTCATACAAGGTACAGTGATAAAAAAGTAGCACTCTGCTTAACTAATGCTTCAGGGGCAGTGGTACACATGAGAAAAGAATATTCAGAATATAAAGGTGTTACAAGGCGGTCCTATCAGTTGTCGTGCAAAAGATAACCACTTGTCTTACTCGCTAAGTCTTTACTTGTGAAGATTTCGAGTACTTATATTCTTCAGTATTTCAAGGTAAACCCATAAGTCTCTTTACTTATCTTGCCCACCTTTCTAACAAGATAAGATCAAATGAAGTACTTCAAGATGTCATATATAATCAAACTTAGAATGAAGATATTTTCTATTCTCATAACATAACTCTAGATAGGAAATAACACTGAATGATTGCATAAAGAACTAACTATTCTCTGCTCGCACTCCTTATATAGTTCTTTCAACAACCACTTAGTAATCCAAAACTTAACTATAAGTCCCCATCGTGACTCATGTAAAAACATAACTTCATATATCTCAAGTCAGTGATTGATCAAATAAACTAAACCTAAATATATATCAGTCTTACTTATCTCATATATGAGATCCAATAACCGAATGTAGTCATGGTAAGAAATATCCAAAACTGAAAGGTATATAAGTAGGATATCTAGTGAAAACCTACAAACCATACTGGGTTTGTAACAATATATTTCCTCCCATGCTATGCAACTGATAAAGGAAAATCTGAGTTGGTAGTGTAGATAACCTCTCTTCCAGCACATTTGCCATTAAATCAAATATGGCAAGTATGTATTGGGGATGTTGCCCAAACCTTTAAACTAGTATTCTATTTAATACTGTCCTCATTTCAACTATACTTGAAGGTCTGATGGCCTATTTTCAAAATTAATACTTACTTGTATCTACATTTTGAGATATTACCTATCTGCTATATTATGCTATATGTATTATTTTCATCTAGCTGTGATAGTCAAAAAACTTAGCATTTGAAGCTGAAGACAATATGGTAAAGAGTGGTGGTTTAAGAGGTACTTCACTGCTACATGGTAACCTATTTTTAGTGAGTGAGTGTGTGTGGTTCAGTTGTAGTCTAGAGGTCTTATTTTAAAAGCCATGACCGGAATTGGTCAACTGATTTCTTAGGTGCTCACCCCATGTAGCTGTAAGTTTAGGGAATATAATCAGAAACACACCACCTTATCAGGTTATATGCTCCAGCCGCACGGGCGCCGTCAGGCTGTTGAAAAATACTGAAGAGGATATGGAATTAGTGGATAAGTTTTGGGATTAGATAGATCACAATTGGAAATATGATCCAGTGAGAAAGAGAAGTAGTGGTCGCACTTCCTAGGAATCATCGAGTGTACACTAAGTAGACAAGTTCTCAGGGCAGAAACCCTTCATAAGCTCTCATTGGTCCACCTTTAGGTATAACTACTACCAATACTGATAGTGGGATCTAGCGGACATACTGCTATGGCACATCACTATATTGTAATGAATTAAAAAGGAAGGTGACCTAGGTGGAGGCTAAGTTAATTAAAATGCACTAAAAAGTAGAAATCAGGAAATCTCAATAGATGGTGATGGCCGATTTGGCTGAATCTGATGGGAAGATCAAGCTATTTTACCATTTACCTCTACTAAAGTTCCTAAAATTCAGCTTTTCCTTATTTGTTAACAAACTTGACTTCACAATCTAGACTTAGACTAAAAGTAACAAACATTTTGTTATGGGTTTACTTTGCACTTTATAATATCAGATGGCAATAAACAGGAGAGTAAACACTCTATTTAATTTTCAATTCGCTAAGTACAGCACAATAAGATATCAAACAAGAGGCAGCAAAGTAAGTGAGAGCAAAAATCCTCAGAAATATAATCTGATACAAAACAAAACAAAGATCATATACCTCAGCTCAACTATTCCTACTTGCCCACTATATCTATGGATATGAATGCAAAGAAAAATAAGCGAGAAATCTCCTTTATCAGGTAAGATATTTGGTAAATAGAGTTTAATGAGACCACTTTTTATCTCAGATTCTGAAGAAAAAAAAACAAAAAAACAAAAACAAAACATATAAAAAAGCAAGACCTTACCGCTCGGACTAGGAAGGAAGTGAAATTTGATAGAGTTCTAAATTCTAAAGTACAATAGATTAGGGCAAGAACTAAAGTACGGGTACAAAAAGAACAGTCCGGCAACGCAATGGCAACCCTACTACCACTATAAATTTACTACCCCTACAACCACAACTACTTGAAATAAACTGAAAATATGTGTAGACATACAATAAATATAAGAAAAGCTATATGGAAAATTAGAAAACAAAAAAATCAATACTTGGTATACCATCCCCTTATATCTATGACAGCAGCAACTCTACTAGGTATAGACTCCCACAACCTTTCCAGAAATTCCCCTTCAATATCCTGAGTCCAAACCTGATTTAGAGCTACTGCCAGATGCTTTCTAACAGTTTCTGGGCCCCCCTTGGTCTTGTGGATGTTGGGAAAGTGCTGGTGTAGCTTTTCCTTCATCCTCTTCCAACAGTGGTCAATAGGATTGAGGTCAGGAGAATTGGCTGGCCATTCCATAACCTGTATGTTGTTTTCCTCAAACCAAGCCATGATATCTCTTGCAGTATGTATCCTTGCACTATCCTGCTGAAAGATAGGATCCCCAACTGTATCCTCCACCTCCTGCCAGACTTCAACTAAACCATCCTCTAAATCTCCAATATATACAAATCTATCCATACTCTTGTCAAAAATAGGAATGAGAGGACCCTTATTTCTGCCCCAAATACAAGCCCACACCATCAGCTTTACTCCTGGCCCCTTGGTAACCCCATGAATACAGTCTTTGTGCCACTTTTCTTCAGGTGTTCTGAACACCCATATACCCTTAGGATCCTTAGACTGTTCAACCAAGGATTTATCACTAAAGATAACTCCTTCAAAGTTTTCCTTTGTCTAATCCTTATACTTCATTGCCCAAGCTAGCCTCTTAACAGCATGCTCATCCTTTAGAAGAGCTCTTTTCCTAGCTCTCCATTTCTTTATATTGACTGAGGCTAAAGCTCTCTTGACTGTTTGGAGGAAGGAATGTGGTCCAACATCATTGCGCAATTCTGATAAAGTCTGGCGGCATTCCTTCTTAGACTCTCTGACTAGGCAGCGGTGAGTTCTAGAATCGATAATTTTGAGTCTTCCAGGTATAAGGAGGTTTTTCGCATCACCCCTCTTTTGGAAGGGGTTATGGAAAGTTTGAACAGTACTCTTTGGACGGTTTAAGAGCTCTCCAATCTCTCCAAAAGAGATTTTTTCTTTTCTCAGAGCAACTATTTGCCCTTTCTCAAACTCTGTAAGGTAGCCTGTCTTGTGTGGAGGCATTGGGGTTGAGGGGTGGTTGATTGTAGGAGTGGGGTGCTTTGAGGTGTCGCACGGTAACCACCGATCGTACGAATCCTTTTGGTCTAGTACTTTATAATGCAAAAAAATGCAGCAAACTTACCGGTACTCCTTCTACCAGTTTTCATCAATTAAGGAATTGGAAGTCCAAATTCATCATCTGTATTGGGAGAGTCTGTTTGGCCAAAACCTAGAATCTCAACAAAATATTCTTTATCAGAACTTGAACTGGAATCTTGAGGTACTGAATCCAGCCTGAAGTCGCAAGTACTTCGCCTAATTACCTCTTCAAACATTTCATCTATATGCTTTTTTATTGCATCTATCACTTCTGGTGGAGTTTTCTTAGACATTCTCCAGCCAACTCTTTATTCTCTGTGATAAGACGGAGTATTGATCATGACTCTGGGGTAGTATACCCCAAGGATGACAATAATGTCATGACATAATAAACAGCAAAGTTTTGAAACTCCTAATATCAGTTGCGGTGGACTTGGATAATACTTAAACGTATTCATGAATGCCACGGCGAGAGTGGAGTCACAATGTACACTAGCCTTCTGTTTGTGGAGTTTCTTCTTCAGAGCTTAGACCATTTTTCCCTTTTGCGACTTCAGGGTCCTGGACTTGTTTTCCTTGATGTTGGACTTTTCTTTTAGCGGCTTTTTTTTAGTCTTCTCAAGAGGTTCCTGAATTGAAGGGTATGCCTTGTGTAGCTTAGCATTGGGGACCCCACTCACCTCAGACTACTTAAAACTCACCTAAAGGTTAAGTACATTTAGGTAGTTTCCAGAAAAGCATAATATGATTGGTTTCGGTGGTTCAACCTGTATTAAAGTTAGTTATCATAGAGTATTCTTTATTTCAAAATAAAATAACCAACTTACCTGCCTCACACTAAGTTTAGTGATCAACACCTCATTTAACTTGCTAATTTCTATTACTGCAATTTTTACAGCAGAAAAGTAGTCTCTGAGCTTTCTCCTTCAGGAAAGCAACTCTCTTTCAATAATCAGTTCCGACTGCGATCTTTGGGAGAGGTACTAGCAAATAAAACTTGCATGATGAATAAGGTCTTTATATTCAACAGCGTTGAAATAACCACCTGGCTTCATCTTGATCAGAAGGCGTCAGAACCATGCTTTCAGAAATTTTGTGAGAGAGTTGCCAACCGGAAAGACATTTGCCCCAACTAAAACCCA
Organism: Tuber borchii; assembly: GCA_003070745.1. Taxonomy (NCBI): domain Eukaryota; kingdom Fungi; phylum Ascomycota; class Pezizomycetes; order Pezizales; family Tuberaceae; genus Tuber; species Tuber borchii. The sequence continues at coordinate 267,626 of NESQ01000040.1, forward strand.
GATCTTTTCCTCACATTCCTTATCTTAGATTTCAGGATCTAACTCAACTTTATCACAGGTATCTCCTCCATCTCCTGTCTCAACACTAGTGATATCTTGGTCTATTTTTTTCTCTTTTGTTTTGTATCATGTGCTTCGATTTCAACTAACTAGGGTACAAAGATTACGTGCAGCAGTAAGCTATGGTAAAGAAAAACCCTCTGTAATCCTCCTTGGTCCACCGGAAAAAACTATTATCCCAAGTCTCTATAGTGTGAAACCAACCATACATTCTCACCATGAAGACAAAAAACTCCTACCAGCTAAGTAGACAATAAGAATAAATCACTAACACAACAAGCAGAAGCCAACAGGAAAACCGGACCTGAAAACTCCTACCCACTAAAAATTCAAAAACAAGTCACAAAAGAAACCAAATTAATATCCCAGAGTACTCTAACAGAAGCCCGACCATAAAAGCCTAGCCATAACAAAGAAAAAGCTACACTGGGGGCCAGTAGACACTAAACCCAAGCACATCCGACATATTACTCTGTAACTCAAGGAGTTGACATTGTCCAAGGAGACAGTGCAATACGATGACCAAGCATAACTGAGGACTATAGCTTAGCCGAGCTACAGGGAAGGTGTGAACCCAAGAGAAAATGGCAGTAAGAGTGCCAGCCAATGAGAGTAAGTTTAGCTATAACCAAGCGGAGGAGGAGGAGAGGTAGACTCAACACAGTGACATAGGAGCTGAGGACTACTAAGGGGTCACGATTTTCCGCGATGCGATTCTACCGACCAAACCGCTCTGAAGATAGTGCAATACCAGAGAGCAGGGCCACCAGAGCCACTACTTCAGAGATTGCCTGAAGCTGACAACGACATACTGGTATCAGAGTGGATTGCCAACTGTGCAAGAGCTAAGCGAGACAAGCGAAGCAAGAGTTGAAGAGCAGAGAAAGAGCCCCTAGGTAAGGGATGCCAAAGCCCAAAACCATCACGGGGGCAGGTAGGGTGCAGCTCACTGAGTGTAGGGGTGGTGGATTGTGATGATAGTTTCTCATGTAGTTGAGATTTCAATCACCGGGTGTGTAGGGGAGATGGTTCATATAGTGACCTCTTGGTCTTTTTTTTTTTTTTTTTTTTATATCATGTGCTTCGATTTCAACTATCTAGGGTACGAAGACTACGTGCAGCGCTAGCTATGGTAAAGAAAAACCCTCTGTGAAAAGAAATCCCCCTCGGACCACCGGAAAAAACCATCATCCCAAGTCCCTCTGGTGTGGAACCAACCGCACGATCCCGCCGCGAAGACAAAAAACCCCTATCGGCTAAGTAGACAACAGAAATAAATCACCAACACCACAAGCAGGAGACAACAGGAAAACCGGACCCGAAAACTCCCCCTTGACATAAAACAAAAGAAACCACATTAATATCCCAGAGTACTCTAACAGAAACCCGACCGTGAAAATTCAGCCAAAACTACAAAACACAGAACGGGGGGACAGTAAACGCTAAAACCAAGCAAGTCCATCACATTACTCCGTAACTCAAGGCATTGACATCGTCCAAGGAGGCAGTGCAATACCATGACCGAGCGTAACCGAGGGCTGTGGCCGAGCCGAGCCACGGGGAAGGGGAAGACCCAGGGGAAGTGGCAGTAAGGGTGCCAGCTAATGAGAGTATGTTTGGCTGTAACCGAGCCACGGGACGAACTGAGCGGAGGAGAGGAGGGGTAGACCCAAGTATCGTAGGAACTATCGGAGACGTGTGCGTGTCTGACAAGGCAGCCTCGAACGAAACGTAATCGAAGAGAGCAGAGAAATCGACCGTAGCCTGGTGAAAAGTTTTCTCTTACTGCGAACCGTGATCCCAGCCGTCTGTAACATGGACGCGAGGGTGTTGCCGCCCGTGCAAATGCTAAGCGAAGACGCGAAACCAAAGTGAAAGGGTGGATGGGACAGGCCCTAAGAAACGGGTGCCCAAGTCCGAATCTATCATAGGGGGGGGGTGCAGCTCACTAAGAGTGCGTTTGGAGAAGAGGATGTTGACGATGATTTCCCGTGGTGTTGAGATTTCAATCGCCGGGTGTGTAAAGGAGATGGTTCGTGTAGTGACCTCTTGGTCACTAGTACCTGCTTTAACCCCTGTCTCAGCTACAGTCTCAGTACAAGAAATTCCAAAGTTAGTAGTTTCACCTAACTCTCTAAGTCAAGTATGGTGAAGGCCGCCTAGAACATGTACCTATGTGGATTCAAAATATAATGCTTATATAAGCCAGGTTAGGGGAGTGTTAGTTGAAAATTTGTGACTTGGAGGTCATATGTTCAATCCATCTCTCCAGCTATGCATTTCACTTATTTTACAAAGTAATTATATAATTATTTCTAGTTACATCGTAGGATATTATACAATAAAGTAAATAATTAGCTTTAGATATAGTTAAACACTCTCTCTCCTTTACATCTCATCTTTACAATCTTCTCAGATGGATTCTCTAGATGCTATTATCGAATCAGGCTCTCCACCGCCTCTATCTGCTAGTCAGACCAATTCACCTCGACGATATAAACAACTCTCTATGAATAAAAAAATAGTACAATCAAGGGCTCCACGGAAGAAAATCAAGGCAAGTCAGATAGTGGTATGAGCCCCTGTCCATTAGTAGAATTAAGTTGTATTATTCATTATATTGAAGGCTAATACAAAGAAACTGTAATTAGAATAGTCAGTGCCAGATAAAAGAGCCAATACCAAATGCCTTACGAGTTAAGAAATTCCATGAAAAGTAGGCTGCAATAAATGTAAGCCCTGCAGTCCCAGCACTAGCACCACTAGTTGTTACAGCTACGCCAGATCAACTGCAGCCAATCAGTCTTGATGAGGAAATTCGTCTAGATCTTAAGAGCTGGCCGCCATTAGCAAAAAAACAGCCTGCCCCCTGTGCCTCATGTCGTTGAGTTTTACATTTTGGCATATTGTGAGTCCTATGATCGCGATATTAAAAATCCCGTTAGTTTGACTAAAGAAGATGATATTAATTCTGTTTTCTGCAAAATTTGAGCAATTTTTATTAACAACTCACGGACCTTTTACATACCGAAGTTGAGAAATTTGAGTTCATAACATAAAACTTTGTAATGTAAAATGACTATGAGATATTGATAAAAATAGCTCATATTTTACTAAAATTAAGATTTGTATCTGATTATTAGGGGATACAATCGGAAGCATCATGATTAACCGGAGTCACTCGCAATTAGCCAAAACGTAAAACTCAACGACATGGCTCACCATGAAGCACAAAAGACAGACTTTTTTTTTTACTGATGGCGCCGTCGAATGTTTACTGCGAAAGCCTCTCCAAGACGTTTGCAAATCCTGTAGGAGGCATATACAGCCATAAAGAAAGTGTCCAATTCTAAAGGGAATACAAATCACCAATCCAAGGGCCTCTACTTTAGATATCACTATCAAGTGTATCAATTCCTGAAGCTGCAATTGCAGCAGGAGCAGAAGGTCCTCGAAGGCCCCAATTTGTTTTCTGGACTGACAAGTCCCATTGTTCCAAGAAAATAGTTGGCACAGAAAGTGGTTGAGGGAGGTGGGTGGGGCAGTCGTGTCTATAATCGAACTTTGGCCAATAAGGTGCCTTGGGTGAAGCATCGAACCATTCCTATGTCTAGTCAAGGGAAACATATCAAAGTGATATTATTGTTGGAAGATCCTGATACAATTCTTACTGTTAGATCATATATTCTGCAAGTTGGTGAAAGTACGTGTTTCCTTCTTTTATATTTCATATTCAGGACTGGTTATAAAAGTGAGTCTATTACTAATAATAGATTATAGAACTCACAGCCTTTGGATTGGTAAAGGCAATTGCAGCCTACTGGAAAGAATCAATGGATGATGATGATATTACCAACCGGTCTGTAAACAACGTAGCCCGTGAGGTCCAGAGGATGATAGGATCTAGAACTGGAAGAAGGTGGCTACACAAACTAGGCTTTAACTATAAGGAGCATCAAAAAGGAGTCTATAACGACAGACATGAAACAGAAGATGTTAAAGCATACCAAGACCACATATTTCAGCCACAAATGTCAGCCTACCAAGACAAATTCCTACTCTGAGATAAGAATCTCACTGAGATTCCCAAACCTTTACATCTATCTGGTATTATCCAGCCGCTGATTCTGGTTACCCAAGACGAGTGTGCATTCAATTCCAACGATGGACGACATTATATCTGGGTCCATCCAGAGCACCAGCCTCTACAAAAGAAAGGTTGTGGTCAAGGACTACATGTTTCTAACTTCCTTACACCTATAGGATGATTGGGAGATAGAGATGCTTGTGTAATAATAAAATGTGGAGGTGATACATGATGGAATGGGGATCAACTGCTTGAACAAGTAATTGGCAAAGCAATTCCAGCATTTGAGAGGCAGTTCCCTGGATGTAAAGCATTATTTGCTTTTGATAATGCCAGAAATCATCACAAGTTTGCTGATGATACTCTGCGAGTTTCAGAAATGAATCTTGAACCGGGTGGCAAGCATGCTAAACAGATGCATGACACCTATGTGATTGATGTCAATCACTCTGATGGTGGCTATATTCAATCTCTAACATTGCCTGATGGAACACCTAAAGGGCTACGAATTGTTCTCACCGAATATGGCTTATGGCCTGCAAACGGACCACGATTTCGTATACAATATTCTGTTAGAACAAGGACAGGAAAGTCAACAAAACTAAATCCCCGGTGCTTGGATGATAGAACCTGCTGTGCTCGTGCACTTTTAGCTGCTCAGCCAGATTTTCAAAGTCAGAAGAGTCAGATTGAGGAGGCAATTTTCAAGGCAGGTCATGAGATTATATTTTATCCTGCCTTTTATTGTGAACTAAATTTCATCGAGTATTTTTGGAGATCTGCAAAGTATTATACACAAGAGAGATGCGAATATGATTTTGAATCATTGAAACGCTTAGTTCCAGAAGCTTTGAGCTCTGTTCCAAATAAGTTAATATGGAAATACTGGGTACGTACTAACAGAATCATGGATGCTTATCGTTCTGGTATTATATATGCCTCACCAGAGTATGAAAGTATGATTCATAGGAGATATCGCTCTCATCGTCATGTAAGTAACAGTCATAGAAACTAATATAATTAAATACTAGTATATCAATTTTTTCTATATTATTACTATTATAGATTCTGAGTCTGAATAATCTATAAATAATGATAAATAAGAATATATCTTACATTCATCTATAATCCCAATATAACTATTTTTCCAACTAAACTCCCCTAACCCAGCTTATATAAGCATTATATTTTGAATCCACATAGGTACACATTCTAGGCGGCCTCGACCATACAACCTTTTTTCACTGGGGAAACTATTTTTGATTCGCAATTTTCCATAATCAGAAAAAGCAGTTGCCCTGTTTTTTGACTTGTGGAACAATTAGGATGTATCAGCATAGTACAAAATTCATCTACATATTTTTCCTCGCCTTTAGTACAAGGCCGATTCTTTTCAAAGAATATTTAGATTTGGTTAGGTTTGACTATGCTGAGAGAAATAGCTATGATATCTCCTGTCCCACTAGTTACCAGTAAGAACGCTAGTAGGTTTAGCAACTTTAAATACTTTTGGGTTAGGGAGATGGCTGGGGGAGAGGAGTATGAACGATACTCATATTGGTATGCAATCGTACTCAAGGAGTAGATTAATTAATCCATTGTGGGTGGTATGTCTATGGTCAATTTTTTCTTCTTCAATCTGAGATTGATCAGATAGAAGTGAAGCGAGAGGAGTTGAGAGAATGAAGGTTAGAAGGCCGGGTTCAGATGTAAGCAGTGGGTTCTGCTTTTTTCCTTTTAGCAGGTTAGGATAGGTAGATGTTTTTTTTTTCTCTCACAACTTAATACCAGGTGTGGAGGAAGAGATCAGTTGAGAGAAGGGAATGATAGTAGGTGAGATGGCTAGAAGGTAAGGTTGGAAGAGAGGTAGATGGTAGGTTGAATCTGTTTTTTTTTTTTGTTTTCTTTTGAAGCACTCACTACCAAGTAATGGGAGGTGATTGGGGTTGTGGTCAGAGAATTGAACAGGAGGGAATGATAACGGAAGAATAGATGGGTAATTAGGGGGGGTTTTTGTTTTTTTGAGTGTTGACTGCGGAATGATAGGGGAAACATGAGGGGAGAAGAGAGAATGACGGTAAGGAGAAATGCTAGATGGTGGAGTCGGGATGGGTAAGATTAGCCTTTTCTTTTTTATCTTGCGTACTCGCTATCGAGTGAGGGGGAAGCAGGTGAGAAGGCTAGTTGATTTTCCGGTAGGCAGGGGCACCGAAGATACAGGGCTAAGTATAACCCTAAATTGGCATACGCATAGACTTGAAACTAAATCTCACACACGAGCGAAGATGTTAGCGGGACAATACAGGTGGCTTAAAAAAAATGGGAATTTTTGCGCATTATTACCAGCACCTGAAAGGTTATCAGTGCTGGAATTTTTCAAAAATTATTTTTTTCACCCTTAATGTAATTTATCACAACATATTTCTCTACTTTTTGCTGTCAGTTTTGCCCCTCCCAGTTAGAGAGTCAATATCAAGCCCCTTTGGTGGCAGTGAGGGAAGAAAAAATTGAGAATATTGGAGACCAGTCAAACTGGCGACCATTCCGAAACTAATATGAACAACGAGTTTAGCACTGAGGCAAAAATAATTTTGTACACTAGTCATTGCTTTTCAATTTCTCTCACTGTACTTTAGGGATATAGATACCACTTTTTCCTACCGAGTATAGAGGCGAAACTCCACTTCTCGAGTCAAGAACTATAAGCCATACTCTACTATATTCTCAGCCGAATATTAAAGCCTAAGGGGAACACCATGCAACACCTAAGCTAATAAAAGTAGAACCTTGGGAAAGACAATCTGCTCTATTGATATTCAAGCTATCCTGGTCGTCCTTGCTTTCGACAAACGAATTTTGAGAAATATCAATTCTAGAGCAAACAAGCGAAAATCCAGCTCTGTAGATAGCAGCCACTAACATGGATAGTGTGGTAGTATAACTAAACCTCTTATTCCTCACAATCAGTGTTCCCAATAGGCCAGGCCGGCCAGGCCGATGTAAAGCCGGGCCTGGCATATGGAAATTCTCGGGGGCCTGGCCTGGCCTAAGCCTATAGTTTTGGAAACGCCTGAGCCTGGCCTGGCCGGGCCCGCCTATAGGCCGTATAGGCCTAGCCTAGTCCACTCCTGGCGAGCGGCTATGCAGTTCTCGGCAAAAATGTATAATAAATGTTCCCTCATTACAAAATAACGTTAAAAATACGAGAACAATCTGGGTTATTAGGAAAAAATACTAGGGACAGTAGGTCAAGTGATTAAATTAATTGTAGAAAGCCGAAATCAGAGCGAAAAATAGTAAGATTTGACTGCATTTGTGAACTGAAAAGGCGGAGGAATCAAGATGTCCTAAAAGAAATCTGTTCTCAATGCTAATCACAGGGCCTACAGGCGCCTATCAGGCCTCATAGGTTTTGGCAGGCTGGCCGAATTCGGCCTAGAACGGCCTAGGCTATTTCCAGCGCGGCCTGCCTTGGCCTGGCCTGTTGGGAACACTGCTCACAATACATCCAGGCAGGGAAAACCTGTAAACAAAAAACAAATTTAATGTATCTGCGATATTAGCTAAACTCTGTTTTTGCTATGCTCAAATCTATCGAAGCTATGCGATTAAAATCAAGTGATGAAAGAAATAGCAAGCATGAGCTTATTTAGAGAAAATGTAGTCAATTTTCTCAAGCTAAGTACCTATCACCGTTATGCAGTGTTCCTCATCCTCCTTATAGATTCATAAAGCAAATCCCACATTGAGCTGTCGGTGGAATCGTCATCCGAATCATCATCTGAATCATAGGCAGGAGTTCTCACACACTCGATAAGGACCTGATTTATTATATCCTGCAAGCTCTTGCGCATAGCCTTCACCACTTTCGAAGATGCTTCCGGAGGTAGTGTCCATCGAGACCTTGGCTTACCACTACATGGTGGAACATGAAAGGTGATGTGGGGGTAAGAGTCATAGACGCTAGCTAGAAATTCACGGCATAACCAGCACTGCAACTTTGATATTCCAATTTCGAGGATTGTTGGGACCTGAGAACGAAAATGAGACTTAGCAAATGCTAGTGCAAGAGAGTATTCACAGTGGATATTTGCTTTCAATGGAGCTACGGGGGCCTCAGGAAGCTCCCTCATTCCACAATATGTCATACTCAGATCTTCCCTGGTAATCTGAGTGGTGCCATTATCTTGTGCACACTCATTAAGTATAGCAAGAAAGTCCCCCGAGAACTGATGGTCAGGCGGTGGAGGGATGATCTGTTTTAAAATTTCTCTTTGTCAGAAATCGATTCAGACATCCAAGAGAGTAAGAAACTCAACCACTAGCTTACCTCTTTAATACTAACTCCACACCCATGGCGTGAGTTCTTTGCAATCTCCATGATAAGGATCGAAATAGCAGCATAGTAATCTCCCAGCTTTCTAATTGGGCGGAGTAAGGCAATATCGAGGATGGAAGGGGCTTGAGGATCCCATGTCAGAAGGTAAGAAATAGTGATTGCCTCACTAACAAGACATTTATTTGCTGGCAAATCAAAGCAAGGGTCATGTTGCAAGCTGCTCAGAAGGAGCTGAAACCATCTCTTCAAGAAGGTGGCTAGGGAAGAGTCAAGAGGGAATCTCTTAGTTCCGACAAGCTTTCTGATGTTTGCATCACACTGAGTAGCCCCGGGATTGTAATCTACTCTTTGCCGTGGATTCAAAGTAGTAAAGGAAAAGTCATCTTTTTTAGCCAATGCTCTTAGTGGGTTACAAAGCTTGTGTAGCCGTGCGATAATCTTATCTTTGCAATTGCAAAGAACCAAATTGAACAAATTAGTTAATTTGGTATGAGTGGAGGACGTGGGATTGGTTGCGGTTGCGAATAGTTCGGTGATGTAGCCTGTTTCGTCAGGTGTGCAGGGACGATTCTTTGAGTAGCACAGCTCAATCCATTGGCCAGCGGTAGCATGCAGGAACACTGCAGCAACGTCGCCAGAACCCTCAGTGATAATTAGGAGCCAGAGCAAGTTGAGCATTTTCAAGCGCTATCCATTGACCTTCATGATGGCTGCACTAGTAGGTCGTCGCTCAAGAGGATAATAATGGTAGCAAACACCAATCTCACTGAGCGCATAAATCATCTGATCTATGGTTGGTGTAGGCATGATGGATGTCCCTCTAATGGTATTTTGATCGGACACTAGCGGACAACAGGTGATGTGGGAATGGCAGGATAGTGATCGTGAGGAGAGGTGATAAATCTCACAAAATTGAACAAAAAAGGCTGAGCGACAAAGGTCCACAATGCCAAGAAAGAATGATATTCCCGCTCCTCTTTTGAGCTGAATTAAGGTTGGAAGGGTGTGAGTTCTCCTCTATGTGTGACTGGGGAATGAGGTCAATGATGTTTGCCGAGCATGGCACACTACTCTCCGGATCACTCGGCGCAACAAGTGTGCTTTTAAGATGTCTAGTAACAGTGTCTACCTTTCCAGTCACAACTAATTATCATGGTCACCTGATTTCCTGACCCCGTTTCAATCACAATTAGTTTCCGATTGTTAATGGACTCCTCTCTACAAGGGCATAATAGTGCAATAACCCACATTCTACCAAAAAGCCCCAACCCGATAATAAACCACAATCTCACCTTCACCAGCGCGATAGCCCCTCAGCCAAGCCATCCTAGTGGGAATACAACTCTCCTTAAGAGCCACTTATCTTAAAGGATGCTAACGCCTACGATATATGAACAATTCTATCCACAGCCAGACTCCACTGCACCACTGCACCAAGCCGTTCATTTAGGAAGCCACCGCACCATTAAAACCCTCTCAGAACCCACGTTGCTGTCCCCCAACTCCCGCACCACCCTGCACATAACCGCTACTCCTCTCTCTTCGTGAACGAGCCAATTCCTACCACCTCACAACGCAGACCCTACCCTCCAGGACCTTTCCAAAAACACTCCACTAGCATTGTATGTGTTTTGGAATAATCTCCCAAAAATATAACTCCTCCTAAACTACACTCTCCTCCCCATCCACCACCACCACAACTACTACCAACACCAGCGCTCTGGCTAGCTACAGAGACAGGAGCCAGACGATCGACATGCAGAACTATTACGGCTGTACCCCCCCTCCGCCTCTCTACAATGCACTACACCATCCCCGAAATCCACAACTTCTCTTCCGCAGGTGTAAATTCAAGTATTCTCATCAGCAAGCGAGAAATACCCCTGCACTACGTCACTACATAAATGCCACCCGAATTAGTTGACTCATCACTCCGACGCTCACCTCGCGTAGCCCTAAATCCAAGGGAGAATAAGCGAAGCACACGGCTACATTGGGCTATTTGCTGTTGAAGGACGCTGGGGCAGACATGAGGTTAGTCGGTAAGTACGGAGGCTAGCCGAGTTGTGCTAGTAGCAGCGATCAGGTGAGGAAGATAAGTGGTGATAGCATTCCTTGCGGATAATCGAGTGTATGGTGGGTAGATAAAGTACGGGTGCAAAAAGAGTCGTCCGATGCCCTTTTTGCACTAAAAATTGACATTTTTAACAAACAATTCTCAACACCGCTTATATAAAAACACTTAAAATCTTTCCACTAGCTAGGGAATGACTATCCATTCAAACCTCTGCAAGTAGAAGTGTAAGGAATCAAAGCTGTCTTCAGTGTTCATGAGTGCGTCAACAAGTGTAAAAGTGACTTAAATTTTTATATGGGGCTCCATACAAAAAAGTACATGGCAACCAATACCTGATACTTAAACGACCCTTTCTTCATCATTTCATAATATTTAAGGATTCTGTAACTTTCTTCATGTTATCTATAGGTTTGCTAATACAAGGACAAATTTTCGCTGATTCTCATAGACATTGGGCAATGAGAGAAGGTGGTGAAGATGGGCACTTTTGGTGTAAAAATGTCATCGAGCGAATCTTTTTGCCCTAGTACTATAGTTCCTCCACGGGAATTGCGTATTCATAGGATCTCACTCGTCGACCTCTCTATACTAATACTGTACATGGCCACCTACGCAGGTAGCATGATGTAGCAGAAATACCTTTGCAAGTCGTTCTAATGTATTTTAATGAGCAGTGGATTAGACGAGGAAGCGAATCAACAGATATGAATCTAGACAGTGGGGACCAGGAAATCCCAATTGCTACGAGTTGCGATGGGGAGGGGATTTAGAAGGGTAGGGGATATTTCTGATATCATATAGTATATCACGCTGCATTTGGTCTTTTTTTCTTTTTTTGAGCTAAATTCAGAGGTTTTTTACCTCCGTAAACTTATAGTAAGGATTCGCACAAAATCCAAAAACAGACCCACTTCTAGATCTAATCTACCTCCAACTCCCGCACGTTACCTCTGACCAGTCATGAGAACTCTAGTTCTCATTCAGTGAATTCAATCAAAAAAATATTGCTTGCACCTTACAAATAAGCAGCGAAGGATTTATCCCACAATACCTCCATTTAGAAGAAATCCTAGAATAAAAAAACAAAATCATTCTAGCTACGACATGAGAGAGGCACATTTTCTGTATGTCTAAATCTATGCCATGCAATTAAAACCAAGGGATTAAAGCAATAGCAAGCAAAAGCGGATTAGGAAAAATTGTAGTCATTTTTTCTCAAGCCAAGTACCAGTAACCGTTATGCAGTGTTCTTCATCGCCCTTATGGATTCATAAAGCAATCCCACAATGAGCCGTCGGTAGAATCATCATCCGAATTAGAGGCAGGAGTTTTCACTCACTTAATAAAGACCTAATTTATTACATCCTACAACCTCTTGCGCATAGCCTTCACCACTTCTGAAGGTGCTCCCGGAGGAAGTGTCCATCTAGATCTTAGCTTACCACTGCAGGGTGGAACATGAATGGTGATGTGGGGGTAGAAGTGATGGAGGGTAGCTAGAAATTCACGGCATAACCAGCACAGGAACTTCGATATTCCAATTACGAGGATTGTTGGGACCGGGGAATGAAAACGAGACTTAACAAATGCTAGTGCAACAGGGCATTCGCAGTGGATACTTGCTGTCAATCCAGCTACAGGGGCAGCTACGGGGGCCTCAGGAAGCTCTCCCATCCTACGATATGCCTTGCTCAGATCTCCCATGGTAACCTCAGTGGTGCCAATATCTTGTGCACACTCATTAAGTATAGCGAGAAAGTCACCTGAGAACTGAGTGTCTGGCGGTAGAGGGATGATCTGTTTTAAAATTTCTCTTTGTCAGAAAGTCATTCAGGCATTTAAGAGAACATGAAACTCAACCACTAGCTTACCTCTTTAATACTGACTCCACACTCATGGCATGAGTTCAACTTTGCAATCTCGTTGATAAGGACCGAAATAGCGGCATGGTAATCTCCAAGTTTTCTAATCGGGTGGAGTAAGGTAATATCGAGAGTCGACACGGCTTGAGGCTCCTGTGACAAGGTAAGAAATAGTGATTGCCTCGCGAACAAGACTCCTATTTTCTGGCAAATCAAAGCAAGGGTCATGTTGCAAGCTGCTTAGAAGGAGCTGAAACCATCTCTTCAAGAATAGTGTTGTTCACGAGCCGCCAAGAAATTTCAGGCTGAGTAGCCACGATACCCCTGCACATTGCTATTATCATTCAACAACTGCATATCGCAACTTGAAAGTATATACAACTAGCCAAAGGACCTTCCCACTATGCCCAATTCCAATTCTACACGGGTTTTCCTCTATCTCTTCCCGCATTTCCACCTCCGGCTCAAGTCTCTTGGCAGTTCTTGGTGGCTCGAAGGAGGCTCGAGCCCACTAGGCTCGTGAACACTATTCAAGAAGTCGGCTAGGGAAGAGCCAAGAGGGAATCTCTCAGTTCCGACAAGCGTTCTGATTTTTGCATCACACTGAGTAGCCACGGTAGCCACGGGATTGCGGGTGCCTCTTGGCCGTGGATTCAAAGTAGCAAAAGAACAGTCATCTTGCTTAGCCAAGTCTCTCAGCCGGTTACAAAGCTTGTGTAGCCGTGCGATAATCTTATTTTTGCAATTGCAAAGAACCAAATGGAACAAATCAGTTAATTTGGTATGAGTGGAGGAAGTGGGGTTGGTTGCGGTTGCGAATAGTAGTTTCGTGACGTAGGCTGTTTCATCAAGTGTGCAGGGATGATTCTTTGAGTAGCACAGCTCAATCCGTTTGCCGGTGGTCGCATGCAGGGACACTGCAGCAACGTCGCCAGAACCCTCAGTAACAATTAGGAGCGAGAGCAAGGTTACAATTTTCAATCGCTGTCGATTGTCCTTTGAGATGGTGGCACTGGTAGGTGGTCGGCCAGGAGGATGATAATGATACCGTAGTAAAGACCAAGCGCACTGAGCGTATAAATCATATCATCAATAGTTGGTGTTGGCATGGTGGATATTCCTCTCAATTTTCTTGGACAGTAGCAGACAAGAGGTGATGCGGGAATGCCAGGAAAGTGATCGTGCGGGAAGGTGATAAATCCACACAATTGAGAAAAAAAGGCTAAGCAGCAACCATCGTGTCCCTCGACAATGATGAGAAGGAAGCGATAGCCCCGTTCTTTCTCCGAACCCAATTAAGGTTGGAGGAATGTTAGTATTCGTACAAGGGCATGACGGTGTAATAACCTACATTCTAACGAAAAGCCCCAACCCAATAATAAACCACAGCCCTCCTTAAGAGCCGCTTATCTCAAAGGGTGCTAACGCCGACATGAAGGATTCTTTCCACGGCCGGATCCCACCGCAGCAAACCGTCCATTCAGAAAACCACACCATCGGAACCCTCTCGGAAAACACACTATTGACCCTCAACTCCGGAAGCATATTCGACAACACAACCTCCGCATCATTGTTACCCCTTGCTACTCCTCGCTCTTCATGAACTTGCCAATTCCCACCATCCCACAACGCAGACCCTACTCTTCAAGGCCTTTCCGGAAGCACTCCGTTAGCATTATGTGTCTTGGAATACCGTCCCAACAATATAACCCCTCCCAAACTGCTCTCCTTTCCCCATCAACACCACTACTACTACCAACACTCACCCTCCAGCTAGCTGCAGCGACAGGGACGTGGTGATCGACATACAGAACTGTAACGACCGCACCCCCCTCCACCTCTCGGCAATACACTATACCACCCCGAAATCCCGTATCTTCTCTTTTCCGCAGGTTCAAATTCAAGTATTCTCATCAGCAATGGAGAAATACCTCCGCATTACCCTACTACATGCACGTGACCGGAATTGGTCGACTTATCGCTTAGGCACACATCCGGTGTAGCCGTGAATTTAAAGGGTAATAAGGTGAGCACGCTACTTCATTTGGGCTAAACCCCATTGAAGAACGGCGGAGCAGACATGGGGTTAGTCGTCGGTAAGTTTAGGGCTGGGTGAGTTGTGCTAGTGGTAGCGATCGGGTCAGGAAGATTAGTAGCATTCCCTGCGGATAATCGAGTGTGTAGTAGATACTAGTAGATGGGCCCAAGGTTGCGCATTCACGGGATCTCACTCGTCTAACTACTACCTCTTGATATAACCACTACCCACATACTAGTCCCGCACATCGTGCACCAATTGAGATTTCCCGGTCGCTTAAAAAAATTTCTGCCAGATCACGCTACCTAGAGGAGATTTAGAAGCACAGGAGATATTTCTGATAGCATATCATGTTGGATTTGCTTAATTCGGAGGCTTTATTTTGTCGAAATTTCTATAGTGAAGATTTGTACAAACTTCACAGATAAACAGATTTACTTCTGCATCTAATCCACCCCCCATTCCTGTATGTTCCTTCCTTCTACTAGTTATGAGAACCCTTGTTCTAGCCCAGCAAATTCCGTCAAATATCATTTACTCCTCACAAATGGGCAGCACAGGATTTGTCTCACAATAACTCCAGTTAGCGGAAACCATTAAACGAAAAACTAATCCATCTCAACTACGAAATTAGCGAGGCTCTTTTTTCCATGCCGAAACCTATGCCACCCAATTAGAATTAAATAACGGAAGGAACAGTAGGCAAACCTTACTTGGAGAAAAGGTGGTCGGCACCCGCTCAAGCCGGATACCTATCAGCAGTTACGTTACTGCACCACACCGCTACATACACCCGATCCGGATCAGTCGCCTTATCGCTCCGGCGCTCACCCCGCATAGCCGTAAATTCAAGGGCTAATACGAAGAGTACACCACTCCATTAAAATACACCCTCCGACCGCGTGGGCATTTTTAGGCTGTTGGAGAACATTGGAACGGAAGCAGGGTTGGTCAATATTGTGGGAGCTGGGTGGTGTTCGAAGTGGTGGTTACCTATCGGGCACCAATGCCATGGTACTTGTCGGAAATAGCTTCCTAATGTGGTGCTGTGTAGCGAGACCTCAGATAGAGATCCGGAGGTGCTTGACTCGCGAATAGACCTCCGGTCTAGTGGATATATAGCAACCACCCTTAGACCATGGGATGAGATAGTTAACAAAAGGAATACACACGCGTTCTATCTATCCAAAACATCTTTCTCTCTATCTCTATATTTCAACAGTACTCATCTCGTGCCAGCCTACTCCAAAGTTACCCTCTTGTGTTTGCTTCCTCGCGCTGTCACTTAGGCTTCCTTTTCCTTTTTCCTTTTTCTTCCTTTACTCTTAACCTCAATTCGAACATCTCCTCGCTTCTCACAACCATTCTGTGCTCGCGCCCTGTGATATTTCCAACAGGTTGTGGTAGTGGCAGGGATCGGATCAGGAGGAGAAGTGGTGGTGGCATTCCCAAAGGATAGCCGAGTTTACCGTATAAGTGGCCCTAGGAGTAGAACGCGTTCATTGGATCTCACTCGTCTACCTCTGCCTATAAACCCGCCACAGCCCCCTCCCCCCCGACCGACCCACCACCCGCTAGATCTACCACGGCACGCAAAGCTCAATTTAAAACCAAGGACCTGCAGATCCATCCACCTCAACTCTATCTAGCTATCGCATCCTCAAGAGCCTAGTCTGACTAGTGCATTCGACAACCCCGGATGAAGCCCGGAAGCTCTGAGCTCAAAACCGTTAAAGTGCCGACGAACACAGTTCGGGGATCTGCTCTGGGTACCATATTATGCTCGCAGATAGCGGCTTCAAGACCGCATGTGGCATAGCATATCACCGCACCATCACAAGCCTGCCTGCCTAATCCCTGAAGGTATCTATACTCACTTTCCCGCGTTTACCGTACCCAGCCATTCACCTACTGGATGATACGCCGCTGAACCACCGATACAGACCTTTTGCTCGAAGAAATTTACAATTTATCCTATGACACTTCCGATTAGATAACTTACTAAACTGACTAACTCGCCTCAGCAAGTCTTCAGTTGCAGGGATGGACGTTAGGTCTAGGGTATGAACGTTTTCCCAAACCCCGTATCATAGGTCCATCAGTCGGAATCAGTCCTTCAACCTTCTCTGTCTCGGTGCCACGGCAGGAATTCGGATTAGTTCCCTAACCCAGGGAGGTAAGAGTTCATACCTAGCTAAGGGGGGGGTGGGCTGTGAGAAATTCTTCTTGGAGAGAAGAAAGAAATTCCATCACTAACGAACCTCAGAAAAACAATTAGGCTCCGTTCGGCATATCACAATATAAAAATATGCCATATTTCTGAAAACAGTATATTTCTTGATATCGAAGCAACAACAATGCCAAAGGGAATTTTTAAATCACAGAGAGATAGCTAATACCTCTCTATATAATGTGAGTAAAAATGGGGGCAAGAGAAAACCTGACTATTACAGAGTAGGAGAAAGAGCAGTGTCGCAAAATATAGAATGTCTTGTCCTACAATATTTCGCAACATCATCCCTTCTGCTACTCTGCACTGGTGTGACCTATTCTTGCTCCCATTTTTACACACAATATATGGACAGGAATTAGCTATATCTCTGTGATTTAAAAATTCCCTTTGGCATTGTTGCTTCGATATCAAGAAATATGCTGTTTTCAGAAATATAGCATATTTTTATATTGTGCCATGCCGAACAGAGCCTTAATTAAATACTCAAGTAAAGCCACAACACTTTAATAATAACGCTGATAATTATGACAACCTCAATGAAAATTTAATGGCAACCCAAGCTAAACAAACTCCAAGCCCAGCCTAAACCCTCACGCTTATCCCCACCCCAAATGCCAAGAAGTAAACCCCTTCGAACCAAGAAAGGCCCTCGCAGAAGCCAAAATCACGTGTAATCCAAACTTGGAGCAACGATACGATATGTATACTGTCAGTCCATACACAGCACGTGAACATTGATATTCCACTTGCAAGGATTTTTAGAACTGGGGACTTAGCAAATGCTAGTGCAAGAGAATACCCGAGCGGGTACTGGCTTTCAGTGCAGTCACGGGAGCACCAGGAAGTTCTCTCATTCTATGATATGCGGACAATCTGTCTTAAAATTTCTACTAGTCAGAAAGCGATTCAGGCATTTAGGACATGAAACCCAGATACATGGGCAATCACTCGGTTGAACTGCTCTAGTTGAGTAGCATCACGTAACACCACACCTTTTCCACCATTACTAGTCGATCAGCTCCCATAATCCTTGTCTTGCCACTCAAGATTTTCCAGCCTTTTTCGCTGTGAGCTTCACCCCTATAGGTTAGGCAGCCACACACAACCACACTCTGGATGGAATATTAAAAGTCTTGGGAAAGACAATCTGCTCTAATGATATTCAAGCTAGCCTGGTCGTCCTTTCTTTCGACAAATGAATTTTGAGAAACATCAATTATGGAGAAAACAAGCGAAAATCTGACTCTGTACATAGCAGCCACTAACACAGATAGTGTGGTGTTATGACCGAACCTATTGTCCCTCACGATACATCCAGGTAGGGAAAACCTGTAAACAAAAATCAAATTCATTGTATCTGCAACATTAGCTAAACTCTGTTTTTTCTATGCCTAAATCTATGAATGCTATGCGATTAAAATCAAGTGATAAAAGGAATAGCAAGCATAAGCTTATTTAGAGAAAATGTGGTCAATTTTCTCAAGCCAAGTACCTATCACCGTTATGCGGTGTTCCTCCTCGTCTTTATGTATTCATAAAACCCATCCCAAAGTGAGCCGTCGCTATCGTCATCCGAATCATATGCAGGATTTATCACAGACTCGATAAGGACCTCATTTATTACATCCTGCAACCCCTTACACATGGCCTTCACCACTTTTGAAGGTGCTCCCGGAGGAAGTGTCCATCCTGATCCTACCTTATCACTATAGGGTGGAACATGAAAGGTGATGTGGGGGTAGGAGTCATGGATGCTAGCTAGAAATTCACGGCAGAACCAGCACGGGAACTTTGATATTCCAATTTCGAGGATTGTTGGAACCGGGGAACGCAAATGAGACTTAGCAAATGCTAGTGCAAGAGAGCATTCGCAGTGTATAGTTGCCCTCAATGCAGCTACGGGGGCCTTAGGCAGCTTTCTCGGTTCATAATATGTCCTATTCAGATTTTCCCTCGTAATCTCAGTGGTGCTATGATCTCGTGCACACTCATTAAGTATAGCGAGAAAGTCACCCGAGAACTGAGTGCCAGGCGGTGGAGGGATGATCTATTTTAAAATTTCTCCTTGTCAGAAATCGATTCAGGCATCTAAGAGAACAAGAAACTCAACCACTTGCTTATCTCTTTAATACTGACTCCACACCCATGGCGTGTCAACTTTGTAATCTCCTTGACAAGGACCGAAATAGCGGCATAGTAATCTCCCAGCTTTCTGACCGGACGGAGTAAGGCAATATCGAGGATGGACGCGGCTTGAGGCTCCTGTGCCAGAAGATAAGAAATAGTGATTGTCTCGCTAACAAGACGCTTATTTTCTGGCAAATTAAAGCGGGGGTCATGTTGCAAGCTGCTCAGAAGGAGCTGAAACCACCTCTTCAAGAAGTCAGCTAGGGAAGAGTCAAGAGGGAATCTCTTAGTTCCAACAAGCTTTCTAATGTTTGTATCACACTGAGTAGCCACGGGATTGTGGGCTACTCTTGGCTGTGGATTCAAAGTGACAAAGGAAAAGTCAACTTGTTTAGCCAAGGCTCTTAGTGGATTACAAAGCTTGTGTAGTCGTGCGATAATCTTATCTTTGCATTTGCAAAGAACCAAACTGAATAACTCAGTTAATTTGGTCCGAGCGGAGGAAGTGGGGTCGGTTGCGGTTCTGAATAATTCGGTGATGTAGGCTGTTTCGTCAGGTGTGCAGGGACGATTCTTTGAGTAGCACAGCTCATTCCGTTTGCCGGCGGTAGCATGCAGGGACACTGCAGCAATGTCGCCAGAACCCTCAGGGATAATTAGGAGCGAGAGAAAGCTGAGCATTTTCAAGTGCTGTCCATTGCCCTTCGAGATGGCTGGATTGGTAGGTCGTCGCTCTGGAGGATAATAACGGTAGTTAATACCCATCTCACTGAGCGCATAAATCATCTGATCTATGGTTGGTGTAGGCATGATGGATGTTCCTCTAAAGGTATTTTGCTCGGACGGTAGCGGACAAGAGGTGATGTGGGAACGGCAGGATAGTGATCCTGAGGAGCGGCGATAAATCCCACAAAATTGAACTAAAAAGGCTAAGCAACAACAGTCCACAATGTCAAGGAAGAAGTGACACCGGTATTCCCGCTCCTCTCTTGAGCTGAATTAAGGTTGGAAGCGTCTGAGTTATCATACCGAGGGGTTCATTAAAGGCCAGATAGATGAAATCTCTGTTCGGATAACTAAACAACAGTAGGATAATAGAGCAAGAGGTCTGTGTGTGACTGGGGAATAAAGTCAACGATGTTTGATGGGAATGAGCACCCTACTTTGCACATCGTATGGCGCAACAAGTGTGCTTTTAAGATGTCCCATAACACAGTCTATCTTTCCAGTCACAACTATCATGATCACCCGATTTCCTAACCCGTTTCACCACAATTAGTTTCTGACCTATAATGAACTCCTCTCTGCAAGGGCATTCTACGAAAAAGCCCCAACCCAATAATAAACCACAGCCTCACCTTCACCCGCGCAACAGCCCCCCCCACCAAGTCATCACAGTAGGAACACAACCCTCCTCAAGAGCCACTTATCTGAAAGGACACTAACACCTATATGAAGGATTCTTTCCACGGCCATTTTCCACCCCACCACGCCGTTCATTTAGGGAACCACCGCACCATTAAGACCCTCTTGCAACACACACCGCTGACCCTCAACTGCAGCAGCATATTCAGCGAAACTGTCCTACTCATCACTGCTACTCCTCGCTCTTCATGAACGAGCCAATCCCCTACTATCTCACAAAGCAGAACCTACCTTCAAAGACGTTTCCGGAAGTGCTGCGTTAGCATTATATGTGTCTTACAATAACTTCCCAATAATATAACTCTTGTTAAACTACACTCCCCTCCCCATCCACCCCCACCCCCACCATTACCACAACCAACACCAGTGCTCCAGCTAGCTGCAGCGATAGAAACAGGGCGATCGACATACAATAACGGCTGCACTCCCCTCCACCTCTCGGCAATGCATACACCGCCCCCGAAATCCCGCATCTTCTCTTTTCCGCATGTGCAAATTCAAGTATTCGCATAAGCAAGGGAGAAATACCCCTTAACTGCGCTACTACAGTACATACACGCAACCGAAATTGGTTGGCTTACCGCTCCGGTGCTCACCCGGTGTTGCCGTAAATTCAATAGATAATAAGGGGAGCACACGACTCCATTGGGCTATATGCTGTTGAAGAACGCCGGAGCAGACACAGGGTTAGTTAGTAAGCGTGGGAGCTTGGTGAATTGTGCCAGTGGCAATGATCCAGTGAGAAAGAGGAGTAGCGGCAGCATTCCCTGCGGATAATCGAGTGTATGGTAGGTAGGTGAATCCTCCCGAGGCTCGTGCATTCACAGGATCTCACTCGTCTACCTATATACATGGCTGTTGAAAAACGGTCCAAAGATCAAGATATATACCGGAAACATACACGTGCGAGAGATGCTTAGGTTCATCATTCCATCTTAAAGGGCCGGAAGGGCCTACTATTTATACAGTGAAATAGCAACATATATGCACTCTCTACGTATAGGAGTACGACATAGCCGGTCATTCTCCCTACTGTTTCCTTTAACTTCTCTTCCGCTGCGGGTATCCGAAAGCTTATTTTCAACAATGGCTACCAGGTAGCGTGATCTAGCAAAAAAAACCTTTACGACACGCCCTTCTAATGCATTTGAACCGAAAGTAGATTATACGGGGAAGCGAATCAATTGAAATGCACCTGACAGTGGGGACAGGGGGAATCTCGGTTGGTGCGCGGTGCGATGAGGAGATTCAAAAGGGCAGGAGATATTTCTGATACTATAGCATATCACGTTGCATTTGACCTTTTGCTTTGAGCTAAATTCAGAGGTTTTATTTTGTCGAAATTTCTATTGTGAGGATTTGTGCAAAACCCACAGATAAACAGATTTATTCCTACATCTAATCCACCTTCCAGTCCCCTCCATTACTTCTTTCTACCAGCAATGAGAACTCTGTCAAATATCACTTACCCTCACAAATGAGCAACAAAGGATTTGTCTCACAATACCTCCAGTTAGGGGAAGCCCTTAAATAAAAAACTAATCCATTGCAGCTGCGTTAGCGAAGCAAACTTTACTTGGAGAACATGTAGTCAGCAGCCGCTCAAGCCAGGTATCTATCGCCAGTATGGGCTCACCATCATGGTGTGTTTAAATTCCGGAGTCAAAAGCCAGAATTCGTTGGTGCGTCATCGGATGGAACGAGATCTGATTCTGGAGTTTTTACACTCCCGGTAAGAACTTGCTCTATGCACCCCACAACCCATTGGGCATGGCATTCACCACTTTTGAAGGGGCTCCCGGAGGAAGTCTCCAACCAGATCCTAGCCTATCACTGGAAGGTGGAACATGAATCGCGATGCGGGGGTAGGAGTGGTAATAGGTAGTTCGAAATTCAATGTACATCACCGGTAAGCAAAAATTATAAAGAAAAAGGGCACGGTAATATTCCTGACACATACCCTACACGAAATGCCATAGTCATTCTCTGTTTGCTTATTTTTCCCCTCACCACCATGTAGTATATCTACATTAGCACTTCTATTCCAGTCTTGATCGGACCCCTTTCTATTCCATTATCTATCGCAGTGTTTGGTCGCACACATTATCCAGATCTACACCAGTTGTAGCCACCTTTTGCAACATATTTTTCCACCTTGCTAATGAGGTCTCATCCAGGATTGCGTTGGTATTTAACGCCAGGAGCAGAAACCTGAGAAGAATGTCAATTAGTGACCCAAACTCAGAATAGAGTTACTCCCCTCCGAAGTCTTTTCGAAAATTGTTCCCATAATATCATTTTCCAGATTTTCCGCTATCGAGTCCGGATCTCGATCATCGTTACTGCCCGTCTCCCGACTTAAGTATTGAGCGATATCTCCTTGGTCGGGTACAATGTGTATAGCCCCCCCCCCGTAAGATACCTGTCAAGTTCGCCACCAATGTGCGGCCTCCCCCTCAGTAATAACCGCGCATTCGACGCTTCCCGAATAATCTGTTGTAGCGTGTGGAGGAATTCTAACCAATGCTAGGGCAGTAACTCATCCATTGCGTCGACGCAGATATATACTCGCCCGAAAGAGCCGACTATTTTAGCGAATAATCCCGGCACCTCCGGCAGCCGGAAACCTTTTCCATCTTGATTTTCTGAATTTCGCCTAAAATTCCCAGTCAGAAAAAAAATTCAGGCATCTGAGTGGACAGGAAACTCAACCGCCAGATTACTTCTTTAACACTAACTCCACACTCACCGCTTGAGTTCAGCTTCGCAATCTCCTTAAAGAGGATCGCAATAGCAGCATAGTAATCTCCAAGCTTTCCAATCGGGCGGAGTAAGGTTATATCGAGGATGGACGCGGCTTGAGGCTTCTGTGCCAGAAGGTAAGAAATAGTGATTGTCTCGCGACCAAGACGCTTATTTGCTTGCAAATCAAAACAAGAGCTATATTGCAAGCTGCTCAGAAGGAGCTGAAACCATCTCTTCAAGTCGGCTAGGGAAGAGTCAAGAGGGAATCTCTCAGTTTCGACAAGCTTTCTGATTTTTGCACCACACTGAGTAGCCTGGGGATTGTGGCCTGCTCGGTTATTTCTGATAACTGGATACTAATGCTCCCGAACACGTGAATTTCGAAAGGTTAATTCTCTTGGTAGGGAAATGATTGTTCTCCCTTTGTGTAACACACAAGCCTACTTGAGACCGGATCACAATCACGTGAATGGAGTGAATAGAAAAAGATTGGAAAAGACTCACGAGTGCACCGAGGGGTGAGCAATCGCTCTTGACTGTTTGTTTAGCCAATCGTAATGGCCCGAGCCTAATGACCACTCTCGAAAGACTACTCAGGTATCGAGAGGTCGGGATTGAGGGTATTGGGGGTTTGGAGACCCTAGATCATTAAGGCAGGGTAACTTCCCTAATAGACAGTCTCAACTTTTAGGATGACAAAGAACTATCCTACGACCCGACGCTCTTGTGCTGTATCGTTAACAATATATAATGTAGAGAAGAGAGCATGTGAATCGTGATTCTCGCTTTACGAGCTCGTGCTTCTCTTCCTTTTGGAATAATGTATGGCTTATATGATCGCATAATTGGGATCCTACCGCCCTCTAGGAATGGAATTTCGATGTCGCCGCCGGGAAGCGCAAAGGTCAGGCATAGCAGTGCCTGCGCTCTGGTGTACAATTCCCTATTGACCCCGCTTTCTCTCCGCTTTCCGCCCTCCATTAACATCATCCATTCCCTCAAAAAAAACCTCTTCAAAAATCATGAATCCATCCTCGTTTCCAAATCCCGCCCGCACCGGAAATACCAACTGCTTTAATGTCCCCAGCAGCAATAGCACGACAGTAGCGGACGAAAAGGCGCCGATTTTGGCATGGCTATCTCCTCTGGAACCCCAAGCACGTCACCAAGATATACGCACCCGACGGCTTAATGGGGTCGGAGAGTGGGCTCTACGAACACGGGAGTTCCTAAATTGGCGAAATTGTGAAGACTCATCCGTGGATCCAACTCTACTTTTTTATGGCGACCCAGGGGTAGGAAAAACCTACATAAGGTATCGTACGAAAATAACCCCGGTTAAAACTTCTTTCGTTGCTGACCAACCAAAAAATTAGTTCTCTAGTAATAGATACATTGTCCGACCAGGTCGTTGGGAAAAACGAGGCCGTTTTCTATCTTTATTTCGACATCCCCGCGCAAGATGAGCAGACACCAACAAACATGCTCGGTGGGCTACTCAAGCAAATTGTAGCCCGTTCGGCCGAAATCCCCGAAGGGGTCGCAGAGGCATTCCGGCAGTCAAGAGAAAGCATAGGCGGTAGAGGCCTTCGATTACCGGATATCCTAATACTCTTACAGAAGGTTCTCAACTCCTTTGACCAGGCCTTTATCTGCATAGACGCACTGGATGAATGTCTCACAAAGCATCGGCCGGAGCTTCTTCGGTCACTCAGATGCCTCATTCAAGGGTCACCAGGAACACGGTTGTTTTTCACGGGTCGGCCACACATCCGGACTGAAATTAGAAAGTGCACTTCCGAAAACGTGGCGACCGTACCCATTGTCCTGAGCACGGAAGACATCGAAGCTTATCTAAGTCAGAAGCTGGAGGGGGATCTGTATCCCGAGGCAATGAACAGCGAACTGAAGGAAGATATCATGAAAAATATCCCAGAAAGCATGTCCGAGATGTATGTATCAGCAGTTCCATCAATAATTACTGATGGCTGACAATAGAGCCCAGTTTCATACCGGTTGCCTTGGGTCTTGATTCAATCCTAGCCGAGACTACAATTCACTTGAGAAAGGAGAGGTTGAGGGAAATGACGAACGGCCAGGTATTAGGTGATGCGTATAGTGCCACACTGCAGCGAATAAATAAATTGGGTGGGAACAAACCGCAGGTCGGAATGGCCACTTTAATGTGGATCTCACATTCGCAACGGCCATTGCTTATAAATGAGCTCCGCGACGCTCTTGCAGTAGAAATTGGCTCCCCCGATCTAAATGCCGAGAATGTCCCTCTGATGCAAACAGTATTAGGTTGCTGCCTCGGTCTCGTTACCGTGGACGAGGAGGCATCGACGGTTCGTTTAATCCACTCGACTCTCAAGGAATACCTTTCCGCACAGCCGACGCTTTTCCGGGAAGCTCATTCAACCATTGCCGAAACGTGCCTAACCTACCTAAATTTTAACTCTATCAAGAGCCTTTCTCTAACGCTTACTACCGCACCTCCGGCTGTCCCCCTCCTCCCATATGCATCGAGTTACTGGGCAACCCATGCCCACCAAGGAACTACGGAATACGCAAAATCGCTCGCCCTCAAGCTCCTGGATCAATACCCCAATCATATATCTGCGAAGTTACTCTTACTAAACGACAACCAATGGCTACCGGAGCTTACCAGCAACAACTTCCCACAGGGATTTACCGGGCTTCATTACCTAGCATACCTTGGGGTGACAGAACTCCTAAGTCCTTTATTAGAGATGAAATCTTGGGATGTCAATGGCAGAGATTTCACCGGCAGTACACCGCTTATCTGGGCTGCCCGGAGAGGACATAGGGATACTGTGAAGTGGTTGCTCGAGCTGAACGATATCGAGACTAATCAGTCGGATGACAGAGGACGAACGCCTCTTTTATGGGCTGCAAGAAATAAGCACGAAGGAGTAGCGAAGTTGTTATTGGATAGAAAAGAGATTAATCCGAACTCGATGGAAAATGATGGGGAGTCACCTCTCTGGTGGGCTGCTTACATGGGGTACGAAGAAGTTGTGGAGTTGCTGATCGGTCGCGAAGGTATCAACCCCAACTTAGCGGGCAGGTATGGGCAAACCCCATTATGCCAGGCTGCTTATAGGGGACACGACGGGGTTGCCAAGATGTTACTGGGTCGGGAGGACATCAACCCCAATTTGGCCGACAACGATGGGGAAACACCCCTCTGGTGGGCTGTTTTCAAGGGGCGTCATGAACTAGTAAAAGTCCTACTCAGTCGGCACGATGTCAACCCCAACTCGGAGGGTAGCGATGGAGAAACACCGCTCTGGCGGGCTGTCATTGATGGGCGGCAGGAGATAGCGGAGTCGCTACTCACCCGTGAAGACACCGATCCCAACAAAGCGCGCGATGATGGACAAACACCCCTCTGCAAGGCTGCCGAAATAGGACACGAGGGAATTGTAAACCTACTTCTCAAGCGACAAGACATTGATGTTAACGCGGGCGGCAACGGTGGGAGAGCACCGCTCTGGCATGCTGTTATTGGGGAACATGAGGGAGTAGCGAGGATTTTACTGGAGCGGCGAGATATTAACCCTAACCCTACCGACAGCGATGGGCAAACACCCCTCTTTTGGGCCGCTGGAAAAGGATATGCTGAGATAGTGAGGGTGTTACTTGGCCGTGGGGATGTCAACCGCAATGCCACTGATAGTAAAGGACGGACTCCGCTCTCCTGTGCCACTGAAAGTGGATATACGGCGGTAGTGAATATTCTGCTGGGTCTGGAGGACGCTGAACCTAACCTACCTGACGGCCTGAACCAATCAACTGAAGAATAAATCTCGGCCAAAGTTCCAAACAGCCATCTCACACTCCGTATTCCTGGTGCGTGCGGCAATGGGCTATCGGTCATCGAAAGTGTATTTTCTCTGTCCCTTTCCTTCCTCTTACTTTCTCTTTTTCAGGTTCTTCGGTCGAAACAGAGCGGTTTCCTTTTTCTCTTATACTGAAATTTCGGCAAGTAGGAATATAAAATAGCGCAATGAAGTAGGGCACAGAGTAAAAGAAAAAACATGTCATTTCCTTACCTGGGATATTCCCCTCCACTCCGATACAAGGGACTTTTTCTATTTATTTTTTAATAAAAACGCAATCATAGAAAAAAAATATTAGCTGAGGAAGCCTCGCAATTCATTTCCTAGCATCAAAAGACACCCGTATCACGTCAGGTACTCAATTCGGAGAGGAAGTGGGGGGTGATATTCAGAGCGCGATATATCCAGAAATATATAATATAAAACACCTACAGTCCGATTAAACAAGAACAATTACAACATAGGCAACCCTGCTCGCTCGCCAGATATCACCATCGCTAAACTGTCCAAGATAATGCAGTACGATTAGGTATTCCCAATGTCTAACGTGGGTATAATAAAGGTTGGGCGAGTTTGTTTATGCTACGCTACCCGACGAGCCAAAAAAAAAAAGAAAAAGAGAAAATCCGAACATAGAAATCTGGCAAGCTAGATCCAGCGTACCGTATTAAAACCTAAATAAAACCTTAGTATCAGCCATACCCCTGACCGATCCCGCAGATAAGCTCAATCGCCAATTAGGACGAATAATACCTACACGGGCGCGCGCGTGATAACTATGCTTACCCCTAGAAAGCGTGGTGGATTTAATAACCAAACCTACTAAAGAGGCCAGAATATATTCTACCAGTAGAACACCCCGGGCAACAGTATCGGTATACGGTAGTCCAAGTTACCCTTCAAGCGCAAGGCCAGACGACGGTGGCTACTGGGGCTGTGTTGGTTGTTCATTCCATGGTTGTGTTAAGGTAGTAAGTTAGGTGGCAGGTATTATAGGTTTATGAGCAATACCACTCTTTGGCTATTATATTTCGAATGCGCGGTTGCGAATCTGAGGAGGTTTTGTACGGTATATAATTCGTTCGTTCAGTTCTGTTCCGTTCCGTGGCACCTTGTGCGGGCTTGCGGGGGAGGGTGGTAAATGGGTAGTTGTGGATGGACTCTACAAGAGTTATAATACTTTAAAATATTGTGAGGCAGGTAAGCTATGATATTATATCATAGCTTGTTCGTTCGCTGAGCTTTCCCAGTTCACAGATTATTATATCTTCAACTGCGAGAGGAAGTAGAGGATTTATTTTTTATCTTTTTTTTTAGGAGTTTACGGTGAGTAAGTTATGTTCAGAGGACGGAATTATAATACCGACGGAGATAATGTATAGACAGTGAGAGTTTGATCGGGGGTTGTATCATGTACCATCACCCGGTAATTGACAATCCCGGCGGTGATTGTGTCGCTGGTGCACGAATATAAATGGGCATGTTACGAACTATATTTCGAGAGACAAACAAGAGAGGAGATATTATTAGGCGTTCTAAAGTTAGGAAGAAAGGATAGATGTAAAGAAGACGAGGAACCACCGAAGGACGCCTAGGTTATGCAGAGAACAATGCAACATCAGACCCACGTTCTAAAGAGACGAACAGCTAGTTAGTTCGCAGCGTAGTGAAGAGCCCGGCTAATACCATCCGCGAGATTCGGTGTGGGGTGGGGGGCGTTTTCGGCGTCCTGTGAATCCGATGCTAGTATTACGGCTGGGCATCTATGCTATTGCGACGGGGGCCGTCAAAAGTGGCTGTATTGTCCTGTTCAAGTTGGGCATATACAACGGATCCCTTCGTCACCTAGGAACTAGATTTAGCTCCCCACAAAACAGGGAAGGTCTGGAAACGGGGGGATCTGCGAGGAGGGAAGACGTGAAGTGAGGAAGCGAGAAAGGTCAATTATATGCCCTTCCATACTACATATACATTACCTTTGTTTGCCTCTCGCCGGTCCACGCGGGGGTAAAAACAAGCTATCCACTTGGTAAGATGGAAACGCGCAATATTTCTCCGAGTGAGACACTTTGTGGAAGAGGCTTTAGTGAGCCTTTCTCATTTGTTCCTCTCTGAATGCGGAAGAGTCCTCTGGTCCCGAGCTGGGCCGTGGCACTCCCGGCGGTCAACCTCTTTCCGTACACACTTCTGGTTCAAGTCCAAGTTCGTTTCGTATCCACTCTCAAGAGACAAAAAAACCCAGCCCAATATATCCGTAGTCTGATAGCCGTAGGAAGGGCTCTCGTGCAATATTCAGCGTTCGAACTTAGGGTGATGCCGGAAAGTTATCGACACTTGGTCCGCTCGAAGGGTGCATTCCGGAGCCAGGAAGGCGACATATCAGGGAGGACCCCCAAGCGATCAACAGCGGATTGGACTGAACACAGGGTGAATATGGCCGACTCGTGGAAGGAGCCCCCCCCGCCCACCACGCAACTCCGTTGCCGCCCCCTCCCATCCGACAGAACCCTAAAGTAGACAGATCCTCAAGAGCAAACAAGAGGTCGTCAAGATACCAGCCGCCACAATAAACAGCCATCGCCACTACCACCAGCGACCCTCCCCCACACCCTTCATCCCAAAATTCCCCCGTAGCACCAAGCCCAACGAACATCCACATCAGGAGCGCAACCAGACAAGAAACGCGCATACCATCCAATGACCCGGTCCGGAATTGAAGTTGCCGCCAAGAACGCTCCGAAAAACAGCATCAACGAAGGCACACCGAAAGTCTTTGGCGGACACGAGAGTCGCTTGGAGAGATCCACGAGGATGGTCCTAGTACGGGGGAACGACGAATATTTATGATAAAACCGAGGGGGCTATATAAGCACTAAGTATTCACGTCATTCGACTGGATCTCCTCGCAGAAATTCTCCGGGCATGTGCATCACACGATAGATACTTCGAGTAAGAGCCAGGCGCTAGAGCAAAACCCCCTTTTTTTCGAAATTTCATTTCCTTGGCGAGGTGTTACGATTCTCGGAAGGGGGCAGTACCGGTGTGTACGGCAATGCCGGAAGGTCGTCCATAAGGACTCATTCGCGTGCCAGTTCGAATGGTAGGTTTGTGGGAAGGAGTCGCATCGCGCCGGTTCATGTCTGGGATGTGTGATACGGTTCGGAGGTGTTCATTATGGTACGCGGTGGCCCTCTTGGCTCACGGGGTGATTTCACTGCTGGCTTAACGAAATCTATTAACGAAGGTCGGTGCCGTAGAGAGAAAGGTGGTCTTTTTTTAGTTGAAGTCCTAAAGTGGGAGATGCTCGCTGGAAATTTTTTGGAGGCTGGTGCTTGTATGCAGGATACCACCCTTGTTCTACGGCACCCACTACTAGTACTCGAGCGCAGCAACACGCCACATTGCTCGAATACCACAATACCACACACAACAAAACTTCGCAAAACCCTAACCCTATAGCCAAAAGAAAGGACAAACCTCACTTTAGACCTAGTAATGAAACGATCAGAGAGCGCAGGCGCATAATTATTTCACTCCTTAGCAGGCGACGTGAATGTGTATCTATCAAGTTAGCTCTAACTACGCAATATGCGGGTACATTGGAACGGTCGATCTTACCCCAGCTAGAGTGGGGCTATTATCGGAAGTGGGGCTCAGAAGCTTTGCTAGGATACTCCCCCACAAAAGTTTTGGCAATCAAGGAGGAGGAAAGAGAAAGGGGAAAAATCACACTCAGGAAATAGAGAGTGGAGGAGCTCCACCGAGACCAAAAGCAACCGGTTCTGTGAGAATTATTCATGACAAAATATATCGTTCGATTCATCGTGCCATAGTAGTGTGATGTCAATGAACGCAATAAAGTTATCAGTGCTTTAAAGTTTGTATCTCCAGCTTCCGCTGAAGAACTAAAGCTAAAGGAGATCTCCTACATTTATATAGAGAACCGGAAATACCTGATCCAGAGCCTTGTGGCCAAAAGCCAGCCTACAATGGTTAGAGCATATAAAAAAACACCTATGCTGGAAGAACTTGTCTGTTGATGCCGGTCTAATGAAGTTTCTTGAGAAACCTCTAGCACCTTTCGCATGAGGTTGATGAAATTTATAATCCTCATGACGCTCTCTCCGGCAGGCAGTCCCTAGGACCCAGCCATACCAAAGCCACTGGTGTGCTTCTGACCACAAACTAGGAAATTTTGTACCCACTGGAGGAGGTGTGAGGACAACAGTCATAGGGTGTCACTCAAAAGATCAGGCATATATGATAGGTTGAAATTAGTTTCTATAATAATATTACGACGTGGTCCCCGAAAAAACGGACAATAGAAGCGTCCGGAGAGGATTTCGGGCACGCCAGACGTTACCCGACTAACCAACTGAGAAAAATAATTATCATAATATTATCATCCTGAGACTGAATCGTGTTGGATGCCCGAGATTGACCTCTACCGCCACCAAATCCAATAACGAACCGACCCTAACAACAAGATTTTTCAAAGAAAAACTGCTCTTCATGGAATTACTTAAAAATCAGCTGCCCACTAATTTCGTCAATCCGGTGAGTACTTCTTGACAATAGTAGAGGGGTATTTTGAAAGATTGAATATAGATGCAAATTTTTGGCAAGGCGCTACTACTTTTATATCCACGATATGTACTAGAAGTACCGTAAAAACTCGTTAAATCCGGTACAGTAGATCTCAGCGAGATAGTAGTACTAAAGCACAATAGGTTAAACAGTGCAAGTTAACAAAATAACGAATACCAGTTGATGAGATCCAGCAAGCTCAACCTCCCCAAGCTATAAGTTAACATGCCTGGAAAACACCATTCCTTCTCGGGATTTTTTGTCACAGATGGCGAAGGATAAAGGCCTGATCGCCGATACTAGATCTAACGAGTGTTTACAGTACTAATCGAAAAAAGGGTGAACGGGGGGTGTCGGTTTCCGGTATCTGGCCCTATATGTGTTCCTTCCCCGCGATCGAACATCTAAAGCCTCACACAATCTCTTGGCCATATGATGCATACGCGGGGTTCACTTGTTCTCACATGCTATGAGATGAGACTGACGACACAAAAGTGTCTTCTATGATAACCAGATAGCCGATACAGGAGCCACAGGCGATAGGGAACAGAGAAGACCCTTAACCATCACGATGACCGGCGGCAACAATGTAGCATCGGAAGTGACTTGCAGCCGAAACCGTGAGCCTCTAAGATAAGAGTCCTATCACGCATCCAAACTTATATGAGTGCGGGGGAGTAGGCCCCGCGAGTCAGTCCGCTCCTATGATCAAAGCGGGGAAATACTATAGGGAAGACCACCATGAATCAAACTCTACCCTTGTTGAGGGGGCCCAGGAGCCAGGAAGATCCACATCAGATACCAAGGGGATTATATTGAAACTACCCAAAAGGGGATTAGCTAAGTAGTAAATACATCAACTCCTTGGTTACACAGAACCTACCTTACCAAATTAGTCGAGGTAGAGTTCTCGTTCCCTAGCTCTACTACAACTCCCTGGCATATCAGGAACGATCCCCGATAAACATATTGGGTGCACTTTTCCAGCAAGTTCTAGCTCCGACAAAAGTAGAGAATGCGTTTCGGATGTC
Organism: Tuber borchii; assembly: GCA_003070745.1. NCBI lineage: Eukaryota > Fungi > Ascomycota > Pezizomycetes > Pezizales > Tuberaceae > Tuber > Tuber borchii. Next base: position 300,103 of record NESQ01000040.1, read on the forward strand.
ACGAGATATAATTGCAACCGCGGTCAAGAAATGCCCGACTGCATAATACTCTAAAGTTGCCACAACAAAAAAAAAAAAACTCCTTTATTTCAGTTAGTTCCTTTCTACATAAACAGGTTTGGCGAGTTTCCAGAGATCAAAATAACCGGAGCCTCTCCGCTCAGTACCATGCATCATCCCATCCAAGGCTCTCTCCGGATATTAATACCTCGAATATCCATCGGGCGGGCACACGGGCTCCCGGGACGCCGCCCAGGCTTCATTGTAGTCGATGCCTCTGCATAACCTCTGCATAAAATGCCCACCTTATTCCCTCCACTTTATAATACCCTTACGCTCAATCTAACCCTTCCGAGTCACTTTGTCCCGGCATTGTTGAAACATGCTCAATCCACCTAAACTTCATACTAGTCAGCAGCCTTTTGCTTGAACTCTGTTCTGTGCCACTGTTAGACCCCCTCCCCGAATCAGCGTCTTGGCATTAGGCAGCCCACGCCTACCTTGGAATAGCCGAATTGGTAGAATCACTCATTCCTAAACTGCTTAAGCATTACAAATATACCTCTTCTAAGACACTGCTAATCTACTACTACCTAAGCTAACCTCAGTCAAACGTCGCAAGGACCCACTCGCAAAGATTGCCTGCAAGAATCTATTGGGCTGCCCTGTCTGGTGCACCCCGGACCCACTAAGCCTCCACTCTTCTGATTAGGATGAAGTCTTGAGATTTTAACGGCAGAGATTCCCATAGGCGCAGTTCACTTTTCTAAGCTTCTCAGAAAGGGTGTACAGACGCGGTGAAGGAGCTACACGAGCCCAAAAGTGTTGATGCCGACAGGGAGGAGGGCGGAATGTGAACGATTGCGTCTTCCTTAGCTGGGTAGAAAGGTAGATGCAGTAGTCAAATTCTGCATATGAAGACGTTAAGTTCAATATCTGACAAGGAGTGACACACCCCACTTTCTCGAACAGAATTCCTAAACCAAGAGTAGATAAATCTAATGCCCGGCGAGAGGATATCAAGCCCATACCATTTCCGGTGACAAACAAACTCTGCCATCTTAGGCTACTTCATCCAGCAATGAAGGGGTAGTGAGTATCTGATCCGTTAGTCCCAACTTGAGAAGCCATAATAGAGCAAGACTACTCTCATAGCCGCCACGAAAGGACATGAGGGGGTAGTAGGCATTATACTGGCTAGAAGGGTGTCAACCCCGACTCAAGAGACAGTGGTGGAGCATGGTTGCTAGGGTGTGCAGCTTCGAGCAGATATGACCAAGTAGCAGCGCTATCCCTAGTTCGGGAAGACCAGAAGCCAATTTTCATAGCTATGCCGGAGAAACACTCCTACCTTGGGCTGCTTTCCGGGCACGTAAGTCATCATATCAAGGGCATTAATCAAGTAATTGCGAACCTCTTGCCAATCTACGGAGGGAGACAGTGACCCCGCGTTACAGGTTCCAAGACAGGAGTACTTTGCAGGACACCTACATCTGAATTACAGTTTCTCCCTCCCTTCCTATTTCGCATCTGGCCGATGGCTGACATTTCCACTTCGGATATCGTGCCAGAGCGCACGAGAAAGGTGGAGAAGAAAAAATAGAAGAGTCCTGTACCGCAGTAGTTTGTTTTTATGATGAAACTCTCCACCCAATCAGGCTATCCCTTGCATGTATTATTGCGGTCGATGATCTCGCACTCAAGTCCTATTTCCCGGTGGTGCCCCCCTCTCCATGCTTTAACCTCTTTCATTCTAACAGCTAGGCAATTCAACGAACAAGCTCAATAACAAGCACCGCCCCCCCCCCCACCCCCGCCCTAGCCACGAGGTTTTAGAAAAGCCACGAGCGGGGTCGGAGATAAATGGTTGGTTTAGTTATTGAAGTAGAGGAAAAAAGAGCCACCACTCGGCATATTATCCTTGCAGTGCCATTGGAGACGGAGGGCTTTCACCTCCGTGCCGGGACTTGAAGTATGCCATGATTTCCAGCCTGCGAGCCAGCAGCTATGAAGCAATCGCCAAACCGGCACTTTACAACAAAAGTAAAATTCCATACATCGAGTAAGCGTGTATAAGGTCGCTAACTTCAGGGTGCCTGGGCGGGTTTTCCAGACACAATGATATATAATTTGACAGGCAGCATGAGGAAGACACCGATGTATTGCTGTAGGTATTCAACCTGCCTACTATGAAGCACGTCACTCTACGAAGATGTCGAGAGAAGAGGAGGAGGACAAGAATCTAGAAATCACGATATCCGCCCCTCATTTCGAGCAGCAATCGGAAAGGAGTTCTCCTGCATGCAATATGTCCCCCAAAATGACTAATTCCCTCACCCACACACTCCTTGTATAATGAAATTTACTCCAAAGACTAATAGAAAGAAGTACCCGAGGCACGGTCCGTAACTTAAGCTAGTACCATGCCGAGAGTCCCCCTCAACACTCGGCATCTACCCATCAAAAGTATCAGGAGTGATCCCAAGTCTCACCAACAATAAAATGCGCTCCCTGCAGTAGTGAAAGTGCCGAACTTCTTCGAGTTTTAATAATTACCGCTGAGCACGGTGGGAATAGCGGGAGTCCGATCCGATGTTGCGATGGTCTATAATTGCTGATCCCCGAAACCGGCAGTACGGACTCAGAGGGCCCAGGGACGTCCAGGGATGTCCAAGGTGTTAAGGTGTGGTTTTCAACTATACAGTGCTCAAATCGATAGATTGGGGCAACATTTTCGAGATCAGTAAAGAGGCATGATAGGAGGATCACAAACCCTAATCTGACGAGTCGAGCAGAGAACCTAGCTAACGAGGGAAACCCAGCAGGTTTCTGGCAGCGTCTCTGTCAGGCCCTCAGCGTAGTTGGGGTTCCATTGTCCCAGACCACTCCATCTGATAGCATATCTGAGTCCCGATTGGACTCTAATATGGTGCCAGTAACTAGTACCTATCTAGCCTAGGGGGATTCGGCACGATCACCACTATGGGTGATACAAGCGACCAGTGCTTATACGTACCGTAAAGACTTTTGAGACTCACTACCCCTGTGAGCCTAAAACGGCTTAACTTGACAAGTTAAGGGAATTGCGTGTCCCAGTTAATGAGATTCAACACTCCCTGGAAGCTAATCTTATACAATGGCAGGAAAGCACCACCCCTTCTCAAGGCCTTTGGAACCCGGAGATTAGAGGCATGCCGGAGATAGCGAATCGCAAGAGTTTTCACGGCACTGCGTGTACTTGGCAATTTAAAAGGTCTCCGGGCGTTTTTGTGCCATGATAGGTACTAATAAATGCAAAGCGTCCGGAGACTTTTTAAAATGGCCAAGTACCCGTACTTGCTACACTCGATAATTAAGGCACATGTACCATACCAAAGTGACTGCGGCTCCTAGCGGAAGATTTCCGGCATGTTCGCAGGGTATTCTAGCTAATCTGGCTAACCAACCTAATCCCCTATGTCGGCATTGTTTTACTTTCGGGACTCCAACTCCAGACGAACAAGGTTTTCCTGCATAACTTACCCTCCCCTCCATCCCTCCTAGTTCGCTAGTCGACTCATGTCTTTAAGCTATAATACGGTATTGATTCCGGGAATTGGCTCTGTTCTGTTGGCGTTGGTAGGAGAGTGGGGAAAGGGGAGGCGAGTCCGGATTAATGATTTTCCGGTAACTTAACTATCATACTAGTTAACACTACCGGTACAGACATCGTTTTTATCGAGAGGGGACTACCTTGTGCTATTCAAAGTAATCTAAGATACACTTTACTTGCAACGATTTCCGCTAGTACGGATATCCGGTCAGTGAGTGTGATCGAGAAGTGTGGAACTCGGCGGTGTGCTGCGGTGCTGTCGCTAGAGTTCGCTCGGCGAGGAGAGATTTCGGGATGACATGGCATGTGCCAGCTAATTACGGTGCTGTTGAAGTCGGAAAATTAAGGGAGTCTAGGGCCGGTAGACTACAAGTTGTATACACTGACTAGATTGGACAGATAATGCCGAACAGTATTCCTGTAGCATCTAGAGAGCTTGGGTACATAGCTGTGATATCTTTAATAAAGTAACTAGGTCAGCAAGGCACCCCCGGAGTCCACAGATGAAGCTTTTGTTAAGCCACGCTGTATAGAACATCTAGTTCTAAAATTCCCCAGAGGTAGTGTCTCATGGATGCTTCTAGAGAGGAGGTTTTGTTTTCGATTGAACAGAGCGGATATCTAGGATGCTGAAGGGTAGATCTCTCGTACAGCCACCATTCATGAAACTAAGATAATTCGAGAAACTCTACTCTTAAGTGACCGAGTAGATTTCCCATCGTGTTTTTCCCGACACAACATCCCAGGACAATATTCTAACTAACCTTTTAGGACACAGTGGCTAACTTCCGCCTAATTTTGCATAGCCTACGATACTCAACTCAGTATCAAAGCCATCAGAAACATCACCATCGAACTAGCTCAGTAAGAACTTGATAGTCCCTGAGAACCCCCTAAACTCCTCTCCTTTCACTATTCCCAAACGGTCGGATTCGAAAGTAAGTAGCATGACACGGCGAACGCATGCCACACCCACCATTCAAGCGAACTCCCGCGCAATTTCTCATCATTGCCGCTCCCTTCTCCGCTACCGCCAGGAACACGCTTCACCTCTCCTCTCAAAATCACTCAACCTTAACCGACCCCTCCCCCTCCTTTTTCCAGCACAGGTGTACTCGAATTGTCTGCCTCCACATTGCCCATCGGATGGATCACCCGAATTTCGGTTGACGTAAGATCTACCTCTTCAGGAGGGTAAGAAAAGCGAACAAAAAGACCACGGAGGTTGAATGGTGGGGGAGGAGGAAGGAAGAAGGGAAAGCGAGCAGTGTTCGCTTGGCAGTATGAGCCGGCAGCTCTCTTGTCTTACTACGGTATGTATGGCTGGAGAGGAGGTAACCGGGTTTTTCTTGGGAAAAATCTCGGATGGAAAAGGTCTGGTGTGGTCGTGGTTGCGAAATACCAAACATTTCGGTTGCCTAGATGGCGGGGTAAGTACAGTACCTAGCACGGCAGTCTTTGGTGCTATTGCGGGCTACCAGTACGGTGCTGCACGGTGGCCGGTATGATACCTAAGATTTGGTGAGAACCCCTACAAAACCAAAGTATAGTACAAGTATTCTAGAGGTGCCGACAGCACATTACAGCGCACCCTCACCACGAGTCATCCATTGCTCCCTCATCCCCCCCCCCCCCTCTGAAAACCACTGCATTGCAATTTAATTTAACTCTCAATTAGGCACCCATACTGTAAGCAATAAAAAGCACCCAGTATCCCGGAGGTAGAGGTAAAGATAGATACATGACAGCACAATACAGCACATTGCAGTACTAACCCCCTCATGAGCTATAACCGCTACACACTCACTCACTCCCTGCCATTCCCGAGAACCACCCTACTGCAAGCTAACCTTCAAACGCCATGCCATGCAGTAAGGAGTCGATGAAAGCATCCCCCTCCCCCCTGCCTCGCAAAAATCCTGAAATCGGTGAGAAAATTACTATCGAACTTAAGTGAAAAAACCCATTCCATGCCAACCCTCCCTAAAGAGTATGCACGATTGGTGGTTTTTTCGAACCAGCAAGGGAGCAACGTTTCACCTAACTACCCCCAAGAAAAAACAATACCCTAAGAACTACAGTAGAATAATTGAGAATGGCCCTAGGATATCTAGAATTTCCCCCCTTTTGGATTAAGGGAGAAGACACAATGAGAAGAAAAAAATATATATAATAGACTTTTACTAGGGAAGGTAGCTCCAAGTCCCAGAGAGATTCTCAAGTACTCGAGTACATATTCAGTTCTTACGGAACCGGCGCTTTAACTTCCACCAGAGAGAAAAACCATAAAACCCAAGCACCGGTATATCTTTTGGAAAAATAGATCAGGTCCAGGCGTATTTATGAATTTTTCTTATTTTATTTTTTTTGCAAAGTCCTAGAAAAATATTAGTACAGTAGGCAGAAAACATGACATTGTAGTGCCAAGCAAGGTATAATAATTTAGTAGGCATGGTCCCAATACATCCTAACAGAACATCATACCACCCAAGCACTTTCCTAAAAGGGAGATCAACTACTATAACAAATTTCCAGTGACGCGGGCCGTCTATATAACTGTTTATACAAGTAACGTTCTAGAATTCGTCAGTGCCCCCAGTTCACTTCGAATTTTCTGTTTCTTTCTTTTTCCTTCCCCTGTGAGGTTTGTGTGAGTGATTGCAACCACTATTTATTACCACACCGAAATCTACAGCGCTCGAGTACTAGTACAGTACGGTAACCATACTCGTACTTGTACAAGTGCTATACAGCCTAAGGTAATATCCATACATATATATATAAAAATTGAAAAAAAAAGTAACATGAGATCCCGAGGTTCTGATTTGAGGGTACCGGTATTGATCAATTAAGTTTCATTGGCTAATCTCTGCTTTCCGAGTTTTTCTACAAGTACTCTGTAGAAGTACAGAAATTGCGGAAAGATGAAAAGAAAGGGGAGAAGATACTGTATATCTGCAAGTACGTAAACAAGCTCACTGCTGTGCACCGCGTCAGGTTTCCTTTTTGGGGGAAGTTATAATATTATTACGATGGCACCGGTGACAAGGGGGGTCAATTGGTATCGTGGGTTGCTAGAATTTACCCTACCCATGGTAGCAACATCAAAGACCGACAAAACCATCAAGCTTTACGGTCTATCCTTTGAAAAATTTTTCCCTCCATCAAAAAATTCGTGGGCGTGCTTCCCTTGATTTCGCTAGTTGTCTGCTGGTTTCGGGCCGTAAGGTTAATCTTGGCAACCCCACAATACCGGTATTTTGTAGAATGCGATATCATAATAAACTTAGACCACTGGATGAAATATCGTACAGTACATCCACCGCGGTAATAGATACCTATCCGGACCTCCGAGGAGAAAGAAAAACATCTCTATAAAAAAGGCATCAACACGGTACCTCACTCACTCAACTCTGGGAGTAAATGGCTCAGCGGCAGAGTGAGCGGAGTGAGTGGGTCTAGGACTTTGGCGTCTGTCAGCAAGCAGGAAAGGAATGGCTATGATACCGGTATACACTTTGTTCCCTCTTACTTGCAAATCCCCAACTAAACTAATCCCCCCCGCCCGCACTGCCGGAACCAACTCTTCAGGCCGCCTCGTACCCGAGGGGAATAATACCGGTACCTCTACGAATTCAGGTAAATTCTCCGCAGATTCCCAATGTCAGAAACGTTTTTGCTAGGAGGATTACCATAAGATGATCTCAATATACCCCCCCCTTCTAAACAAGTACTCCACAGACTCTCCAGCCAAATTTCCGTGAATTTCGGCATACGATCCAAGGGACTTTAAAGACAGCAGTAGTATATATAAAACGTAATTAAAAGCATTGTAATCCTTCCATTGTACACAGATCTCTCTCTCTGTCCCCAGACTTGTCCCTACCGGCATGCAGGCTCTCAGGATGGTGAAGGAGGGGACATATCTGGAGAGTCCACTTTGTAGATCACGCCCCCCCCCCCCCGCCGAACAATCCATTGCTGCCGTTCATCGCTTCCACAAATTAGCTGCTTCTTCAATTCCCGCAGCCACCATATCCAAATCCAAATATCAATCGTTATGTCCATAGAGAATGAATGGATTATAAATCAAGCCCACTGTTTAATTTCTCAAGAGTATTGTATTTCTGATGGAGTAGATGGAGGAAATTGCCTGCATCGGAGGTTAGGGAATTTGGAACTCTATCTAAAGTCGTTAAGGCCGGATTAAAACCCAATATCCTGTCCTAATATACTGTACAAGTACTGACTACCGGTAACCTCCCTCTTAATTTAGACTAGTATAGTAGAGTACAGTATCGCATTATTTGGGAAGACTGGAAATGGCGCTACTTGGCGATTCAGAAAGTATTCGGATGCATTGGCGTTATGATTCGAGGATTTAGGTGTAAGAGGGACATCTTGGCACCAATTCATCCGAATATTTTATGAATCGCCCAAGTAGAGCTGGCGGCCCCAGGTTGCCCTAACCTTCTATAATGCCAACCCTACCTCCTAACCCTACACGCTAGCACATAACACCAGCAATTATCACAAACTCGCTTACTGATCCCGATAGGTCATCACGGTAGTCTAATTTCTATAGTAGTCTCCACAAATAATGCGGTACTTGGGGTAAAATTAAAGGTTGGGACGGAGTGACATTGACACCCATGTTGCAACCACGGCTTTTGTTTGTCACACCTGCCAATCATTAATTTATGCCCAAGTACCGTATTATCGATAAATTTCCGAAGCTGTTTTGTCAGGAAAGGGCCAGCCTTAGCGTAGCACGCCATATTATGATAAGAGTTTGACACTGCAACGTAGAAACAAGCGAATATCAGATAGCGGATAGTGGCACTTTCTTCAACGGGGGGGGGGCACGACGAAAGTCAGTGGGTGACGAACAGGGTCAGTGATAATTATTTTTTTCATTAACTTATCATATTTTGACGAATTCACCTCGTGTCTGCTAAATACCCCGTTCGCCATCAGCCTGTATCCTTCCTGCTCCCGTTGGAGACTGTAGACACGCTGAATGTGCACCGGTGCCAATTGAAGTGATGCGATAGAGTGTGCCGATGGGGGTCGTTTGGTAGCCAGACAGAGGACAGGATGTTCCACTCCTTACTACGCTAGGAGAATAGAGCCACACTTTTTTGTGCAGGTGCTGTTACCCCCTGAATAGTGTTTTGTCCAGATAGGGCATTGATTTCTTAGGACTAGTCCATTAGATCTTATTAACTGGTATTCGTAATTTAGTTAACTTGCTCCGCCAAAAGCCTATTGCTGCTTAGACCCGTGAGATCCCCGAGAGTTTGCGAAGTACGGCCCGGTAGTACTTGTATTCGTAATTTGTCAACCTAAGCCTATTGTTGGCTAGCTCAGGGATTTTCCATAATGCAAGGCACAGGGGGGATCTTTTTCGAGCCAGACAGGACAGGGATTACTTCTCGGGTTAGCCTAAATTAACTGCTGACTAACTTTCTAGCTAGAACGATGCTCGTGTTGCAAGCCGATTCTAGATTTTAACCATTTTTTGCAGTATTCACGAACACACCCCCCCTGTTCATTGCCCCCCCCCTACCGTACTCGAGTGGGTCATGTTTTTAGTGACATCATCGTGAGGACAATGCTTACGACGGTGCCTCTTTGTTTTTCGCATCCATATTTATCGGAGCGGGGAATTTGACTTTGGTGGTGTTGGGTTGAGTGGAATGGATAGGATTTGTTTATGGATGAGATGAGGTTTCCACTCGATTTTGCGTCCGCAGGGCTGACTAGCTTGGCGATCTTTTGTTGCCGTTCCTGAATCCCAATCGTGCCTACGGATACATACCCGAGCTTTTAACACGGGAAGAACAAAAAATTAGAATGTCGACGCTTTTTATTCCATCCGGGCCCTTTTCCCCTTCCCCGACAGTGGGTGACATGATAACTAACTACGGTAGCCTTTAACTAGAGCTCTTTTTCCATCTTGTTTTGTTTGCCTCGGTGCGCGTGTGTACGAGTGCAGCGTTGGTATCGTACCGTACTCGAGTACCGGTACGAGTAGAGCACATACCAGTATCCCTACACCTCTTGCGAGGATTGCCGTGCGGTTTGGTGCGATGCACAAAGCTGGTGTGCGTGGCTGGCGTCACAGGATAAAAATAGATTTTACTAAGAAAAGAATCCGGTAGAGAGAAAGGGATCTTCCTCTCCGCAACAGAACGACTCCTTCCCCATCAACTTCCCAACGGCTCGGCCACGGGTGTGAATCGAATTTAGCTGCATCGGACTGCCGTTAGAGGATTTCTCGCGCATTGTGTACCCGTATGCGTGTGTGTGTGTGTGTGTGTGTGTGTGGTGGGGCTGAGAATGATGAGGATGATGCTGATGATGATGGGATTGCTTTTTTCATTTTCTTTTCTTGAACAAATTTTTTACTTTACTGGTCGGTATGTACAAGTACTGTACCTCTATGGATTACCTATTGTTGGGGCTAGTTAGGGAACTATTCCTCTCACTATGGATCCCGAGTTTCTGGTGGAAGGTTAAATGTTACGTTATCATACCGTAGAGGCGGTAGCTGACTAACTAGGTACTCCAGTGATGTTCTGGCCCCGCACTCTGTCGTGGAGGAGCTCTGGGATCCTGGGTCAGTGGGCGAAAGGAAAGAGAAAAAAAACCCACGTCCCTTCGAGTACAAGAACCTACTTTGGACGATGACGGCAAGTATCGTGAGGTTATGGTGTGGGCAATACAGTATCATGCTTTTCTGCGAGTACTTTGTCAATGTCATGTGGTTTCCTTCGCCTCCTCCAATCTTTGACCTTCATGGGGGGGGGCGCGATGTCAAAAATTTTGTAATAGAACTCGAACTCCGTAGAGCTAGTTCTTTCCCGGCTATGAGTGCAATTCTACTCCGTTACGCCTCTTCAAACTCTGGTCACATTCACGGTCTTTTAGAGCTGAGAGAGTAAGAAAAGAGCTCAATTTCGACGTTCGGGATGGGAAAAAAAAGAATCCACGCCTTATTCCCTTTCACATCACCCCCCCTTTTTTTTTCTCATTCTCACTTCCCCTTCATTTTCTTATACCTTTGCTAGGAGAAGGAAGCGGATGCAGTATCGTGAGATTGTCTCAGGTGGGGACACTGTTGATACATGTCTAGTTGGAAAAAAAAAAAGGACAAAGTGTATAGGTAGGCGGCCAATTGTGCGGTTTGCATTAGGATCGTGGAGATGCGAAGGGCCTCGTGGTGTGTGTAAATGTCTAGTTTTTGCCTGACCTGGTGTATGAATTGACGAATGGTTGAGGAGTGGCTTTTTTTTTCTTCCCTCCTCGCCCTCGAATTCAATTCGGTTCCTGAACTGAAAAGACCGCCGGGAGCCAGTTTTTCTTTTTCTTTCTTTCTTGCTTTCCTTTTCTTGTTGCCATTTTTGTTCGCTCATTGCAAAATTTTTGGAAACTAGGCTATTGTATTGCACTCGTGCTCTTACGAAGCATTGCCGATGCTTAATTTATGGCGAGGTTATTCCGCTGTAGCATAGTCTACTTTAAATACAGTACTCGAGTACAGGGAAGTTAGCATTTGAGTGAGTGAATAAAAAAACAAAGGAGGGCTACAGCAAAAGCTACCGGCAAGGGCTACGGTGAGGAATGGAAGAAAGAAAAGAAGAAAAAATCGAAAAGAAAACCCCCGAGCACTATGTGTGTAACGGGTAACTTATGATATGGTAGTTTACAGTAATGGTACAGTATGGTACAGTACTCGTGCTGGAACAATTCTCCAACAATTGCTAAAAAGTCCGATCAAGGATGAGCTCATGGAGCTGGCTTTTCAAATGTATGTCGCAAGTACTTAGCAAGCTATATAAGTTGAAGCTTCCCACACTTGTCACGAACCTCTGAATAGCAGGAAAAAAAACAAGCAAAAAAAAAACCCCGATACAATACGAACCTCACTCCTCAGCAGGGCAAGAGGATAAGGGGACCTGTAGTCACTTCCTACTCTAATCGCCTCAACGTCTTTCTTTCCACCTTCCCTCTCACCTCTACCTCTTTGTCTCGCTCTCTATCTCTACATATCTTGCCTTTTTCGCTTCTGCTGTCTTGACTTGATTCTCCATAACACAACCAACGAACCCCTCCCCCGCCGCCGCCTTTTCACCTTGACCCTACCGTTCCTCTTTCTCAACCGATAGCCCGTTACGAGCAAGCTTCTGTGTGGGTACTAAATTTTCTCTCTCCTTGTTTTGGGGTTCAAACCCTTCCGTATAGTTCCGTTATGTTGTTTCGGCTAGGTGGTTCTGTCCGTGGTGAGTGGAGAGGAGGTAGAAAGGGGGGGGGGTATTGGTTAGCTAGCAATAGCAAACCGTTGTTCCTCCTTCTCCTTGGCCACATCAAAACCTTGCACACCTGCCTTCTGCCCGACACCTATCTCTCCCCATACCAAGCTTCTTCTCCTCCTCCTTACCCACTTTTTCCCCGCACTTCCCTACATCTATCTTCTCCTCTTCGCTTCCCAAAATTTATCCTCAGAAACTGACTGGCCAATTTCGCAGCCTTCAAAGTTCCTTGCCCGGCTCACAATTTATCGCCATGGCTCCTAGTTCTACGCTTGCGGCTCACGCCGGCATTAATCGGTTCAACACTCCCAGTCCACATCCGACACACCTCAGTATTGGCGTCCATAATCAACGGGTTTTGACAGATGATGCCTCCGGTTATGTTGCACCGGTGTTTGAAGGAAAGGAAAAGCAGATGGAGCTTGGTAAGTTTTACCTTTTTCTTTTCTCATCTTACTGTGCTATCGGGGGAGGAGGAGGAGGTTTCAATTGCTAATTGTCACAGTCATGGACATGCTCGAAGAGAAAGGATTCATCCCTCCGGACTTCGTTGAGAGTGAGACAAAATGGTTTTATTCATCTCTTGGGATTGATGGTACGTCCTTTCCCCCCTTTCCGAAAAGTTTATCCGGCATCGCATTTCGATTGCACGATGACTAATTAGTTGTTTAGACATGTACTTCAAATCGGAAACCGCTGTGAGCACCCGGCATACGATGGATATTTTGGAGCGGGAACTGAACTGACTTGGGCTGCGATAGGAATCAATTGTGAACCATATCTTATCCCTCTATGCCGGAAAGGTCGCAGCATTTTCTCGGGATGATAAGCGTTTGGAGGTTCGGCTAGATAGGGAAGCAGAGGGTAATGTTTCACTTTTCCCTTTAGTCTGCATATCCTTGCGGCTCTGCTGAGGCTCGGCTAATCCAGCACTATTCTAGATCATGCGGTGTATATTGATACATCTACTCCCGGAGTATCCGTGCTCTCCGGCCCACAGTATGAGCAGAGAATCGACAAGAAATACCTCAATCCTTCGAACCCCGCCAAAGCTTACCGTGTCGAAACTTTCCGCTCCTCTTCCCAGCTCACCGCGTCTAACCAGCAGCTCCGATGCTACTTCGTCTACCAATGTGACTTTGTCAACCCCAGCCCTGATCCTAATGAGACGGACTTGAGCGTTATCTCGGATAAATCTTTTCTGGAAAAGGTTACTCCTAACACCAAGGAGGTTTACCAGGGCGTTGTTAGGTCTGTTATCGAGCGGACTGGGCCCGTTATTGAGATGTTTGAGGTTCAAGGCACAAGGGAGAAGAGGCTAGTCATTGGGTTTAAACAGGGAAGCTCCATGGGTCTGTTTTCGGCTCTGAGTGACCTTTACCACTATTATGGGTGCACCTCCACGAGGAAATATGTCGGTGAGTAGGAACATGTCCTTCATTAGGCAATTGTGTCCGGGTCCTGGCTAACATTTGCAGAACAATTTTCTAACGGTGTAACTGTGATGTCAATCTACCTCCGACCACTCCCTTATCATACTACCATCCCGAACCCCGCAAAGTTCCCGCCTATCGAGGCATCAATTTACCAAATCATGAAGGAAGTTTCTCTTCTGTACTGCATTCCTCAAAATATCTTTCAGGAACACTTTATCAGTGGCCGTTTGAGTCTTCAGGAGACAATATACGCCCACTGTGTTTGCCACTTTGTGAGCCATTTCTTGAATAGGCTAGGTTTGTAATCCCTGTTATTTACCAACGCCACATGCAGATTACTGATTGTGTGTTAGGATCGGAATATGCCGCCTTATCTTCATTGCTTGACGCGAACATCTCCGTTCACGCGGAGACTCTCACCAAGATCAAGCGTCGTCTTCGTCAGGAGACCTTTACTTCGGATTACATTTTCGAGATCATCAATGACCACCCTGAGTTGGTTCGCTCGTTGTACCTCTCATTCGCCAACCAGCACTATGTGCAGACTCGCGGCGAACATGACGACTTTATCCCTACACTCAGTTACCAACGCCTGCAAGTTGGCCGGGTATTGAAGGATGATGAGCTAGAGACCCTAATCTCGACGAGCGTCGTGAATGAGCATCAAGAGAAAGTTATGCAGTACTTTATTACCTTTAACCGCAACGTACTGAAGACAAACTTTTATACTCCCACCAAGGTTGCCCTGAGTTTCCGACTTCACCCTCGATTCTTGCCAGCTGTTGAGTATCCTCAGCCATTGTTTGGCATGTTTCTGGTGATTGGATCAGAATTCAGGGGGTTCCATTTGAGGTTCCGCGATATTGCTCGCGGAGGTATCCGTATCGTCAAGAGTAGGAATCGGGAGGCATACGCGATCAATGCACGCTCAGTCTTCGACGAGAATTACAACCTCGCAAACACCCAACAGCGCAAGAACAAAGACATCCCTGAAGGCGGTAGCAAAGGTGTCATTCTTCTTGATGCCAATCATCAGGACAAGGCTACGGGAGCATTCCAGAAGTACATTGATTCGATTCTAGACCTTCTCCTTACCCCCAATAGCCCTGGAATCAAGGACCCTATTGTCGACCTTCACAAGGAGCCTGAGATTCTGTTTATGGGTCCTGATGAGAACACCGCCGGTCTGGTAGATTGGGCCACAGAGCACGCTAGGGCTAGAGGTGCACCTTGGTGGAAGTCCTTCTTTACCGGAAAGAGTCCTAGCTTGGGTGGTATTCCTCATGACACTTATGGAATGACATCCTTGAGTGTTCGCGAATATGTTCTCGGTATCTACCGCAAATTGAAGGTTAACCCGTGCCAAATGAGGAAATTGCAGACTGGCGGACCTGACGGCGACTTGGGGTCTAACGAGATCCTTCTGAGCAACGAGAGATATAGCGCCATCGTTGATGGGTCTGGTGTCCTGGTTGACTTGGAGGGTCTTGATCACCAAGAACTCATTCGCCTGGCCAAGCAACGTCTTATGATTTCCGAGTTTGATATCTCCAAGCTCTCATCCAAGGGGTATAGAGTTCTTATAGAGGATACCAATGTTACTCTTCCTAACGGTGAGGTTGTCGCCAATGGTACTATTTTCCGCAACACCTTTCATACCCGTACCGATATCCCCTACGATATTTTCGTTCCTTGCGGTGGACGACCTGAGGCAATTGACTTGGGCAATGTTGGCAAGTTCATCAAGGATGGAAAGAGTGTTATTCCTTATATCGTTGAGGGAGCCAACCTGTTCATTTCTCAGGACGCTAAGTTGAGATTGGAGAAAGCCGGTACAATCTTGTTCAAGGACGCTAGCGCGAACAAAGGTGGTGTCACTAGTTCTTCCATGGAGGTC
The DNA here is from genome assembly GCA_003070745.1 of Tuber borchii. Lineage (NCBI taxonomy): Eukaryota > Fungi > Ascomycota > Pezizomycetes > Pezizales > Tuberaceae > Tuber > Tuber borchii. The sequence continues at coordinate 315,343 of NESQ01000040.1, forward strand.
CTTGCATCGCTTGCCTTTGACGAGGCCGGTTTCGTCGAACACATGTCTGTCCAAGATGGCATTGTTCCCAAGTTCTACAAGTTGTACGTTCAGGAGGTTCAGAAAACCATCCAAGACAACGCCCGCCTAGAGTTTGAGGCCATTTGGCGCGAGAACGAGCAAACCGGCAAGAGCCGCTCCATCCTTTCTGACGAGCTCTCCCTAGCGATCACCAAGTTGGATGAAGAGCTCCAGAAGACGGAGCTTTGGGATAACGTTGCCTTAAGAACGAGCATTCTTGAAGATGCCCTCCCGCAAACCCTCCTCAAGCAGATTGGCCTCGACCTTATTCTTAAGCGTGTTCCTAACAACTACCTCCGCGCTATCTTTGGCAGTTACATTGCTTCCCGCTTCATCTACGAGTTTGGCAGTAACCCGAGTCAATTCGCTTTCTTCGACTTTATGTCAAAGAAGATGCGTGCGCTTAATGCTAAGGCTACTAACAAGTCTTCCCAGGTCCTCACTACCAATTCTTTGGACTATCCTCAGTGAGAGAGGGAAAGTTTGTCATTTTACTTTTTATCTTTTAGAAAAAACAATAAAAAATCAAGACAATACTAGAAGTCCTTTTCCGTCCTTTTCTCCATTTTATTTTCGTCTCTTTTTTTCCGTTTTTCCGTTTTCTAACTCTTCTCTTGTGCTTGGGCTCTTGAATTAACCTTTTGAGTGACATAAGTTTGATAGCGGTACGGTTGGCAAACGTTGAATTGGTATGGCATGTTGTGGTCATGGTGCGCGATGTACGTTAGGTTGCTCGGTTAGCTTTGGGTTTTTGTAATATAGAACGAGGGCCTTTAATTGTTATGGGGAGCGAGGTTTCGTTCTGATGAGGGGTGGGTTTTATGTGTTGCTTAGTCGGTTAGCTATGATACCAGATTGCCATATCCCGTTCGTAATGTGCTGTGACAGTGAAACCAAGTAATGTGTTTGCTTGTGATTGAGGTGAGATGTACGGGCAGAGTGGGATCAGGGGGGGAGGTACGGGTGCGCTAGTATGCGGAAGTGATTGACAGGATTGGGTTTATTGAAGCACTCGATATGCTTGAATAGTCTGAACAACCCTCCTCCCCCTCACTGCCCTTTTTGAGAGAAAGCTTGTTCGGGCCATTGATTGTTTCACCCCTCCTCCGGCGCTTATGTAAGTGAGCAGTGAACCGTGAAAAACAGTCATGACCTCTCACTCGCTTACCGCCACCCCAGCCCTGAAATCTGGCGTCAACCCTTACCTTAAAGCATCCGGATTATGTACCATCGTCAATCATAATAACAACAACAACAACATTCAATATTATAATATACAAGTTTTCCCCCTATTCCAACTTTCCCTCTAGAATTTATCCGAAATTTCCAACAATTATTCCATACCCCCTCACTCACTCACTCACTCACATTCATACTGTACATACCAGTTCCGTACCAGTCCGTCCGCATCATTCCATAGATCCCTACTGTAGGAACTAAGTTATACCGGCCCCTCCCTCCTCGATTAATTAATGAGTTAGTTAATTCGTTCGTTAATTCTTAAGTCAAACCAATGATAATTCCTAAGATAGTACTGTACTGTATTGTAGGTACAACTACCCCATATAATATAATACCAATATGTGATATTATATCGTAACATATTATTAAAACTGGCTAGATAGCTGGTCCAATCTAATCTAATCTAATATAATCTAATCTAGTGATAACTGATGTGTTTTTGATCTGGGTAGTGGTAAGGGATACAGGTATGGTATTATATTATGTCTGATGTTGAAGAAATACCCCCGCCCGGCTGGTGCTTGGTGGGGGGTTGGAAGTTTATGTATTGGGTGGTTGGGGTGGTGGGGGGGTGACGAGGTGGGGTTTGGAGGGTTGTGGGGTGTATTGGATTGGATTGGATTGGATTGGAATGGAATGGAATGGGATGGGATGGGATGTATGATGTTGGTTTGGTAGATGGGATAGATGGGATGGGATAGACGGTAGAGGTGTGTAAATTTGTATTATAATTGTTGTTATAACTTACTATTACTACCGACTGACTGACATGCGTGTACACTTTTTTTGATTTTTTGGTTTTTGATGGGTAATGATTAGTATAGTACTGTTGCTATGGCAATATTTTTCGTGTCGAGGGGGAGTTGTATAATAGAGATAGTTTTTTCTTTTCTTTTTTCTTGGAGTGTTCTTGAGATGTGAGTGTTAGGTGTGAGCGGTTATGATTAAATTTTATGCTCATGATAATTATATAAACTTCTTCCTGGGCGTGAAGGGGAAGTTCAATTTTTATTATTTTTCATTTCATTTCTTTTCTTTCTCAAGGAGGTTTTTGTGGAGTGGTGGTTCGCGGCTGGGCTTAATGATTGGGATTAATCTGCATAATATTATCATAATATTTTGTATCGCACTGATGATAGTAGGTATTATAACTATATTACCTGATATCGGTTTAATATTACCGTTTCTCCCTCCCATCTTATACTATATATGATGGCTTGTATTATAGAACTGCCGTGTCGTACTATATCTTACTTGCTTGTTTACTTGGTATGATATTATTATTATGACTTAAATGCTAGTTAGAGGAGTACAAACTTATAACCCGGGAAGGAGAAATCTTTGTATACAAAGGATATTTATTTTTGTTTCCTTGCTTTTTCATTCTTTTCATTCTTTTCTTTATACTTTTCTTCTTGGTGTTTTTCGGAATTCTTCCTCTTACATAATATTATTATGATATTATAATATTATCATTGGGATTTCGTTGCTTTGTGGGTGATGGGATGGATGGGGGTTATTTCTGGTTTTGGTAGGGGTTTCTATTCTTCGACTGGGTGCATGGGAGTTCTCGTAGGGGGAGGGGTCAAGTGTATGTAGCGGGACGTTGTTTCTTCCCCGGTAAGGTGCTGTGTATTATATTCTTTTGTTTTGTCTTAATAACGGAGGGCTGAACTTCGGTGTTTTCCCCTGCGGGGATGTGGGAGGGAGGGGAATTTTAATGTCTTGCTTATCTGGCGTGTGGATAATCCACTCGAGGTCTTGCGGTATCCTAGTGGCGCGATGACGAGTTGGCGGTTAGGATACCCTATCCTAAAAGGGGGAAGGTATTGGAAAAATGGCTTCAATGCGACGGAAGTATGACTGGTAGGGCATTGTGGGAACTCGTGTATATCATTGGCACTGGATATAGATACCTCTCCCGGGTTAGGTACCATCGCCCGGCACCCAAGTAGCAATGAAAAAGAGACACCAGACAATTCTGATTCTTCTACAAAGACACCTTTCTCACTCACTTCGTATAGGATATTTCCGACGGAAGGGGGGGTATCTGAGTGACTGAGTGATAGAGTATGAAGGTGAAAGAGGTAATTGGTCAGGGGAAATTTATTTGTGTGAAATAAGGGTAGGCGGTTGTTGGGGGGATATGAGAAGAGAGGGGGATATAATAGCTTGAGGGGGCGGGGAGGTATTCCGGCGCATATATTCTCAACGAAAGGGATTCTATGCCGATGGCAATAAGTTAGGTTGTAAACTCCTTCCTTCTATTTTTACTGTGACTTCTTGTCCAATGACTCCGATATCAAGCATAGTGTTGGAAATATTCTGGATAAACATTTTTCTAATACTGGATGCTTTGGCTTTGCTGCATGCGGCTAGTAGATTCCTGGAGGTTGCCGTGATTTACGGAGGAAGTTCTCCGTTGTCGTAACGGGGGTGTGCGGGGAGATGCATGGAGGAATAGAGATATATGCGCAGGTCCTTGAAAGGATCGAGAGGCTTGAATTACGCTTCAGTCATACTCTGATTTTGTTCTCTTTTTATCCGCGGTTAGTTTGGGATACCGAACGGGGTAGAGGTGTTTGTAGCTGGGTATTTTCTGCCATTGTTTAGAGCTCCGGGTGGATCTACTGACAATGCTGGGGGGGGCTACACCTATTATCGTAATTTACACCGCGGATATTCTCAACACCGTATGGCAGCCAACAACCTTGGACATTGACAGAACCTGGCTTAAATAATCAGCACGAGAATAATGCAGCTGTCTACCTTGTTGATGCTAGCAGGCCATTCTTTTTTATTATTTTTATATCATGTATTCATTGTTAGGTACAAGAACTCGCATGCAGCGCTAGCTATGGCGTAAACAAAACCTTAATCCTAAAAAACAAGTAACAAAGTAAAACCTCAACATATCATCTGCAAGTTGTATTGAGTACTCGATACGACACCGTTCACAGTTCAACATAGTAAGAAAAATCATAAACTATTTCAAAGAAACATTACTGCAGAAAGAAAAAAACACTCAAATGTACCTAGGCGGAGAGGAAGCAAATAAACCCACAGCAGGGGGAGATGACGGAAAAACTATAGAAACTGGAGAAGACGCTCATGAAGGAAGCATGTTTGGAGGAAAGTTCATAGCGGTAGTTTTAATGAACTCTGCCAAGGAGATGAGGAGAGGAGACGAAGACCAGAGGGGGGCATCGGGGCCGACCGAGAGGACGCCATGGAGGAGGCGGGCCCTGGGTTCTAACTTAGTTTTGCAGCGGAGAATGGCATGGCTGAAAGTCTAGTCTTCCTCCCCACATAGTGGACAGATAAGGGAAACTTCCGATCGGAACCAGACGGAGGGATGGGCGGCCAGGTAGCTCTTCTGGGCCCTCATCTGGTGGATGCAGCCTGCAGTGAACTTTCCTAAACCCATGAAAGGATGGGGTTTCAGGGTGAGGGGGAATTGATAGTATTCCGGGGGAGGGAGGAAGGACTCCCAATGGTCCATCATAATGGTGCAGGCGCGCCTCTGTAAGGCCTTGAAGGTGGATTTCATGAGGGCATCAGGGGGGAGGCGCGGTAAGTCTGGGTATAGAGAACCATTGATGAGGGGTACATAAGAAAGACCGTCAAGCAGAGGAAGAACCAGGTGCGAAAGGGCGTCCACAGGAAGGTGGGTATGGACAGGAGGCTTTGGTAGGGGAGTTCTCCACAGAAGAGGCATAACATTCGGAGGAAGTGGAGCGCCTAGGTGCCGGTAGGAGTCCCTAGCTCTGTATTTGATAAGTGAGGGGAAAGTTGGGGCCAGGCGAGCCTCCAGCAGGCCATTCGGCAGCATTAAGAAGATATCAAGTAGATTAGGGTTAGGGTTGTAGTTAACGATGTTGGGACCTCCGGATGGCCTGCAGCAAAATCGGAATTGGAGTGTGGCCTTGGGATCACTTGACAGCGGTGAGAAATACGAGAATGAGAAAAACCAGCTGCTTACGAGTCCAGGGTAGGTTTCTTCTCTAAGTGTACCATATATTTCCACCCGATTTCTCCTCACCAGTCGTACCGTACGTTACTATCCACTACGATCTAGAAAAACAAAACAAATACCAACTTGAAGAGTAACAAATAAGAAGGTCAAGAACAGCGCAAGAAGACTAAGTTAAACTAGAACACTAGGGGGGAGGGGGGGTAAAGAATGGAAAAAACACATGAGTTGGTAAATAAGAAATAGAAAACGGAACCAGGAAAACGCCATTATGAAAATCAATCGACACCTAAGATACCGAGATATTGCCTAAACCAATTCCTAACCCGACAAGTATTTACGGAACCTTAATATATCAGGTGATGAAGAAGAAAGAATGTAAAGGAGAAAAGCCAAAAGGCAAATAAGAGACGAGATAATAAAAACCCGGTTGGCGGAAAATGAGAGGGTAGTGTGAGTGGTACTAGAATGGGTGCTAGTATTCTTAGGAGGGGGCGGGGACTTCATGGGACCGGGGGAAGGGGGTTGGGGACGCGTGGATAGTTCGGTTGAGAGGCCGCTATCAGCGGAGATGGAAACAAAATGTTTAGAGTCCAATGCCACTTCACGTCCATTGTGGTCTGCCGGAGGGGGATCAGACAGGCTATTGGGGTCTGAAGTACGGGCGCTAGAATCATTATCTCGGAATTGCTTCTCGAAAACACGCTTGTTCCCATTTCCAGCAGACGGCGGGAGGGGTGTCTGGCCGCCGCGATCAACCGTATCAGAAATGGTATTTTCCCAGTCCAGTATGATCTTCGCAATTCCATCGTGCTCGTGGGAGAGAGCTAATGATAGTGGGGTTTGGCCTTTGTTATCCGGTATGGCGGGGCTGACATCTTGCCTTTCAAGAAGCATCTTTACTACGACCTCATGCCCCTTCTCCGCCGCCCATGAGAGTGGCGTCGAGCCAGATGTGGTGTCTGTTTGGTTGGGATTGATGTCCTCTCGTTCCAAAAGCATCTTTACTACCCCATCATGCCCGTACTCAGCCGCCCACGAGAGTGGAGTCTTGCCAGATTTGGTGTCTGGCTGGTTGGGATTGATGTCCTCTCGTTCCAAGAGCATGTTTACTACCCCCTCATACCCCTTCTCACTCGCCAACGAGAGTGGCGTCGAGCCAGAATTGGTCTCTGCCTGATTGGGATTGATGCCTTCTTGTTCCAAAAGCATCTTTACTACCCTCTCGTGCCCGTTCGCAGCTGCCAACGTGAGTGGCGTGAAGCCAATTTTGGTGTCTGCCTGGTTGAGATTGACGTCCTCTCGTTCCAAAAGCAGCTTTACTACCCCCTCGTGCCCCCCCTGAGCTGCCCACCAGAGTGGTATCCATCCATATTTGGTGTCTGCCCGGTTGGGATTGATGTCCTCTCGTTCCAAAAGCATCTTTACTACTCCCTCATGCCCTTTCCAAGTCGCCCACAAGAGTGGCGTCCAGCCAGATTCAGTGTCTGCCTTATTGGGATTGATGTCCTCCCGTTCCAAAAGCATCTTTACTACCCCATCATGCCCCTTCTCAACCGCCAACGAGAGTGGAGTCTTGCCAGATTCAGTGTCTGCCTGATTGGGATTGATATGTTCTCGTGCCAAAAGCATCTTTACTACCCCTCATGCCCATTATAACTCGCGCACACGAGTGGTGCCCAGCCAAATTCAGGGTCTGCTTGATTGGGATTGATGTCCTCTCGTTCCAAGAGCATGTTTACTACCCCCTCATGCCCGTTATAACTCTCCCACAAGAGTGGCGTCCAGCCAGATTCAGTGTCTGCCTGATTGGGGTTGATGTCCTCTCGTTCCAAGAGCATCTTTACTACCCCCTCATGCCCCTTCTGGCTCGCGCACGGGAGTGGCGTTTTGCCAGATTTGGTATCTGGCAGGTTGGGATTGGCGTCCTCTCGTTCCAAAAGCATCTTTACTACCCCCTCATGCCCATTCTTAGCCGCCCACCAGAGTGGCGTCTTGCCAGATTTGGTGTCTGGCTGGTTGGGATTGGCGTCCTCTCGTTCCAAAAGGGCATTTACTACCCCCTCGTTCCCCATCTCGGCTGCCCACGAGAGTGGCGTCTTGCCATATTCGGTGTCTGTTTGGTTGGGATTGACGTCCTCTCGTTCCAAGAGCATCTTTATTACCCCCTCATGCCCATTCTCGGCTGCCCACGAGAGAGGCGTCTTGCCATATTTGCTATCTGCCTGGTTGGGATTGACGTCTCCTCGTTCCAAAAGCACCATTACTACCCCCTCATACCCATTCTTAGCCGCCCATAAGAGTGGCGTTCTGCCATATTGGGTGTCTGCTTGGTCGGGATTGACGTCCTCGCGTTCCAAAAGGGCATTTACTACCCCCTCGTTCCCCATCTCGGCTGCCCACGAGAGTGGCGTCTTGCCATATTCGGTGTCTGTTTGGTTGGGATTGACGTCCTCTCGTTCCAAGAGCATCTTTACTATCCCCTTATGCCCATTCTTAGCCGCCCATAATAGTGGCGTTTTGCCATATTGGGTGTCTGTTTGGTTGGGATTGACGTCCTCTCGTTCTAAAAGCATCTTTACTACCCCCTCATAGCTGTAGATAGCTGCCCACGAGAGTGGTGTCCGACCATGTTCGTTTTCTGCCTGGTTGGGATTGACGTCCTCTCGTTCCAAAAGTGCCCTTACAACCCCCTCATGTCCGTTCTTCGCCGCCCACAAGAGTGGCGTTGAGCCATATTCGGTGTCTGCCTGGTTAGGATTGACGTCTCCTCGCTCCAAAAGCATCCTTACTATCCTCTCATGTCCCTTCTCAGTCGCCCACGAGAGTGGTGTCCGCCCATATTCGGTGTCCGCTTGATTGGGATTGATGTCCTCTCGTTCCAAAAGTATCTTGGCTACCCCCTCATGCCCCTTCTCGCTCGCCCGCGAGAGTGGCGTCCGGCTTGATTTGGTACCTGCCTGGTTAGGACTGACCTCCGCTCGCTCCAGAAGCATCTTTACCACCTCGTAATGCCCGGACGCAGCCGCCCACGAGGTGGTGTCTGGCCATATTCAGTGTCCCCCTGGTTGGGATTGACATCCTTTCGTTCCAAAAGCATTTTACTACCCCATTACGTCCGCCTTTAGCCGCCCACAAGAGAGGTGTCCGGCCATATCTGATGTCTGCCTAGTTGGGATTGACGTCGTCTCGTTCCAGAAGCATCATCACTACTTCGTCATGCCCGCACTCAGCGGCCCACGCGAGAGGTGTTTGGCCATATTCGGTGTCTGCTTGATTGGCATTGATGTCCTCTCGTTCTAAAAGCATCTTGGCTACCCCAGAGTGCCCCTTCTCACTCGCCCATGAGAGTGGCGTCCGGCCAGATTTACTATCTGCCTGGTTAAGATTAACGTCCGCTCGTTCCAAAAGGATCTTAACTACCCCCTCATTTCCGTTCTCAGCCGCCCACGAGAGTGCCGTCTGGCCGTATTTTGTGTCTCCCTGGTTGGAATTGATGTCTTTTCGTTCCAAAAGCATTTTGAGTACCCACGAATGCCCGTCCTTAGCCGCCCACAAGAGCGGTGTCCGGCCATATATGATATCTGCCTGGTTGGGATTGATGTCCTTTCGTTCCAAAAGCATCTTTACTATCCCGTAATGCCCTCTCGTAATTGCCCATGTGAGGGCCGTAATCCCCATGCGATCGGCTGCATTAATGTCCCATTCCTTCATATCCAATACCGCTGCAGCCATCTCCACAATCCCGAGGAATGCTACCCCGTGGAGTCCTGTAAATCCTATAGGTCCTGCCTCTCCGCTATAGAATGGTTCCTTGAATGCCCAACGATAATAGTGCAATAATAGTAGTTGAGCAGATATATGCTCATCAAATCTATCGAACAGCCTTAGAGCAAGTAATTCGATATTTTCCGTCATCCCCATTCTTGTGTGCTTCCACCAGGACAAAGAAGCATATTCCAGAAGGGGCATTGTTCGGGGGGACTGAGCGATGAGTTGGGGAAAGATCCCGGACAGATGCAAAATTGAGGTATGTCAAGCAAACCTCCGCAATTGCTGAGTGAGGACTTTTGAATAGGGTTGGATCACGCGAGAGATGCTCCTGTAGAGTAAAGTGCACTAGTCGGACAGTGGACGAAGGCGCTTCGACAATGACAAGCCCCAGACAATATGCTACGAGTGTCCGTAACGCAGGAACGTTTTCCGAGTCTAGATCTGCAGATCCTATCTCCACTCCCAAGGCATAGCAGAGCTCCTCACCTCGTAACGGCCGCTCCGAATATAACACCCACATCAGAACCTTCAATCCGAGTACTGATTTATATCCCTTTTGTGCCTTGAGTCGTGATAGGGCTGCTGTATAGGCGTCGCTTAGTCCATTGCCTTGTGCCACCTCTCCAAGTTTCTTTCTCCTCTGACCAATTGTCACCTCTCTTAGAATAGCGTCGATATTGAGCGAAACCAGGAGGAATCTGCCCACAGTCTTTGGTAAGTATGCATCAATGATGGGATGGCGGCACGGAATGCTCCTACTCACATATTTGATATCTTCTCCAGAATCACTCTCACAATATGCGCCCGTAAATCCATGTTCATTGCCTCTAGCTCGGTGTCCCTGTCCAACCTCATCTCAACATAATTCCAGATATCGTCCAGCTTAGGGCTAATGGGTGTCACAACCGCCTTGGGGAAATATCTTCTCACATCTTCGGCGACATGGGGCCTCCCGGTGAGGAATATTCTTGTCCTAGGGGACTCCCGAAGAATATCCCTCAGTGACTCAAGAAGCTCTGGCAGGTGCTTTGGTAGGCATTCGTCCAAGGCATCGAGACAGATGAATACCTGGGGTAGCGAAGCAATGGCTGTTTTTAACATTCCCATCACTTCCGCAAGTCGTAGCCCTCTAGCACCGTATTCCTTCTGCCCTATTTGAAATGCCTCCCGTAGATGATCCGGGATATCCCCTCTGCCAACTAGCTGCTTCATAACTCCTCCCATGATGTTGACAGCTGTCTGTTCTTGCTGGGAAAGGATGTCGAAGTACAAGCCTGCAACCGCGATATTTTCCTCCGCCGCGCGATCGTAGAGGCTGTCGATCACCAAGGAACTAATATTTCTGGGTGTCAGTAGTATTCGCCTCTTCCAAAAGATCTCGCTATTTACCTTAAATACGTCTTGCCCACTCCTGGATTCCCTGAGCAAAACAAGACAGCCTTATCGGCTCCATCCTCACTGCCTCTCCACTGCCGAAACTCGGCCGTTTCTAATAGCCAGTCTCTGACACCATCGAATCGGCCGGTTCGCACACCCTGGTGTTTCTTACTAGGTTCCAGAGGAGAGAGCCAACGCATGAGCTGCGCATCCTCGTCGGACATATAGGTGTTAAAACAATCCCTCATGTTGCCGCACTGGGTGTTGCTGTCGCCGAAGCTAACCGATAGCATATTTGAAGTTTGGTCCATGATATTCTATCCAAAATTTGGGTTGAATGTAGAAATGGTGTAGCGATTTGTAGAGGTATTAGGGAGTTTATCAACCTTCGGTGACCAGAGCTCAAGAGAGCGGGGGTGATGTGGCTTGTTGTGGCACAACTGCTATCCAATCATTTCCCTTTGGGTCAAGGTGAATTACTAATAGTATATATGCCTCGCAAAGATATCTACAGGTGACAGTACATATACTAGATTGTACTGCCTCAGTTTTTATTTCCATTAGAGAAAGCTATAAGGTTGAGGTTGCGTAGTACCGAATTCAATAGGGGGGGGCTGATAATTTGTTACGCCCGCACATTTATATTTATTACTAAGGTGGATTCCACTACCCAGATACGTAAGGAATTGACTTTCGGTGATTTCACCCGTGCTCTCCGATAGCAAGTACTTGGTGAAATTTTAAGTATTCGAAATGAGAGTGCGACCACCATGGTTCCCTTAGCCACTACACTAGATTTTAGGGCTTTCCCATTTTGTATTTCTTTCACCCAGGCGTTTTCCATTTCAAATAAACATGTTGATCAATTTTCCTGCTAAAAACCCACCCCTGTTCCTGGGCTGGGGTGGTGGAAAGTATGGCGCGAGTTGGATTAAGTACAGTACTATCGATGTGTTCGGGCTCTCAGGCGTTCTTTTGGTGGTAATGGCAATTCTCAAAGATAGCCGTGACGAACGAAACACTGAACGAGATAAAAGTCAAACGAAAAAGAGATCAAACTTGATTGTGGGGTGCGGTGCGGTGGTGATGGTTCTCTCTCATCCACCTTGCTCCCTAAAGTACCCAAATTTCTCCATGCTAAACTAAACTACGGTAGTGACGGTATCAAACATTCACGATGTTTTGCGTGCTTCTGCGTAATTTTCCCCATGGTCACTCACGTGACTGACAGTACTCGGTCGATTCGTTAGCTCCACTGATCACTGATCTCCGGATCCAACAGACTCCAGTACTTAAGATGGATTAGTGCTTTCCTAACGCGGTATGGTATGAGTCACTTGGCCGTGAAAGATCTTGTTGAAATTTCATAGTATTTCCTATCTATATTTCATGATCACTGTTGTATACTTCTATACTTAGTTTAGGTTTTGGTACCACCTGTCACCGTTTACATTACTACAGCTAGAGCATGTATTGCGGCATTTCATTACCTAGTCGGGGATAATATTTGGGATTTCCTTATGCATTTCTTATCTGATATTTGGAGTTTTACCGAGGACTTATTACATATTTATGCACCTTTCTCGGTCATAACATTTCTAATTATCTCCTAATAATCTCCTCACACCACTTCAGAAGTATGCATATTATTTGGGATTTACTTGGCAGGATTTCAGGGTGAAACATTGTTCGCACTTATGTTTCCCTTATATTTCTTTCTTACACTTGGTGTTTGTGCTTTTGTATAAATATGGTTGCTATCGCTCAACTCGCTTAGATAGAATAAGAACCAGAACTCCTACCAATCTGCTCTACTACTATCCATCCTCCTCACTTAGCGTGTCCCGGCAGCACTCCTCATACCTGCCTAGTATTATCGACATAGAATAGATCGTGCCTTAGTTCACATTTGAACAGATTATGAGCCCGGGCCCTTCTTACTCTATAAGAAATACGCTTACACGCTACCTCCCTACAGTGCAATCAATTCAACTTCCAGTTGGTTGAATGTGTTCCTCTTGTTGTGGAAACGGAAATATCTCAGTGATTGTCTCAGCATAACCCGTTTCACATCGCTTAAAAGCTGGTAACCACTCGTTGCAACGCAACTTCCCTTCTCCCCTCAACATACCCAGCACCTGACTCAACCAAAGTTTCTGTGAACTCTATTACCTGATCAATCAAACAGGAGCGACAGGAAGAGAAAGTTACAAAACAGTGTACATCTCTTATAGGTGATTCACGGAATACTAAGGTAGGACTTGGTGCTGGAGAAGTGTTGAAACAAGTTCCTATCATTTTTTCGATGAACTTTTTCACACTTTACCATCAAATATGTCTGAAACTGGTGGAACTGGTGATACTGGCGATGCCAGCAGATCTCCTGCTCCCCCTCCTCTGCAGCCTCCTCCTCCTCCTTCGGATAGAGGAAAATCTACTCGATGAAAATCCAAGGCCAAAGGAAAGGCACTCAAGCCGCCCACTCTGTCTCCCTCACCTTCTCCTTCGCCTAGTGTTTCGATACATTCCAGAGACACCAACAGATCCAGCACTAAGAAAGTTATGCCTCCCAATTACAAGTTAAGCTTTGTACCAAAATTAATTAGTCTAGAAACCTACCGCCTTTGGAGAGATATTTCTCAATATGTTTTTGAACTGTTCAACTGCTGGAATATTGTTTTAGGAATAAAAACAGCTGAAGATTACGAGGATAACAACAATAATAATAATGAGGATGATGACAACTCTGCCCTTGGCAACTACCAGGACCGATACTAGTATGCGGCGACATACTTCATTCAAACCGTTGATTCCCAATGGTTGATACTCCTCGCTACCCACAAAACACCCTCCAAAATTTGGACAGTACTTGAGGATAAATTTGGTAGAGAAAATATCTCGTCCTTCTTTGACCAACTCAATTCTGTTTTCGATACTAAGTACGATGCTGTGGACTCTATTTCAGACCACATCAATAAGTACGATACCTTTTAGAATCGACTACAACTTCGCTATTCTACTGCTGCCTCCACCGATCGATACCCCCTACCGTTTGCATTCAAAACGGGATTTGAATCCTCTGAGGCTAAAGCAGCCCTCCTCCTCCACTCCCTTCCCGAGTCAATGAGTAATATCATTGACGACCTCCAAACCAAGGGGGACCTCACCTACGATCATGTCTACCAACGATTGCTAGACTTGAAAACTCCTTCTGCGGGTAGCTCTGCAGATAACAAAGGGTATAAAAGTGCTGATGATAAAGGAAAAGGAAAGGCTACCAGAAGGAATCCTCCCCAAAAGGGACCCTTGGCCAACAAGGAATATACTTGGTACAGGAAACACTACGGTGGTGCCGGTGCCAAATGGCATACCTGGAATGAGTGCCATAAACTCAAGGCCAAGAATGAGAATAAGAAGAAGAAGAAAGAAGGAAATGCCAGTAACACAGCAAAGATCGGAACGGAAGAAACTCCAGAACCAGTCAGTACATTATCCTCCCTCTGAACCACTACCAAAACTCCCTCTCAACTCAGATGGGTTATTGATACAGGCGCAAGCTCACACATGACAAGCAACTTAGACCTTCTTATAAACTTCAAGACTGAGAAAGGCACTGTTAGGTTAGACGATAACTCTGTAATAGAATCATGCGGCTGTGGTACAGTCAAGATCTTGGCCAAAACATCTGATGGTCATATTTCTCCTGTCTACCTTGAACGTGTTCTTTGGGTTCCAAGTTTGGGTTGTTGTAATTTGTTATTATGGCGCGCTATTGATTCTTTGGGAAAAGTATTTTCTTTGGCTAGTTCTGGACTGGATATGTATGTTCTTAGGGAAAATAAAAGAAAGGTTATTTGAGGAAAGCTTGACGGACATGATTACGTTGTGCAAGAAGAAAAAGAAACGGCAAAGAAGATGACTTACCAACAGTGGCATGAGGCCTTTGGACATCCTTCGCCCGACTATCTCAAAAGCAACTATTATTCTGACACTTCCAATATCCCCAGAGTTCTGAAAGATTGGCAATGCAAAACTTGCATCACCTCCAAAAGTACTAAAAAAAAGCCTACATCTTCATTACAAGAAGAGCGAGCGACTACACCTTTCGATTTAATCCACTCCGACCTTAGCGGAAGACTTTCGAAAACATCCTTCAGCAAATCAAACTACTATGTTACCTTCATCGATGACTGCACTCGATACGCCTGGGTTTACCCTATTTACACTAAATCTGACACAGTCAAAGTCTTTGCTAGCTTCATTCAAGAACGTTGGACACAGGACCATGCTGTTATTAAAAGATTCAGAACAGATAACGGAGGCGAGTATGTCAACGAATCCATGTTAACATTGTTAGAAAACTATGGTATCATACATGATCGCACCCCTCCCTACTCTGATGAATTTAATGGCATCGCGGAATGGTATAACAGTACAATTATTACTGCTACCCACTCTATGTTGATTGGCTTACCTTTAGCTCTATGGGCTGAAGCTGTCGCAACCACTGTCTATCTTCGGAATAGACTCCCTAACTGATCTATAGGAAAATCGATGCCCTATGAATCTCTCTACAATAAAAAGCGGTTGGTTAACCATCTTCGCCCTTATGGGACCAAAGTATTCGTTTACCTGCCAGAGGAGAAAAGACAACCTGGAATGAAACTAATGCCCCGCGCGATCGAAGAATATCTTATCGGATACACCTCCTCTGATTTTTTTTTTATCTTTTTTTATTTTTTTATTTCATGTATTCATTGTTAAGGTACAAGAACTCGCATGCAGCACTAGCTATGGCGTAAAGAAAACCTTAATTCCAAAAACGATTCCTCCCCGGACCAAGAAAAAAACCATTACCCCAAGTCCCTCTGGTGTGGAACCAACCACACATCTTGCACATAAGAAGAGCAAACCCATCCGCCAAAAGAACGCAACCAAACTGCTGAAGCTGGCTCAGCAACCCTCGTAGACAGAAAGGGACCCTCAAACATGGGAGCAGGAAGCAACAGGAAAACCTTATCCGTGGACTCCAATGATAAAAGTGAAACCCCTAATGGGCAAAGGAGAGTATCCCACTATAACAAAAAACTATAGTAGATAAGGAACATATATCAAAGTGGGGCTGACCAAAAGCGCTAACCAGCAAGGGACCGGACAATTATATTCGACTAAGGCAATAGACATCGGCCGAGGAGGCAGTGCAATACCATGACAGAGCGTAACCGAGGCATGCGACCATGGCGAAAGGACGAGGGAGCGAGCGGAGCGACTGGGTTGAGAGGAAGCTAACCTTAGTGAGCAAACTCGTAGCTGTAACAGAGCAACTGGACGAAACCAGGAGGAGAGTAAATGGAAGGGTAGACGAGAGTCCAAGGTCCCGGCGGGAATGATAAAACAGGTAGCCCTCGTGAACGCAGAGGAGACGTGTTGCCGACTGTAGCTAAGTGAACACCATCGCGAAGCGGAGACGAGAGGTGAAGCGAAATGGGAGAATACCTCCTCCGATAAAATATATAGAATCTATATCCCTTCAGAACATAAGGTTTCAGAAACTCGGCAGATCCATTGGACGACCAAAATGATAGTACCGCTTGGACCAAACACCATAGAACCACTAATCGCCGAAGAAACTTATGTTAAAGTCTCTCCCCCATCCTTCTCATTAGCACAAACGTCTATAGATAAGCCTATAAAACAGGAACCTGAAGAGACGACAAACAAATCAACCTTTCAACCAACTACGAAGGATCCTACCTTCGCGGCCTAAGAGCAATATCTACCGGCCACCAATCCTGAAATGCTTGACGTACCTTTCAGTGAACCTCTTCCTTCTATACTTGAAGAATACGACCAGCAGCAATCTGTACCGGATGTTCAATCTGGGGAAGTACCTGGACCCTCGCGCACCTTAGAAAGGATCTCCAATCATCCTGCTATCGGATACAAGCACCAAATGAGCAAACACGGAAGTCGTAAAGATACCGGACGTGCCATGAGCGAGTTACCCGAAGAGAACCCCACTACCTACTGTAAAGCTATAGACAACCCACACTTGGAAGAATGGACCTCAACTATGAATGATGAAATCAAAGCACTAAAGAAGAATAAAACCTTCGAAGTTGTTAATAAACCAATAGGACGAAATATTGTCAGAAGTAAGTAGGTATTCAGAACTAAAAGGAAACCTGACGGTACCTTGGAAAGATATTGAGCAAGAGCCGTTGCCCAAGGGTTCTCACAAGCGCCTGGCTTCGACTTTGAAGATACTTTCCATCAGCAAAAAAACAGCCTGCCCCCTGTGCCTCATGTCGTTGAGTTTTACGTTTTGGCGCTAAGATGATTGTCATACCTGTCAGCCCTAACCCGGGTGATATCTGGCACTATGTGGAGATGAGATTAGACAGGGATACGGAGCCAGAGGGAATGAACAAGGACTTACTGGTGGATATTCTGAGAGTTATTCTGGAGGAGATATCAAATATGTGAGTTGGAGTTTTTGCCGCCCTTATCCCATTATTGATGTATACTTACCAAGGATTGCGGGTAGATTCCTCCTGGTTTCGTTAAACATCCTCGGCTAACCCCCACTGCCATTAGAATTGCGATGATTATACTAGAAAGAGACAATGCCAATTCTGATACAGTTTATCCCGGCGGCCAGACATCCCTTCCGCCGTCTCCTGGAAACGAATAGCCTACCTGCGCCCCCATCGGCAGACCGTTCCAGACGTGAATTGGTGGTATTGGGCCCCTAGGATTCTGTTTCCATGTCCACTGATGGCGACCTCTCAACTGATCCCTCCAGCCGGCCTCAACCCCCTTCCCCCGGTCTCCTTAAATCTCAGTACCCCCCTAGGAATACTAGCACCCATCCTAGCACCACTCAAGAAATCCCCTCATTTGCCGCTGACCGACTTTTGATCATCTCCTCTCTTAAATACCTTTTCCCCTTTTTCCTTTAGATCCTTTCTTCTTCGTCACCAGATATATTCTCGTTCCGTAAATACTTGTCGGGTTAGGGATTTGTGTTAATAACTCGGTAACCTTAGATGTCGATAGACTTTGATACCGGTGTTTTCTTGTTTTTCGCTTTCTATTTCCTATTTTATCAACTTTTGTGTTTTTCTCCTTCTTTGCGCACCGGTGTTCTAGTCAAACTTGGTCCTTTCACGCCGTTCCTAATCTTCTTCCCTGTTATTATTTGTCTTGTCTTTCTAGGCGGTGGTGGATAGTAATGTACAGTACGGCCAGTAATGAGAAATTAGGTGAGAATAGATTGTGCACTTGAAGGAGAAGGAGCCCACCTAAGCTGTTGAGCGGCTGATTTGTCTCGTTCCTGCACCTCTCACTGCTCTCAAGCGATCCCAAGCGGTTCCCTTTATAAATCATCACGGTTCAATACCGTGCCAGCTCTGCTCTAACTCATCGGGAGGTCGCAAATTGAACTACCACCCTAACCCTAACTTACCGGGCCCCATTTAATGCTAGGTTGGAAGAACCCATTGCAAATTGTTTAAGCGCACGGAGTATCACTCGATGGCATAAGCGATGTCTCGGTGGTTGCGGGGAAAAAGTATAGCCGACTGCTCGCTTCGCCGGAGGTCATGGCTTTCCACCATTGGATCCAATAGCTCCC
This sequence comes from Tuber borchii, assembly GCA_003070745.1. Lineage (NCBI taxonomy): Eukaryota > Fungi > Ascomycota > Pezizomycetes > Pezizales > Tuberaceae > Tuber > Tuber borchii. The sequence goes on from NESQ01000040.1 coordinate 333,405, forward strand.
AGAACATATACCACTATTGGCGTTGTTGGCACTACGTTGCCAGAATTTGTGCCCGGCACGCACTATATAATGTCCAAGCAATACATGCACAAACAAACTGACTTTGTATGATAAGAAGAAAAAAGAGAGAAACTATCTACAAGCGCAATTGAAATTGAATATTCCCCATTTCCCATCCTTGCAATTTCTCACTGGGCTGAACAACCCGACTAATTCCTTCTTTCCTTCTTTCCTTAGTGACAAAAATAAGCTCACTACAATTGAATTGTGCCAGGTTGTGCCATCAGCCAATCTCACCACACTACTCTGGCACTTCAAGTGCCAACAACGTTAACCACCATTCAGTTCCCCCGACCATGAGACCTCCAAGCTTGCTACGGCTCGCGTTCATTGTTGTCTCACTCACCTCTCCTGCCTATATTCGAGCGCTTCCATTGTCATCCTGGGATATATGGCGGCGGCGATCTCAAGGGACTAGGGCAGCGACATCTTCAACGTCTCCGGCTATGGAACTATGCTATGAGTGGACAGGAAGGGAAGGGTCACTAGGGTTGTATTCTGTTGTCAGGGTTTCTGGATTCCGGGTCTTTGTTCTCTCTCTTGCCAGCTACTATTTTATTGTATTCGTTTGGCTGCTCTGGAAAATTGGATACTAGCGAATAGTTTGCTAGTGTCAACAAGATGGATGGCGGCGCTATTCTGGCGTGGGCAAGTTAAGCCAGATTCGGTAAATGGCCGAGATTGTGGGCTGGCCCGGGCTTACTGGGTTGGGAATATTTGTATTATACAGCATCATACAAAAATATCATTATGCGTAACCCTAATACCAGATAGAAATGTTGCAAAAGCCTAAAAACTTGAATGTAATCTAGATGTTCTTCACAGACCACTGGTTTTAGATTCCCGGTCTCCTAGCTATCGATGCTGTCTTGTGGCTCGAGACTATACCGGCCGAATTGAAGTTGGTCACTTTGTATGAGCATTAAGTGTCCGGTTTCAATTCGGCCGCGCGGGTGAATGCGGCCGCTCGGCGGTAGTGTTCGTGATCCAAGCAGAATGAAATCGCGATTGCGCAATATGTAGATCTCCGTAGGGTAGTGGGGTGGGGTAGTAGGGTTCTCGTTGTCTGTTCCGCTCGTAACTGTTCACTATCGGATGAACGACTCAAGGAGTGAACTCGAACAAGCGAATGAACGGGCAAACGAACGAGCCAAGGAGTGACGGTAAGAATAGGCAAACGACTCGGTGAAAGAGCAAATAGTCTAGTTAATAAGTAAGCAAGCCACTATGTGAACATGGGAATAAATGAGCCAATGAACGAGTAACCAAGCCGAGGAATAGACGAACGAGCCACAGAATGAGCAAGCTATACAAGAAATGAGCAAGAGAACGAACGAGCGGGCTAAGAAGTAAGTGAATGCCTGAGTGAAGGAAAAGAATTTATTTGCATCTGGCTACAATGGATCTCCTTGTGACGAATCTCTGGCTCCGAGGGACAACACCGCTAGTGAATTTTTCATAGAGTGTTGGAAGGTTTTGATGCAGTTCGGCAGGCTCCAGTCGGCCCTTTGCGCGGGTAGCTGATCTCTTTTTTGGTCGGGCGGGGGCTTCGGAGATGCGCTCTGGATCAATGCATCCACCGGAAGGAAAGCGGAGGCCAGGAAGCAATATCGCGGAGTGTGTTGAAGTTCTTTGATGCTATGTGGCATGCTCGCGCGATGGTCTGCTTGTCCCGTAGATAATCCGGGATGCCCTTCCTGCGTACTAGCTGCTTCAGAATTCCTCCTATGATGTTGGTAACTTAGCTGTCTGTCCTTGATGGGAAAGGAGGTCGTACAAGCCTGCAACGGCGATATTCTCCTCCGCCGCGCAATCGTATAGGCCGTCGATCACTAAGGAACTAATATATCCGAGCGTCAGTGGTATTCGCGTCTTCCAAAGAATCTCACCACTTACCTTAAATATGTCTTACCCACCCCCGGATTCCCGGAGCAAAACAAGACCCCCTTATCGGCTCCACCTTCACTTCCCCTTCGCTCCCGGAACTCACCCGTCTCCAAAAGCTACTCCCTGACACCGTCGACTTGGTCGGTTCGCACACCCTAATTTCTCTTATTCCAGAGGAGAGAGCCAATGCATGATCTGTGCGTCCTCGTCGGGCGTATAAGTGTTGAAACTACCAGGTATGCTGCCGGAGTGGAAATTGTCGTCACCGAAGGTGACAGCATATGTGAAGTTTGATCCATGATATTATATCCAAAATTTCGGTTGAATGTAGAAATGGTGTAGTGGTTTAGAGAGGTATCAGAGTGTTTACAACCATTCTGTGACGAGAGCTGAAGAGAGCGGGGGTGATGTGGCTTGTTGTGGCACAACGACTATCCAATCATTTCCCATTGGGAGGTGAATGACTAATACTAAATATGCCACGCAAAGACTTCTCCCGAGCGCCCTGTACGAGAATACTCAAGTATACTAGATTGTATTGCCTGGGTTTTTTCTCCATTAGAAAAAGTAATAAGGTTGAAGTTTCTTAATAGCAAATCAGATTAGCGGGTAATAATTTGTGACGCTCCCACTTTTGTGTTTTATTACCGCAGGCAGATCCCACGGCCGTGATACTAAAAGATTGACTTTCAGTGGTACCGCCCCCGGGACGCTCCCCGATAGTCAGGCTCATATTAAGTATTCGAAATGAAGGCGCGACCACAATGGTCCCTCGGCCACCGTACTCATGAACTTCCCTAAGCTACTCCTACAACAGCCACAACACTAAACTTTTTTGTTTATCCATTTTATATTTCTTCTGCCCAGGGGTGGTTTTCTTGCGGAATAAGCATGTTTATTATTTTTCCTTCCAAGAAGCTACCTTACTTTTCACCCGTTCCTGGTCTGGGGTGGTGGAAAGTATTGCACTAACGGGAGAAAGTACTGGTAATGTGTGTATCGGCCGGGAGTAGTTAATTGGATTAGGCGAGGGGACGGCTCCCGGTACTCGGATGCTAGCGGTGTGCCTTGCCCTTGGGGTTTTCTGTCTGTGGTATGGTATGCTGTCTGTAATTCATTCACCGTCATGATAATTACGTAAGCTCTCTTCAGTGTGCTTTTTTATCTCTTTTCTCTCACGGGGTTTAAGTTACGTTTTGGTGGAAGGGTGTATGATGGCATTGGCGGAAGCGGCTAGGCTTAATGATAAGGTTAATCTACATACTGTATCGTACTAAAGATGCTATCCTCTCTCCTTGTAAGGCATGCTCACTAGTCTCATGGTAGCCAAGAATCTAGACCCCAAGGTCTCGTCCTCCCCGGCAAATTCGCGAGCATGGCTATTCCATAGCCGGAGATCCGTCCCCGGGGGTTTCATTATAGCCAGGTGTAACTAAATCCTCTCGTTCATTCCGGAATTCACTTCCTTCTTTCCTTGCTTGTGCATTTACTTGCACATCGACCGGGGAGCTTGCCCGTTCCTTGGCTCGTTTATCTATTGCCCCGCTTGTGTACTTATTTGTCTGCTCATCTATTCCCTTGTTGACATTGTGGTTTGCTTGCATGTTTACCGGCTTGTTTACTTGCTCGCTAGGCTGTTTGCTCGTTCAGCGGGTCTTTTATCTATTCCTATACTTCTTTGCCTGTTCACTCACTCGTTCACTCCTTGACTAGTTCATTCACTTATTGGGTGAACAACAAAAAGCAAATCTAAAAACTATCTACTATATATCTAAACGCGCACGAAGAAGCTTGATATCGGAGGAGAATATCTTGATCTTAATTCTACCATCGCGCCTAGGGAGACGAACATAATTTAATACATAACTCAAAAAACTTTCACATTCTAACATCCTCCTTTCCCAGCCTCGGCTTTCCTCACGATAAAATCCGCCGCACTCCTTTTCTTCCCATCGGGCCTCACTTAATGTCTTCTCTTCAGTTCCCTTCAGTTCCTTCTCTTCCTTTCTCTTCATTTCCGCCCTCTTTGCTTCTTTTCCATTCCCTACCCTTCTCCTTCTTTCCTCTTCTCTTCTCTTCATCTTGACTTCTTTACTTTGCTCTAAGCTCCTACTTCCATCTTCAATTTCTAGATTATTCTTGTTTGTCCTTTATGCGAGAGATAATGAATTCGAGATATGTTACCGTTGTTCTTGGTGCGCCAAAGTCATGTTATCAATCAAAAAACCTATTCTACAGCATCAGGGAATCCCGGACCCTACCTATAGAATGCCAACAATCTTTTTTTATCTCAGAAACAAACACAAAGTTTCGCTCACAGCTAAGAAAATAATACCCCAACGTCCAGGCAAGAAAACACATTCACAAAAAATATTAAAAATTGGCAATATTGATTTAAAATACACCAGAAATACTGCTAAATTTTAGAATTTCTCTGGCACCAAAAGGCAGCTATGCAGAAAGCCTGTATCACTTAAAGATCACCCTTATAGGAAAGTTCTGGAGTAGGAATGTTGCCAAGTGGTGTTGAGACAATGCTTATTACCTTGTGAGGCAACACGGTGGATCAAACATTACTCTCTTGCAGGGATAAAATACATTGCTGGTATTCTGTAGGCAGGGTCTGGGATTGACTGGGATTAAAAAGGGTTTCCCTACCACTATACTCCCTTATGGGGAAATCAACCCTATTGTGCAATGGCGATTTAGTTGTGTTTCGATCACGAACACTGCCGAGCGGCTGCCTAGACTACTCCCGCGGCCAAATTAAAGCTGGACACTTAACGTAGCAATGCTCATACAAAGTGTCCGGTCTCAATTCGGCTGCCCCAGTATAGTCTCCAGCTGCAAAATAGCATTGATGGTTACAAAAACCAGACGAAATCTAGAACCTGTTGACCGTCAAGGACCTCTAGATTATATTCTAGTGTTTATGTTTTTGCAATATTTCTATCTTGTATTGAGCTACACTTTGTTAGAAATGCTGCTCGGCATGCCCTCGTTATATTATTATCTTGTTTCATAAAAGTGCGGAGGTTAGGAAAGATACTCCCGCTAACGGACGGATAGGAATATGGACAGTTAAAGGAAAGCATGGAGGCTACGGAAATAAAAGCCAGAACAAGAGTCGGATATTAGGATCAAAGGAGGAGAATCCAGAGAGTTTTTGTGATGCATTTATTCTGTTAAGGGAGAACACAGAATGTTTTTCTCCCTTGTTTCCATGAGAGACAGAGAAAGTGACGGAGAGATATGCGCGGAAGACAGCGGACATGAGTGGTGATTGTTGGAACTTGGAAGGCTGAGGATCACATTATGTTTTTCATATACTGTATATTCTCATTTCAACAGTCAGTTAGCAAGCAAGAAAAATAGAACTAAGTTGCTCGCTATCGACCTCCGGGTGGTGTACCGCAGAACCTGTACCGGTATTAGGGTGAGATGGTCTGCAATGGAAGTGCTTGGGATCGCTTGACAGCCGTGAGAGCTAGAGCAATGAGAAAAACAAGCCGCTTATGAACCTGGGGCGGGCTGCTTTAAATATACCATCCATTCCGACCTGATTGTTCCCCACTGGCGGTACTCTACATCACTATCCGCCACTAACCAGAAACATAAGATAAATCTCAACTCGAAGAATAACATGCAAGATTAAGAACAGCGTGAGAAGACCAAGTGTAACTAGAACTCCGGAAGGAGGAGAGGGCAAGGGAAGAGACACAAAAGTTGATAAATAGCGAATAGCAAGCAGAAACCAGGAAAACGCCGTTATGAAAGTCCATCATCATCTAAAGTTACTCAGATCTTGCCTGCACTGATCCCTCACCCAGCAAGGATTTACGGAGCGAGAATATGTCAGGTGACAAAGAAGAAAGGATGTAAAGGAGACAAGCGAAAAGACAAATAAGAGAGATGATAAAAAAGCCGGTCGGTGGCAAATGAGAGGGTGGCTTGAGTGGTGCTAGGACTAGTGCTAGTATTCTTAGGAGAGTACTGAGGATTTAGGGGATTGAGGAAAGGAGGTTGAGGCTGTCTGGATGGTTCGGTCGAGAGGCCGCTATCAGCGGAGATGGAAACAGAATCCTTGGAGCCCAACGCCGCTCCACGTCCATTGTGGTCTGCCGGTGGGGAGCGCAGACAGCTATTAGGGTCCGAAGTGCGGACTAGAATCATTACCTCGGAATTACATCTCGGCTACACACTCGTCGACGTTTCCGGCAGACGGCAGAAGGGATTTTTGGCCACCGCGATCAGCTATATCAGAAATGGCATTGTTCCATCCCAGCAAGACCCTCGCAATTCCGTCGTGTCCTTGGGAGAAAGCCAGAGATGGTGGGGTTTGACTTTTGTTATCCGGCATGGCGGCACGGGTATTTTTTTTTCTATGTGTACTATCCCTTCATGCCCCTTCTCCGCTATTCATGAGAGAGAGGCGTCTTGCCATATTTGCTATTCGCCAGGTTGGGATTGACGTCCTCTCGTTCCAAAAGCATCTTTACACCTCCTCGTGCCCGTTCTCAGCCGCCCTCGATATCGGTGTCCGGCCATATTGGGTGTCTGCCCGATTGGGATCAATGTCTTCGCGTTCCAGAAGCATCTTTATTACCCCGTCATACCCGTTATTAGCTGCCCACAAGATTACCGTGAACGCACTTTTGAAGAGCAAGAGAACTACAGAAAAAGAATGGAAAAGAAGGGAAAAGAAGGAGGGAAAAAAAAGAGAACTGACTGGGAAAGCGAGATGGAGGAAGGAAGTAATGTAGGAGCGGAGGTGATGGAAGAATCTAGAGGAGAGCCTGCGAAGAGAGGCATGGAGAATAATTAAAGACGCAACGCTCCTGTAGGCCGCTGTACCTAGGTATTTGTCGGGGAGGCCGGTTGGGCCCATGGGAGAAGGCATATCTGGCAAGCGAGTAAGTCCTTGTAATTTTGTATTCTACCTAGCTTCATAGCCATCAGGCCCGATAAGCTTAATGATAATAATAATAATAATAATAATAATAATAGCTGCCCACAAGAGTGGAGTTGCGCCTTGTTTGGTGTCTCCTTGGTTGGGAATGACGTCCTCTCGTTCCAAAAGCATTTTTACTACCCCCACATGCCCCTTATCAGCTGCCCACATGAGGGGCGTCTTGCCAGATTTGGTGTCTGGCTGGTTAGGATTGACGTCCTCTCGTTCCAAGAGTATCTTGACTACCTCCTCATACCCCTTCCCACTCGCCAACGAGAGTGGCGTCGAGCCAAATTTGGTGTCTGCTTGATTGGGATTGATATCCTCTCGTTCCAAAAGCATCTTTACTACCACCTCGTGCCCCTTTTCACTCGCCCACGAGAGTGGCGTTGCCCCATATTGGGTGTCTGCTTGGTTCGGATTGACGTCCCCTCGTTCCAGAAGCATCGTCACTACTCCATCGTGCCCGTTCCCCGCCGCCCACGAGAGTGGCGTCCGGCCAGATTTGGTGTCTGCCTGGTTGGGATTGATGTCCTCTCGTTCCAAAAACATCTTTACTATCCCTTCATGCCCCCTGCAACTCGCCCACAAGAGTGGCGTCCAGCCACATATAGTCCCCGCTTGGTTGGGATTGACGCCCGTTTTTTCCATAAGCATCTTTGCAACCCACTCATGCCCCTTCTCACTCGCCCACGAGAGTGGCGTCTTGCCATGCTTAGTGTCTACCTGGTCGGGATTGATGTCCTCTCGCTCTAAAAGCATCCTTACTATCCCCGAATAGCCGCTCGCAGCTGCCAACGTGAGTGGTGTTGAGCCAAATTTGGTGTCTGGCTGGTTGGGATTAATGTCCTCTCGTTCCAAAAGCACCTTTACTAGTCCCTCACTCCCTTTCCAAGTCGCCCACACGAGTGGCGTTGCGCCAGATATGGTGTCTGCCTGGTTGAGATTGACGTCCTCCCGTTGCAAAAGCATCTTTACTACCTCCAAACACCCGAACTCAACCGCCCACGAGAGTGGCGTCTTGCCATATTTAATGTCTACCTGGTTCGGATTGATGTCCTCTTGCTCTAAAAGCATCTTTACTATCCCCGAATAGCCGCTCGCAGCTGCCAACGTGAGTGGTGTTGAGCCAAATTTGGTGTCTGGCTGGTTGAGATTGACGTCCTCTCGCTCCAAAAGCATCTTAACTACCCCCTCGTGCCCGTTCTCAGCGGCCCTTGAGAGTGGGGTCCGGCCATATTTAGTGTCTGGTTGGTTGGGATTGACGTCCTCTCGTTCCAAAAGCACCTTTACTAGTCCCTCATGCCCTTTGCAAGTCGCCCATACGAGTGGCGTTGCGCCAGATATGGTGTCTGCCTGGTTGAGATTGACGTCCTCCCGTTGCAAAAGCAGCTTTACTACCTCCAAATGCCCGAACTCAACCGCCCACAAGAGTGGCGTCTTGCCATATTTAGTGTCTACTTGGTTGGGGTTGGTTTCCTCTTGCTCTAAGAGCGTCTTTACTACTCCCGAATATCCGGCCTCAGCTGCTAACTTGAGTGGTGTTGAGCCAAATTTGGTGTCTCCCTGGTTGGGATTGACGTCGTGTCGTTCCAGAAGCATCTTTACTACTTCGTCATGCCCGCACTCAGCCGCCCACAAGAGTGGTGTTTGGCCAAATTGGGTGTCTGTTTGATTGGCATTGATGTCCTCTCGTTCAAGAAGCATCTTTACTACCCCCTCATGCCCCTTCTCACTCGCCCACGAGAGTGGCGTCCTGCCAGATCCAGTGTCTCTCAGATTGGGATTGACGTCCTCTCGTTCCAAAAGCATCTTTACTACCCCCTCATGCCCATACCCAACCGCGCACGAGAGTGGCGTCCTACCAGATCCAGTGTCTCTCAGATTGGGATTGACGTCCTCTCGTTCCAAAAGCATCTTTACTATCCCCTCATGCCCCTTCTCACTCGCCCATGAGAGTGGCGTCCGGCCAGATTGACTATCTGCCTGGTTAAGATTGACGTCCGCTCGCTCCAAAAGCATCTTAACTACCCCCTTATTTCCGTTCTTAGCCGCCCACGATAGTGCCGTCTGGCCGTATTTTGTGTCTTCCAGGTTGGGATTGACGTCTTTTCGTTTCAAAAGCATCTTGAGTAACCACGAATGCCGGTCCTTAGCCGCCCACTAGAGCGGCGTCCGGCCATATACGATGTCTCCCTGGTTGGGATTGATGTCCTCTCGTTCCAAAAGCATCTTTACTATCCCGTCATGCCCTTTTTTAATTGCCCATGTGAGAGCCGTAATCCCCATGCAATCGACTGCGTTAATGTCCCATTCCTTCATATCCAATACTGCTGCAACTATCCCCTCAATCCCGAGGAATGCTACCCCGTGGAGCCCCGTAAACCCCGTAGGCCCTGCCTCCCCGCTATAGAATGGTCCCTTGAATGCCCAACGATAATAGTGTAATAACAGTAGTTGAGCAGATATATGCTCATCAAATCTATCGAGTAGCCTTAGAGCAAGTAATTCGATATTTTCCGTCATCCCCATTCTTGTGTGCTTCCACCAGGACAAAGAAGCATATTCCAGAAGGGGCATTGTTCGGGGGGCTGAGGTATGAGTTGGGGAAAGATCCCGGACAGATGCAAAATTGAGGTATGTCAAGCAAGCCTCCGCAATTGCTGAGTGAGGACTATTGAATAGGGTCGGATCACTCGAGAGATACTCCTGCAGAGTAATGTGCACCAGTCGGACAGTGGGCGAAGACGCCTCGACAACGACAAGCCCTAGACAAGATGCTACGAGTGTTCTTAACGCAGGAACATTTTCCGGGTCCAGATCCGTAGATCCTATCTCTACTCCCAAGGCATGACAGAGCTCCTCGGCTCGTAACGGCCGTTCCGAATACGATACCCACATCAAGACCTTCAATCCGAGTACTGATTTATATCCCTTTTGTGCTTTTAGTCGTGATAGGGTTGCGGTGTAAGCGTCGCTTAGTCCATTGCCTTGTGTCATCTCTTCAAGTTTCTTTCTCCTCTGACGAATCGTCACCTCTCCTAGAATAGCGTCGATATTGAGCGAAACTAGGAGGAATCTGCCCACAATCGTTAAGTATATATCATTGATTTAGTGAAAATGCGCAATGCTCCTACCCACATATCAGATATATTTTCCTGGATAATTCTCACAATATCCGCCCGCAAATCATTGCTCATCGCCTCCGGCTCAGCATCCCTCTGCAACCTCCTCTCCACATAATTCCGGATATCGTCCCTGTTAGAGCTGATAGGTATCACAACTGCTTTTGTAAAATATCTCCGTATATCATCCCCGACATGGGGCCTCCCGGTGAGGAATATTCTCGCTCTAGGGGATCCCCGAACAATATCTCTCAGAGACTCGAAAAGCTCCGGCAGGGACTTCGGTAAACATTCGTCTAAGGCATCAATACAGATGAAAACCCGGGGCAGTGAAGCAATAGTAGTCCTCAACATTCCCATCAGATCCTCAAGTCGCGGCCCTCTACCACCAACCTCCTTTTCTGCCTTTTTGTACTCATCCCGTAGATCCCTCGTGATCCCTCCTCTAGCCACTAGCTGCTTGAGAATAGCTCCCATGATGTTTTCGATTGCCTGCTCTTGCTGGAAAAGGTAGTCGCAGTAGAAAGCTGCAACACCGACATTTTCCTCCCTCCCCTGATTGCACAGGCTGTCAATAACTAGGGAACTAATATTCCTGGCTGTCAGTGGTATTACCCTCTTCCAAAGAATCTTGCTACTCACGTTAGATATGTCTTGCCCACTCCTGGATTCCCGGAGCAAAACAAGACAGCCTTATCGCCACCATCCTCATTACCTCTCCACCCCCGAAACTCGCCCGTCTCCAAAAGCCAATCCCCAATACCATCGAATCGGTCGGTTCGCACACCCTGGTGTTTCTTCTTCGGTTCCAGAGGTGAGAGCCAATTCATGATCTTTGCATCCTCGTCGGACGTATAGGTGTTGAAGCTATCTGTTATATTGCCGGAGTGGACATTGCCGTCGCCGAATCTGACCGATAGCTTATGTGAAGTTTGGTCCATGGTGTTCTGTCAGGTATTTCGGTCGAATTTAGAAATGGTGTAGCGATTTGTAGAGGTACCAAGGAGTTGATAAAGATTCTGCGACCAGAGCTGAAGAAAGCGGGGGTGATGTGGCTTTTGTGGCACAACTACTATCCAATCATTTCTCTTTGGGCCAAGGTGAATGATCTACAGAGTGACAGTACTCGAGCATACCGGTATTATATATATGTACTGAATATACTGTACTAGATTGTATTGCCTCAGTTTTAATTGCATCAAAAGAAGCTATAAGGTCGACTTTACCTAGTACCGAATTCCATAGGGGGGGTGATAATTTGTGGCGCCCGCACATTTATACTTATTACCTAGGTGGATTCCGCTGCCCGGATACACAAGGAATGCTCAGTGGTACAAGTATCACCCGTGCTCTCCGATAGCTAAACTAGTGCTCAGGGGTATATTAGGTATTCAAAATGACAGCAAGACCACCATGATTCCCTCAGCCACTACTACACTAGATTTTGGGGATTTCCCTTTTTGCATTTCTTTCACTCAGAGGTTTTCTTGCCGAATAAACTTGTTTATCAACCCCCCTACCAAGAACATGCCCCCATTCCTGGGCTAGGGTGGTGAAAAGGATTCCGTGAGCTCGATTAAGTACTGGTAATGTGTGTATTGACCGGGGATTAAATACTTAGGTTAACCGAGGAGACGGCTCCCAGCTTTCGGATTTTTTGATAGCACTCTGCCTTGCCCTTGGAATGTTCCGTCCGTACGGGCGCGGCCGATAGATAAAATACGGTAGTCACGAAGAAAATCTTGGGAAACGTTCTGGCGGTCCAGCGCCTTATCCGACTCACGTGACAATTTTATTTATCGGTCGCGCTAGCAGTATCGACGGGGGTCAAAATAGGGTCATGAGCACAGACCAAGCGTTGAAGAAGCATGCGCCTCAAGTCAACACAGCATAAGGCCCTAGTTGGCTGCGACGGTTCCGTTCCGTTGGGCGACCTTTTGTCCTCTGAAAATGGCCTTCTCTCATTTTTGGACGGCTATTTGTATGGGCAACAGAATGGAACTACCGCAGGGCCTAAGTAATTCTGGACTTTCATGAAGAAACGACAACCACCAAATTTATAAGAAAGTAATAAAATCAGCCAATATCATAGCCTTTATGCTTTCAGGAAAACTCCCAGCTAAGCCGTAGACTGCCAGTGCGATGAGAGATTCGGTACAAGTGGGCGACAAAAAGTGAGTGGGCAAGAGTGATTTTACACCAAAAATAGCCAATTCCACACACTTATTCCACCACCAATTCTTCAATTATAATGATGTAAGTTCATAGAATACTCAGAAAAGATGTAGACTACTTGACTTACACAGAAAGCTTGAATGAATTTAAATTATCTGATGAGTAATTGCAATAAAAAAGAAACGATTCCTCAAAATCACGCCAAGACCATAGATTTTGGTGGGAAAACTGTGTCTTGGCAGAATTTCAAAAATCAATTGCATACCACTCTTGAGAAGTTGAATATTAAATAAATATTTGGATACAGGGATTGATGTCCTCATTGCTTTCAGTGGTTCTATGAAGAGCTTATATTTTTGTGAATTTTCCTTGGTGGAATATCTTGGTGTGAAATCTACTGTTTTTACGGTAAAACTGCTCTTGCCCACTCACTTTTTGTCACCCACTTGTAGTGATGGGTTAGCTAGGGTGGGTGACGGCGGGTCAAGTAATCAGGGGCAAAAAAAACTTAAGCGAGAGGAGCTTGGGGAGAAAGGCCGGGTAACTGGAGTGAGGATTAGGTACTAAGTTAGATCGCAACTGTGTTAGTACACGAGCACCGCGACCACATTCAACCTGAAATCAACCAATCGATACCGGTGAAGAGTCTAGTAAAAAAGGCAAAAATAAGTGATTGCGTTATGCAAATCTTATCTAGCTTTAGTCTCTTTACCCTTTAATATTATTCCTACATATTTTATCTTATTTGCTTCCCCTTGAAGTTACTTCTCGCAGGCTTGGTTGATCTAAGAGGGGTAACGCAAAGCATCATGTTATGAAAAGTTAGGATTAAGCCCTAAGTACGAAGAATAAAGCCTTTGCTAAAAACCTTAAGTATAGTTCACTCCTGACATTAAGTACAATTTATCTCGCTTAGAACTGACCAGGATTTTGCCAACATCAGGAAAATGTTTTTGCATGGTCCAGGGTGGTCCTGAACGCTCCTGAACCACCAGGGGGGGTTACGGTCCCCATGGTCCTTCCTGGTCCGTGCTGATCTACCCTGGTCCACTTCGCGTAACCGAGGTGCGCGAACGCGGACCAGCGTGGACCAGTGCGGACCAGGGAGCACCAGGGGGACCATAACCCCCCCTGGTGGACCAGGATGTGTTTTTACATTTTCCTGATGAAGATTTTGCTAAGTACTTTAAATTTACATCAATTGTGTATTCAGCATAGTCAGGTGAGATCATACTGCTATGTAGATTTATTTATTATTTCTTTTCTTATATTTACCATAAAGCTAACACTATTTTGCCAAGCCTTTGCTTAGACTTTGACTACAAGTACAGAGTATTCTTTAAACATCTCCAGTGATAATTATTCTAATTGTTTTAATGTTATAGATAATTGGCTTTTGCTGAGACTTTACCAAGAATTATCATCCTACTGAATTTGAATAGTAGCTGAATAATACTCTAATGGTATGTGAGCTTATTTATTATCTGTATACCTATATTTACTATATAGCTAATACTATTTTGCCAAGCCTTTGCCAAGAACTTTAACTACAAGTAGAGTGTATTCTTTAAACATCTCCAATGAGAATAATTTTAATTGTGTTTTAATATTTTAGATAACAGTCTTTTGCCAAGACTTTGCCAAGAATTTACCACCTACTGCATATAAATGGTAGCTGAATAATACTATACCAGTATGTGAGTTTATTTGTTATCTGTATTCCTATATTTACTATATAGCTAAAGCTATTTTGCCGAACTTGTATCAAGAACTTGGACTACTAGTATAGTATGCTTTTAAAACACTATTAGTAATAATTATTTTAATTGTTTCAATATTTCAGATACTGGTATTTGGTCAAGTAACTTCTGCGAGTACAAATTTCTAGCCCTACTATAAGTGTAGTAAGTTTGTCCAAGACTATTCTTTTAAAAGTATACTTTCTAAAATTAAAGTATTAGAAAAGTACTAAGACTTTCCTGCAAAGTCATATTTATATCAGTAAAAGATACTTCCCTTAAGTATTTCTACTATTAAAAATGGATATAATAAACTATAACTAAGACAATTATTTAGTATCTTTAAGTTAGTTGAACTTACCATTACCTTGAAGTCAATTATATTACTACAATTGTGAGCAAATCTATTAATATTATTTGTTTAGAATATTGGAAAATACTAATAAAATAGATATAATTACTACTTTACCTTCAACCTCTTATTCTGCACTCAATGCTAGTATCAATACTTCATATACACTAATGCCGTCCTCAGCAAGCCAAGAGTTTATCATTTCTGATTTTGATAATGAGCTCTCCAATGTTCCTCTTGAGAATGATATTGATTTTTTTTTTTTTTTTTTTTTTTATCTCAGTTTTGCATTTTATTCGTACAACTACCAGGAAAAACCAGACATGCAGTGCTAGCTATGGCCAAGAAAAACCTACGCATCTCTCCCCTCATGGGATCAAAGCCACGCCCCTAAGACCCTGTGGTATGGGTCCAACCGCACATCTCGCCCTCAAAAAAGTAACAATACTCTCAGCGAGCAAGCAGGAAGACGCAGAAAACCCTTCAGAAAGCTACCCTGAACAAACGAAAGTTTCACAAAAGAAATCCCAAACACTCGGGAAAGACAGAAACTCTACTAAACAGAAACCTACAAAAGAATAGAACAACATCTCTGTAGGGGCAGCCTAAATAACTTAAAGAAGTCGGCGACCGACATTACTCCAGACCCAAGGCATTGATACCGATCGAGGAGGCGGTGCAATACTACAACAGAGCGTAACCGAGGATGCGACCGTGGACAGCCGCGGGGGGCATAAAGCCGAGTGGTAGTAGGGTACCTGCCAAAGAGGGGAAGGGTAGCTGTAACCGAGCAACGGGACGAAACCAAGAGAGGAGGAGGAAGGGTAGACACAAGTATCGTAGGAACTATCGGAAACGTGTGCATGTCTGACAAGGCAGCCTCGAACGAAACGTAATCGAAGAGAGCAGAGAAATTGACCGTAGTCTGGTGAAAAGTTTTCTCTTACTGCGAACCGTGATCCCAGCCGTCTGTAACATGTACGCGAGCGTGTTGCCGACCGTGCAAATGTTAAGCGAGAACGCAAAACAAGAGCGAAGAGGAGGATGGGACAGGACCTAAGAAACGGGCGCCCAAGTCCGAGTCTATCATAGGGGGGGATGCAGCTCACTCAGAGTGCGGGAAGTGAAAAGTGACGATGATTTCTCATGGTGTTGAGATTTCAATCGTCGGAGGTGTAGAGGAGATGGTTCGTGGAGAATGATATTGATTATCAAGAGTCCATCTATACAACAAGCAATTTTCCTACATGCTCTATACTATCTACTACATCATCATCAGCAAAAAAAAAATCTGTCTCTCGTGCTCCACGGTAAGCCATGTTGTTGAGTTTTATGTTTTGGCTAATCGCGAGTGACCTTGGTTAATCATGATGCTTCTGATTTGTCCCCTAATGATCAGATACAAATCTTAATTTTAGCAAAATATGAGCTATTTTTATCAATATCTTATAGATATTTTATATTCCAAAGTGGTATGTTATAAACTCAAATTTCTCAACTTCGGTATGTAAAAGGGCCGTGAGTTCTTAATAAAAATTGCTCATATTTTGCAGAAAACAGAATTAATATCATCTTCTTTAGTTAAACTAACGGGATTTTTAATATCGCGATCATAGGACTCACGATATGCCAAAACGTAAAACTCAACCATATGAGGCACAGGGGGCAGGCTGTTTTTTTGCTGTTGATTTTCTTTTCAATTACAAGCTCTAGGCTTACCTGCACCACTAACTCGACCAGCTCATTTACATTGTGATTCTGCCTGGCATTATGATTCTGTGCCATTACCCATCAATAGTGATTGTGAAGAGGTCGAACTTTCTGAAGAAAGTGAAGATAGTTTTATTCTAGAACCATCTAATACTGGGAAAAAACAAAAATAGAAGAAACAAAGAAAGTCTCACACAAGTCAACAGAAGAGAAAAGGAAGGCAATAAGAGTATAAGAAAATAAAAACTATTGAGGTGGTAGAGGAGGCAGGCTTTCTGAAGATCATGCAATACTTCAATCACTCTCGGGTAAACCACTAAGGCTACTTGAAATCTTGGTTCTAGCCTTTCAAGCAAGCAATATTTATGACATTCAGTGTACATGATGCCTAGGTAACCTACACTTCAGGAACTACAGAAGTCGCAATGATTGGGTTTGGGTCCAGGCTGGTACATAAGAGATGTATAGTGCGCTGAGTGGCTGTCTACAAGCAGGGCTCATAGGTCTGTTCAAAATCAGGGACGTCACCAGTGAGAATACTCTATGTCGGGTAGCGGCTATTTGGATATTGAGTGCAGTCAACTGAGTATTCCACTCAGACATTCATGACCTTGTTAGAGTGGTGATGAGAGGAGATGCTCCAGAGTTTACCATAGTTGATGTAGGGGTATTCCTCGGCCTGGCGCACCTGATCACTGAGGGGGAAGGGTGCTAGCTAGTTAATGAGCGGATTGATTTGAGAATATTCCATGAAGTATATTAAGGAAACAGGATAGTAGGAGAGGGGGGGCAGTTGGCAAGCTGGCTGTGCGTGTGTCATATCGTGCGGGGTTCCTAGGATGAAAAACGCCATCTAGCGAATTGTGGTGAGGAAGTCAAGGAACCTAACCACAATTCGCTAGAAGGCATTTTGCAGGCCTGAGCACATTGTCAAGCTGTATATATATATAGAACTAATTGGCTAGAAAATGAAGAGTGAGAAACTATTATACTACTAGCTAGTTCGTCCTGTACAGGTGAGATTCTGAACTGGGACACAGGCCAATGTCAGAGATGCTATGAGAAAATACATCTGGGTGGGTAGAAGAGGCAATGTGAAGTAAGCGCCATCATAATTGTGAGCAGGAGCTAAGGTTTAGACAGGGTGTCAGTAGGACTTGAGGTGGCGTCAGGAGAGAGAGTGTATTGTCAGGCAACCCAGGAAGCACATGATACTTGTGTGCATTGCAACACAAGTCAGAGCATACCTGACTTAGAGAATGCAAGTCAGGGGGTACCAGATGCAGAGAATGGTAGTCAGGATGTCCCTGACTCAGGGAATACAAGTTAGGACACACCTGACGCGAGAATGCAAGTCAGGGAGTACCTAATGCAAGAAACACAAGTCAGAGAGTACCTGACGCAAGGGATACAAGTCACAGTGCACCTGACCCAGAGAACACAAGTCAGGGTGCAATACTGACTCATCGGACCTAAGGTATTTTTTTGCTAATGTTGATTTGTTCAGATAAAGGTTTTTATTTATATTCTGAATTCTAGAAATATAAAGTTCTTATAGTGGTAGAGATCAATATATAGTAAGAGGATTAGAAACAGTGCTTTTAGCAGAGTTTTATCTTACCTTGCGAAGAGCAAATTGCCCAGATGTTCTATTCACAAAAGCCTACTCATATTCAAATTCTACCAAGAACCATGGCATTGAGGCATGGTGGAATATTTTAACTAAAGCTCAAACTCAAGACTGAAAGATATATTTTGCCAAATTAGAATTAGAAGGATATTTTGATAGTGGTGAGACTGATAAGTCATGCTTTCAATTTCTCTATATGGATATAATTTAATCTCATATTCACAAATTCATCAAACACGAACCATCTCCTCTACACCTCCGGCGATTGAAATCTCAACAGCATGGGAAATCATCGTCACCTTCCACCTCCCGCACTCTGAGTGAGCTGCACCCCCCCCTATGATAGTTTCGGACTTGGACACCCGTTTCTTAGGTCCTGGCCCATTCTTCTCTTTGCTCTTGTTTTGCGTTCTTGCTTAACATTTGCACGGTCAGCAACACGCTCGCGTCAATGTTACAGACGGCTGGGATCATGGTTCTCAGTAAGAGAAAACTTTTCACCAGGCTACGGTCAATTTCTCTGCTCTCTTCGATTACGTTTCGCTCGAGGCTGCCTAGTCAGACACGCACACGTTTCCGATAGTTCCTACAATACTTGGGTCTACCCTTCCTCCTCTCCTCTTGGTCTCGTCCCGTTGCTCGGTTACAGCTACACTTCCCCTCTTTTGGCTGGTACCCTACTACCACTTGGCTTTGTGCCCCCCCTCGGCTGTCCACGGTCGCATCCTCCGTTACGCTCTGTCGTGGTATTGCACCGCCTCCTCGATTGATGTCAATGCCTTGGGTCCGGAGTAATGTCGGTTGCCAACTTCTTTAAGTTATTTTGGCTGCCCCTACGGAGATGGAGTTCTATTCTTTGTTAGGTTTCTGTGTAGTGGAGTTTCTTTCTTTTCCCGTGTGTGGGCTTTCCTTTGTGATACTTTCGTTTGTTCAGGGGAGCTTTCTGAAGGGTTTCTGCGTCTTCCTGCTTGCTCGCTAGGAGTATTTGCTACTTTTGGTTGGTGAGATGTACGGTTGGGCTCGGACTATAGGGTCTTGGGGGCGTGGTTTTGTTCCCATGAGGGGAGAGATAAGTAGGGTTTTCTTGGCCATAGCTAGCACTGCATGTCTGGTTTTTCCTGGTAGTTGTACGAATAAAATGCAAAACTGAGATTAAAAAAAAAAAAAAAAAAAAAACACAAATTCATCAAAATTCACAATTCTTATCCTATTCGATTTCCGCGAGTTCGTAAACATTATCTTGCAACTGGATAATCTTTTTTAATATATTACTATTCAGAAAGTGGTAAGAACTATTATGGAAAGGTAAACAAGAAAGTACTTGCAATATTGAAAAAGGAGGTTGAGAACTATGATATTAATGAATACTTACTGAAAACAACATGCATGCTGTATGTGCAATTTCTCCAAGAGGATAGATATCCCAATAGATTCATTTATAGTGATTCTTATCACAAAGAGGGTGATATCTACCTACGAGACAGAGTTTCTCTATATATTACTAATGGTAACAAAGTACAACTAGTCTCACATCTATCTGATAAGGCTGAATAGATTGCAGCAAATACAAGTCATAAGATTGAGATTTATAGTGCAAATATCATTGGTCAACCAAGCGATCATCAGCAAAAATATACCATATGTCAAGTACACTAGTGTTGCGCCCTGAGGCCAGTGATCTAACTTTTGTGCCCCTAGCACCTGGTGCGCCCTAATGCATGTTGCAACGCTCTTTCTCTCCTGAGGTGCATTGCCACACTAAATTACTCCCCTACCTTCAGGAAGTACTTCACAACACTATTGCATATCTAAATAGACCACTCAACCACTTTGCTTCCTGAGTACCCTTTGTCAATACTTACCTGCCTTCTGACTGGCATTCCAGCCTTCTCCTATATCAAGATAGGAGTTAATCTTGGCAAAGAGAAATAAGTTAGTATAGGTGCTAAGTGAGAAAGCCATAGTACTCTTTATCTTAATTTTGTGCTAATAGTATCAGGGTATGCTATTTTCATATCTCGATCTTTCAAAGAGTGAAAATGCCACTTCACTCCAGTGTAAAAGCGAGTGATAGCTAGAACTGTCTCTGCTATTGAGGTTTCGCAGCACCTAACCTTTGACGCAATACGACTCCGGACTTCCCTTACCACATATTTATCACCTTCCTTTTATCACTACACTTTCATCACCACACTTTCATCACCACACTTTCATCACTACACTTTTATCACTATACTTTTATTACCCTCTCACTAGTTTTAACAGCAGCCTATACTAAAGTCTTTACCAAACACCCATTTTCCATGGCCCTACAGAGTCCTCTGAAGATAGGTGCTTGTGCTGGGTTGTTTTACTCCTGTATATTTGGAAAGTGTTGGCTTTAAAATCAGATTTCCGGGGCGTTCGACTTGTGATTACAAAGCCCTTTGACAATGTCATCCTACCATATCCTATCTGTCCACCACCAAAAAGGTGTCTCTATCTGATGATTTTCCATCGCGCTACAGAGGCTACTGAAAGGGGGGTTCCTGATGCCCGAGTTTGACACAGTTGGTAACAGGGAAGTTCTTATGTAAATAATTAGTGGTAGAATTAGAGATAGAATACACTATTTAAAATGACTCTATGAACTTGGAATATGCTGTGACCTAGGTCAGGAGGGGATAAGGGGACATCCTTGGCTGTTTTCTGAAGGGGTGGTATTGCATTAGATATATTCATGAAGATATGGGGTTATATCAAGTGTGTTCAGAAAGATATAGTATTGCGCCAGGTGCGTTCAGGAAACTGTAGTACTATGTCAGGTGCGCCCTGAGTTAAGTAAGTACATATTTGTGTGATGATTCACGGTGGACATTATGTGCACCTAGTGTGCTAGACGCATAGGGCGCAGCCTATTATTTTTCCTGATAATACTCTTATGCAGTTGGTACCAACTGATAACCAAGAGGAGAAACCTTCAGCAGCAATCAAGACTACAGAGTTTACCCTACCTGAACAGGAAATACAAACTACATTAAGTACTTTCAACAAAAATAGTTTGCATATGCAGAAGACTAGAGCATCACAAGCTTATAGTATATATTAATAACAATTTCTTATGGGAAAGAATTAAAATTACTAACTTAAAATAGGCAGTATAGAGAGAGACAAAAATCATGAATACTTGGAAAATAGCGAGTATATTGATAATAATATAATTTTTCTATCTATTTAAAATTATGATTTCCTAAACTGTCAATTATATATCTCGTCGATTAAGTACTCTATCTTAATTCACTAGAGATTTCCTTATTCCTTTTATTATTCTACTATTTCTTTAGTACTTTCTTATATCTGACTTTATTCCTCTCTATCTCAACTATGGTTACCTCCAATTTTTCTCTCCATCTTTATATCTATTTTACACCAGTTACACTAGATATCAATGTCCAGCTGCTAAGTCGATTCTTGCTCTTGTCACTAAACTCTCCCAATATGAGAAAATATTAGTCGTTGTATAGGATGTCACCATTCCGCTAGTGTTTATCTTAATATGAATGATGACAAAATTGAATATACTCATATCTGAAATTTTAAGTAATATTGTCTTTATTGTTTAAAATTTATTACTATATTAATATTTTTTCAAGCTCTACCTACTTCAACCAATTCTACTGCCTCTTCAAGTTTAATATGCTTATCAAGCTCTTATTGCCCTCCACAAAGTATATATATATCAGAAGAAGTCAAATTCTAAGAAAAACTTGTCAAGCTAGTAGCTTTAAAAGAACAGGCACAATCTCTTCCACGTTTACAATTTAACACTCTCAATACCCTTACTATTTCAATAAAGCCAATTCAAAGATTTGTGGGACTTTATTTTTAACATCATGGTCTTAAGGCAGGATTTCATAGACTACCTACCTGTTACGCACACGAGAATAGCTCGTCATTATTAGTAGAGGCTGTGCCACCGTAATGGAGGAGCGTAGGTCCAATCTCAACTCATCTAGGTAGAGCAACTAGAGGCATCTATATTGACTACTCGGAATACCGGAACAACTCATGTTCCATGAAGCTGATTACTAATTGGAAAGATAAAGTGAGAATACTTTACTCCTTATCTGGTGCATATGCATATTATGCATTATGTGTTATTATCTGACTATTCGAACTGATCACTCAATAGTTCACGATAACAGACTATTGGTATATTGGCATTGCGACTGTATATATGAACTTAGTCTATTAGGATGAAGAGATCAAAGACTCCCTACTGGTGTAGTGGGGACACCCTCAGATGAAATAGATGTCGGGAGTTCTCTGAGTTCGAGTGGGGCAATTATTCAGGGTCAAAGAGTATTCACACTTCCTTTAACGAAGCGGAAATCTTAGAAAGATACATGATTGTTAGGAAGCAGGAAGTAGCAAGAATTTAGTATAAGTAGTAAAGGCTATTCCCCGGAGTTTGAGAAAATCAAGCAACAGAGAAGAGACCTTAACAATATAACAAGTTATGAAAAGTTGAAAATTGGAGAACCTCAATTTTACTACTTTACCTTTATCGAACCATTATTTCCTGAGCCTTCATGACTTCCCTCCATTATCTCGAATACGATACTGCCTAGCTTTCTCTATTCCTTTGAGTTAGTTACCCCGTAACACTATATTGTTACCCTCAAGTCACCAAGGCTTCTCCACCATACCTTAACCCCTCACATGCCAAGGCAATACTACGATTGCGATAGCTTCTTCCAGTGCCCTTCTTGCAAGAAGTGCAAACGAGCTATCCCACACAACCTTTTTCCAGTCTGTTGTCCTGACTAAGAAAGGAACCTCCGAAACATAGCACTTTGATCGGTTTGGAATATCCATGATAAGAAACAAAATTACAACTTCCGAATCTACCGAGGCTATAGTAAAGGTTTTACTACAGCAAAACATTAGCCTACCCCCTGCAATTATCAAGTGCTACTTCCCCTCAATATTACGTACCTTTCATCATGTCTGATCAACGACAACCAGACTCCCCTGTTCCACCACCTACTGATCCAATGGATATTAGTGACAACAATTCTACACCAACAGGATCGGTACCACCCATCGATAACTCAGATACTCCTACTACCGGGTCCTTTGCCCTGAGTAGGACAGGTTCACATTTCCTTGCAACATCAAGTTCGAGTTCACGAAGACCTTACAGAATTCGCCCCAACTCCTATTTAGAATTCAGAAACCAATTAGCAGAGGCTTTCCGGTTTATCCTAGGAGAGATCCAGCAAAGCCAAGATGAAACTCATCTTGCCCTAAGTAGCTTCATAGCTGAGATTCAAGCAGCATATACCAACCTTCGACTATTCGATGCACGATTAGCCAGAAACGAGCAAGTTACTGAAGCTGAATTCGCTGAACACCGACAATACCTACTACAACTCCAAAGCGCGATGAAAGTAGAACAAGATCAGGTAAGAGAAGAAGTCCGAGAAGCCTTTAGGTTAAAACAAGAGCAACGGGCTGGCAATAACCAGGATTCCCAAAGCAGAGACCTCGAATTGGCTGAACAACTGTTCTCTCTGAAATGCCGATTTGACCAGCAAGAGGCTAGATGGAAAAAAGAACTCGAGAAACAAAAAATTGAAGCAGCAAAAATGTTGAAACTACAGGATGAAATTATGGCTGCCCAATTCAATAATAACCATAAAAAAGCACAAGCGATCTTAAATCAACAGGCTAACGAATCCCAAGCCGCAATCGACAACCTCGTCTGAAAATTCGAAGCTCAATTAATGGCTTATTCAGTGGCTACTTCGATTGAGGCAGATGACGAACCTGGACCCTCTTACTGCATCAGCAAAAAAAATTCTCCCTCATGTATTACCTACATATCTCCCTGTATCTGCTAGTAATACCACCTCCCCCGGTCCCTCCTGTCCCTCATACATTTACCGCCTTTCCTAAAGACCCAACAGGCCTTCTGAAAGCTCCATACATGCCTTCGGCGCCATTTATCGTCCTCTTTTGCAGGTGGCCCCTAGCTTGCTCCACTAGCGAGGAGGTCTCGCTTAACTGACCCCTGTTTTTTTTTGCATTTCTATCCAGGCCATTTTGGCTGTTGTGCGTCCGCTTTGTACCTGTGCGCGTCCGGAACAACCTTGCCTGTCTCAGCGCCCCATCACGCCCTTAGCGCTCTCCCTTCCCCTTGATTTCTCCGTTATGGATTTCGTCCCCCTGGAGACGTTCTTCACGTCATAACATGCACTCTCTACTCCTGGTGCGCATCCGGAACAACCTCGTCTCTCTCAGCGTCCCATATCGCACTTTGCTCTCTCTCTCTTCCCCTTGATTTCTCCGTTATGGATTTCGTCCCCTGGGGGACGTTCTTCAGGTCATAACATCTACTCTCTACCCATGTACCGGCCCCACACACCCTTCTGTTTCCAAAGTATGCGTGCCAAATCTGTTTTATTTCACTGAAGCCCGTATCTTTTGTGCCTTCTCTCGTCCTTCTCCTGACATTCATGATTCGCTTTGCCTTTCTGTACCACTCCTATTTGTCGCCTCGGTTAGTTCACCATCGATATCCTTAGGTGTCTCAAAATGCACTGCTACGCGTCCCCTTCATACCATTCTTTGTTTCTTTCTTTCTACTGTAAAGTTTTCAATAAATTCTATTAAATGTTTCTAAATCAATCCTACTATTTACATACCAGCGGTTGTTATCCTTACCACTAGTCTCGGGTACTAAATGCGCCATGCCCATGATCCGTTTGATACTAACGACTATCTCGGTTGTTCCGTTTGGGCCTTTCGCCGGCCCCAAAGTAACTGTAACAAGTCCCGTTATATCGCTGAGCTTCCCCGAGTTCTCAACATATAGTCTATCTACTAATACCAGTCTATCTCCTAAACCCGTTCTTGGGTCTCGAACTTTCATTATCGAAACCAAGCGGGCCGGATAACAGCCTTTTAGTGCTCCATAAATTCTTCTATTACCCGAATCCACCCATACCCAATCATTCCTGCTCTGCCCTGTTGACCTCCAACGCTGGGTTCCTGTACACCGAAGAAGGTGCCAAGTGACCTCTCTCTCGTCCTGAAAGTTCTCTACCGGGACACGTAAAAGCCGACATATCTCAACTGGAAACTGTTTAACCGAATCCACATCAAAATGTTGGCTCACAGACGACTTCCGTCGATAATAATCCATTAAAAGGTCCGGAATATTTCTCAAACTCTCGTAGAGCTGGGAAATGGTTTCCACGGTTAGTGTGAAACCCATTGGTTGTTTAGTTACTGAACCGACTTGCCGTTTGTGCTGTTTGTCGCGTACTTCGTCTCGAATCGGACGCGATAGATCCGCTTGGATATTCATTTCATGAATTTTGAAGCTGTCAAGTCTAGAATATGATCGTAGTATTTGTTGGCTTGCATCGTTTTTATTTGACCGCTGATAGCCCTCCTTGATCATTGTTTTGTGACTTGTTTCACCCGACTCGGTAGAATACATTTGAATGTTCCCAAAGCGCCGTATATGGTCCCCGAA
This sequence comes from Tuber borchii, assembly GCA_003070745.1. NCBI lineage: Eukaryota > Fungi > Ascomycota > Pezizomycetes > Pezizales > Tuberaceae > Tuber > Tuber borchii. The sequence goes on from NESQ01000040.1 coordinate 358,559, forward strand.
GTGACTCAACAGATGTATCTTAACAAAGTTAAAGTCTACATCCTCATCATATATATCTGCAACAATTCCATCTAAATCGCGACGTTGCTCGTCCGCAATCCGACTCTTTTGGCAAATGTAGCCCCCAAAAGGCGGTGTTGATTAAGTACTTCACTATGCTCACCTCGAATTCTGGCTGTGACCTCTCTCACTTTCCTGGCAGTGGACTTATCCTTTCGGTACTCCTTAAAAACGACTTTGTGATCATGAAAGGCCTTAAGGAACTATTCGAGGTATTGAATCGTCTCATCGGTATGGCTTGTATATTGTGACATTAGAGTAAAGTCGACAATCGACCGGACACAGGTTAGAGCTTTGGTGAATATGGGACGTTCTGCAGCACTCGGACGACGTAGGGAGGCTGCAAAACATGGTAGTATCACTTTAACCAGATTCTTCATCTCTTTTCCGGTCCACTGAGAGATCCGACTATACTCTTTGTTCGGCGCGGAATAGCCAGGATAAACATCTAAACTCTTCCAGATAGCATCGAATGCTTGTAGCCGTTTGTATTTCTTTAGAAATCCGATAACCCATTTCATAAGGTGTGTTTCGAATATTCCCTGGTACACGACATGGAGAATATCTGGTTTTGGCAGATCGGATTGCTGAACGTTTGGAAGCCCCCAAAAGACGCTAGGAAGCGATTTGAAACCACAATCTGTAAGTTGTTGCTTGGCCTGCTGGTCGTTTTCACAGTATTTGTTGAAGAGATGTTGGGATTTCCTATAATCTCGTCTGGCTGCAGAACGTCTCAAATGGGACCCTAGCTGTTCCGGTCGAACATCACAGACAGCGCACTGATTTTGTTGAATACCGTGCAATGTTACATTTTCCAAGTGATCCGCAATCCACGCCGAGAGGCGTAAGAAACACAATCGGACCTTTCCATCGGCGCATTCAACCTCAAGTCCGGAGTTCCCTAGTGCAACAATTGGTGCAAAGATCGCTTCCATCAAATCACAAAGAATCTCATTGTTGACCTGCCTTTGCCGTGCATCTCTTGCTGCTACGCCCAGCATCTTTGGGGGGACGGGCAAAAGCGCCAAAAGAACGGTTGCATGTTTCGAGGGTTTATTCCGTGTACTCGATAGGATATTTCCAATTGTCATGTAGATTGGCCAGGCTTTCTTATCTCCCGAGAAATTGGTCAAACAAGTAACGTCTGAGGAACATATGATTGGTACGAGTGTTGCTCCATCCGGTAATTCATCCTAGGCTGGCTGTTAATTTTGTGTCCTAGTAAACGGTATGGAAGCGCCGTGGAACGTCGTATTTGAACCTACCTGTGTCTCCCACCACCAATCAGCGGTATGCATCTCCGAATAAACTCTCTGAGGTGGTTCTTCGCTATTCCATTCCTTCACAGGGGCGTAAACTAAATCTTGAGCAAAACATCTTTGAACAAGTAAATATTTAGCACAATCAATAGGATTGCGGAAAAAGAATTTCTGTGTTACGGAAGCTTCGTCTAGTCCTTCCTCGTCGAAATTTCCTACTTTCGGTTAGAATAGGACGTTGTAGGGTCCATTTACTTACAGCTTCGCTAAACGATACAAACCCCTCTTTCCAGCTCTTCATTCCCATACCTGATTCCAACTGATCAACGGCATCAAGGAGCCGATAACCAGACTTAATATTACTGCCCTCAGGCCCCAAGTCCTTCTTGAAATATCTATCCATGTGATCCTTTGGTACCTTTGCTTCAATAAACCACCGAGCAAGCTCAAAGTCCTTCTTGCTTCTGAATGGTGACCACATCTCCTCTTCAGATCTTTCGGACTGTACAACGTCCCGTATTGACCTTCCCGCAGTGGAGTGCGTCGTCGGTATCGGTAGTCCAACCAATGGTGTGCTTTCCTCAGTGTCTGAATAATTAAGACTTTCCACGTCCGAATCGGCAGCGTTTACGTAGAGATCGAACTCATTTGCTTCAATATTCGTGTCAGCCGTACTAAATTCTTCCCCCAGTAGATTGGAGGTTAGGTCAGACTCGGCAGGCTGAGGGATTCGTGCATGCCGTTCTTCGTCGCAAATAGGCTGTACAAGGTCAAAATGCGCTGTTTCCATATACTTCCGGTACCATGTACTTGACTTGTATTTTCTTCTGCAGTACGGGCATTGATACTCTTGTACCATTCTACAAGAAATTAGATTTGATACACAGCACAAAAGAGACGCGAAAATCAAACTTACTTTTCGAGACTGATCTCACTGTGCTTGAACGCGTGTGGTAATTGAATAACTTGTTCTTGACCGGAACTGTACTATAGATAGATGTTATTGTACGCAAAAAGGTGCAAATAGGACGAAATTCGTCGTCACACTGTCTGTTCAGTAAATTCGAGATATTTCAAGGGATAGAAAAAATATGAGAACTTGAAAAACTTTCAAGGTGTGTTGTGTGGCCTGTTTGTAATTCAAAGGCCAACTGTTCGGGTCGGTCTCACCTTCCCCTGAGCAGGATTGTACTAGTACTCGTACTTGAATGACGTTCTGCGGCTCAAAACTCCCTTTTCACATTAGCTTTCAGACTAAATCCAGGTAGGGCTTTCTAGGTCCTGCGGGCATGAACATGAACAACGGCCCAGGCCACGACAGACTCCTACAAATCTCGAGAAGACCTTACTTAACACATATCTACGATTACTTTTTAAAAAATGATAAGCAACGTGAATTATACCCTAAACCTCAGGTGTGCTTTATTCGGCGTATTGCAGACTTTGAGAGGGCCAAACCTAATGGCAAGCGCTCATCTACCATACCCTAATATTCCTTATCCGAACCCACACCAAGAAAGCAGGGGTAGTCACAAGCCTGCCTATTACATCGTTGTACCTTAAAG